>JARQST010000282.1:1662507-2032203 GCA_030142225.1 Pachycephus smyrnensis | reverse complement strand
CCCCGCCCCCCCCCCCCACAGAGAGAAAGAGAGAGAAAATTGTTGAGCGAGTAAATCCGAGAAGAAATATTCTTCGAAAGGTAAACACGATAAAATCAACAAGGGAGGAATGGTACTCTGTGCATGATGGTGCTCTGATGGAATGGGAAAGGCCGAGCGAGATAATTCCTGATGCCGTGACGACATAACCATTCAATGGGGAGTAGCTTTTCTGCTTTTCTGCTTTTCTGATTTTCTATGGCAGCGGTCTCTCAATGAAGAATTTCGTCAGCGGTCGAGGGAATGTCTCGGGTCCGCCAGTTTCCTCGGAAACGTAAGGTGCCATTGTCGCCAGACATGAATGAACCGAATAATGGAATATAGTGGAACAAGTGTACCAGGCTTTACAATGACGAAAACGCAAAGAATCTCAAGTGATTTATGAAGGAAATACCTAAAGCTTCACTCACATCGAACCCCATTTCACGGTAGGTCTTTCCACACAATAATATTAAATTCCATTATATCGATTTAATTATTAGATTACTCGATCGATCGACTAGCCAATCGAAAGGCACTCAAGGATACATCACTCTTCGTGAATCTTCATCAAAAGAAGATAAATAATAGAAAAATCTTGTGCATTACTCACGGACAGCGTACATCTTCGTCAGGTGCACAGCTGTTCTCATGGTTGGTCCCAGTTGGTCTCGTAGCTGTTTCTAGTATCGACCAAAACTTTGAAGAATGGATAGAGTTGGTAGTCTCCTCGAGCAGGCAGCATTCTTCTTCTCATTCTTCTTTTTCTCGTTTCGCGGCCATTGGAAGTTGCTGCAAAGTAAGATTACCGAGGAATGGAATGCAGCTTCTCGAGTGGGTATTGAGTCTGGTACCTACAATGGCATTATGCCACCGTGCCCTTTGGCTTTCGTTACTTCGATGAATGAGGCCATTATTTGCTTCGAATGCCCGAGGCTGTGGACAGTGTGCGTGGATACTGGATACGCGCTGCCCGACTCCTCTGGGTCGAGGCCAAAACTCTGATGCCTCAACATGCCCGAGCAATGATCCAATACAAACGCCGTGTTGTGAGACCATTTGATATCGCATAGAGATTATTGATCGACAAAAGAAACCAAGATGCGAATCCAATTGGAAGTGACGAAAGCAGTGGCCGAGCTTAAGCTTAACTGACAAGGACTGACTGCATATCAGGATAGATCAACTTACTCCCACTTGCTCTCTCTCTCTCTTTCTCTCTCATTAAAGATTCTTCCTCTCTCGCTCACTCCTGTTCTCTCTCCCTCTGGCCACGTCTTTCCCTCGTAGGATCTCAAAGCGCACACAACGAGATTAGATGGTGATCTCTCGGTCTCGGACTGGAGTAAGGTCAATTCGCTTTGGGGCATCGTGCATCGTGCAAACTGCACCGGGGATTCTTCTACCCGGAAACGGCTATAAAGTCGTAGCTAATCTTGCGGTGATGCGCGGCTGGGTTCAAGTTCATTTTCTGCAATGCACTCTTGCTGCGCTATATACATAAAGCTCAGCCCTATATTCAGAGCGCGATAACCACGTGATTCTCGTAATCAGGGGAATGGCATCAGGGTATTTCCTGGGTCCAAGGGTGAACCTAAATTCAAGGTAAGTACAGGAGCAGGAAAGAATATCCTGAGCTTAGTATCTCATCGATTCCAAAGGAGCCAAAGTCGCACGGGGTCATCCTGTGATTCCCTTCCGGAGCGATTCTCGTGCCAATCGGAGCGCTACGCCATCGAGACAGGGCAATTAGTTTATAAGTGTATCGAAGTGTATCGAGCGATCGGAAGGCAGTGCATCCTGTGTCCATGATTTATGTGGCATTGTCTACCCTGGGGCCGTCCCATAGAGAAAGATGGAGAATCTCCGAAGCATCGCCGTTTTCTCCATAGATTGTCAGCTCATGGATCGTGGATCGTGGATCGTGGATCGTAGGTCGACCCGTGATGGGCTTCTACGGGTTACGTTTCTCATTGAGCCAGCATCGACACTCCTCCGTCTCCTCCACCTTCTCTATCCTCACGTTGGCCTCAGAGTGTGGCGAAACTGCGAGCAACGTCGTCAACGCCTCCACAACTCTTGAGCAGCTCCGCTCTCCGCTCTCCGCTCGCCACTCTCGTCGCAAGGCGGCGCAACCTCATTAGCTCGCTGATGTCTTTCTTAATTGCCGATTCCCCTTTATTTATTGGCGTCAATCGCGTTCTCTACGCTCGGTCGGTCGCGTCGAACAATTCTCGGCGATCACCTTGCCGCGTGGTCGGAGCTTCCTCAGCTGGGAATTCGCGATCATTTGATCCGCCATAGGGAGCACGAATCACCACGCACGATTCCATTGACTCGATCCTTGATTGCATTACGGTATATCACGGGATCGAATAGGAGATCTTTCGAAGGAGCTAAAGGTAAAAGGAGTTCTAGTTAATTTGAGAGCGATCGGTAGCGCGATCGGAGAAAGACGACGCGAGGGCACGCACGCACGCATGAAGCAAGATCGCGTGTCTTATGTTATACGGGAAGAGCGGAATGTAATTTCGGGACCCGATTTCTCCGAAAGGAGTAGTCGAGACGGCGACCGATGGACCTGTCGACGGCAGCCGAATTAATCAATCATATATTCCGTGAGCAGCAGCTAGTCGGCTCGCTGCCTAAGAACAATGTGTTAATCAGTCTTGTGAACGAGTTGTTTACGGGTTTATTAGTCGGTGTATTATAATCATTAAAGGATGCAGCCATCGAAGCTCCTCGTATTCCGTGCTGGGAGAAACCATGGGAAACCATAAGACGCTAACAGTCGACGCAGGGACGAGTTGTTGACTGAGAGGCCATTATTGACTGATGTGGCAGCTTTTCCGTCATCCTCAGTAACCTGTAATGATGGATGTTATGTCGCTGGAGAGAAACGACCCGTCGCTGGGCTCAATCGTCCATTGTTTCCTCTTAACGTCTAGTCTCTCCCATTTCGTTCTCATTCTCCTTGCGCGTTTCGTCGATTTACAGAGTCAGTCGGAATGACGCAACAAAGGCGTCTCGACGGCGTTGAGCCACACTGGCGATGAACTCGCACAAGTGAAATTTGTCACGCCTTGCCTGCCAATACATGCATCGATTGGCAGGGCAGCTGGGTACATCATAAGGTGATACGAAATGACACGAAAACAAGCAGTCATCCTAGAATGTTGTTCGGAGAAATATCAAGGCCAATCGTGTGTGGGAGTGCAGAGCGTGCAGGTAACAGGATTCATTTCGCCTTTCGATTCGGTTATGCAATTTTTCTCTAGGATTTTTGCCCAACTCTGAGTTTAGCAGATCTGCGGGACTGGAGTCAAGAAGTCAAAGGAGACGCCGCGGCGGACTAACGAGATAGGTCCGAAGGAGACTTAGATAGCGCCGGCAACGATTACGCGGAACAAGCGGCAAAATACTCGATAAACCAATCCTGGACTGCGCGTAACGATTTCATAAAGGAGATAACGCCCAAGCTAATTAAGTGATAACGGGCCGATCAACAAATTCAAACAGACGATTACTCGTACGTAAGATAGTCAAGATATCCAGAAAGTATCGGCACTCCTAATTATTTGAGATAGTTTAGATAGCGGAACGACGACACGCTCCGCGGACCCTTTGCAACTAATATATAGTTATAGCTCGAGGGGAAACATAAAAATGTGCTACTCTTTCGATTGGTAGCAGTGTGCGTGTGTTCAGCATCCTCGATGGATCCAACTGCTCCTAGTCGGACGAAGGGAACTGGATAGGTAAGTAGGTGGGTAGGTAGGTAGGTAGGTAGGTAATCGAGGTACAGCGGAGCCTCGTAGTGCGGTCGATAGGCTTGTAGTCAGAAGTTGATCCACGATTATAGCTGTGCACGCTCTTGTTACCTGGAGAGCCTGTCCGCTGGGGCCTCCAGCAGGACACTACTCACGCAGCACTGAGATATTCGGCCCTGAATCCTTTTCCATGTGTATCGTATCAATATCTCCTGCCGCTGATCAGCTGATCGATCGGCCATCTTTATTTAAGATATCTAGCTGCACCGACACACCAGGAGAGAAATGGAAATAGAATAGTGGATAGATGGAGGAGGGGAGAGGACGAGATTGCCTAGGGATCTCTGGAAGAGGTAAACTCTCAGTTGCAAAAACCACAAAGACGTAATCCGAGCGTCGTCACGATCCTCGTTAAGCCAGAATCGTCCGCGAAAGGATAACGGCGGAGGATATCCCGGCGCGGTGTTGCAGTTGTGACATTTGCTCCAACGGACCACCTACGCTGGTCGAAGAGTGTGCAGGTGGCTCGCTCTGTCTTTTCCAAGCTCCTTTGTGCCTCAGCAGTCCAACAGGAATGCACGCCACTTTCCTCTGCTCTTTATGGAAATGCGAGAACTGTGCGAATTGGAATTGCGCTTTCCGGGACCACCTGCAACGCGTACGGCCAGTTTTAGTACAGGCATTGCGTTAGGATTTACTGTATATCGATGTTTTCCATCTTTTGGATACTTTGACTAAATCGTACTAGACTTTTTTTTCGGACTGACTGACTGTGAAAGATATCGGTGGTATACATGGAAGCGTCGCTACTTGAAATCCTAGAGAGCGGTTTCTTATCGCGCCAACATTCTCTAGCGTGAACGTTGCTCTTGTCATTGTTTCCTTTTTGTTCTACCGTTCCGTGCTTTAATACTTTATGGAGAACCGGCAAGCTTTTTACGACATTTTAATGCTCAGTTAATTGCGCTGCCAGAATAAATGTACGGGAAGTGACACGGTGCACTCTCGCTCGAATTGTGCGAGGGCGGATCATCCGAGTTCCAAAAGCCAGGAATAGATTCCGTATGGAAAAAGGAGTCAGTGACAAGCGGCGGCATGGAATTTATGGCGGCGAGGTCAGCTGGGTCAAATCGTGAACACCGCAGGACAAGTTGTCGCTGGAGAACGAGAACCGTCTCCTTGTATAGCTACAATGTCTGCAGTAGTCAGGACACGTTCCCGACAAGCTGATATTCGTAACTCGTTAGCCTCTAAAAGATGATAAATACAATCGAAAACAACCCTTCGAGAAATTAATCAAATTTTATCAGGCGATGAAAATTCACTGAGCAATTTTTAGCGGAAGTCGTGACAAGTCTAAAGCCTTGATTTAACGTCGCAGCGATAAAACGGCGGCCATCCAACAAATAAGTGGGTTTGTCAATATAAATAGCAGCGACCGGTACCGTTGGCCGTCGGCAGGCCGCGGGCAACCCGCTAGGTTGAGGGTCGGGGTGAGGGTGACGTGATCGTGATCGTGATCGATGTAGATCGTTTCTTCGATCTATCGCAATCGGAGTCAGAGAGCGGTGTCCCTACCAAGACTGCTTGCGATTCGTTTCCGGGTCACGCCACGGCAGGTTGACGCCATCTAACAATAAGCTTGCGATTATCCCAACGTGTTCCTGTCCTGATGTCAGCTGCTGTCACGTAGTGTCAGCTCGCGATCTGGATATCGTTGCATCGATTAGCATTGATATCACGACACAATACAAAGCCTTATTTACCAATGGTATAGTATGAATGCACCTCTTACAACCCACGTTTACTGCGTTTTTCTAAATAAGTGCAGCCTCACGAATTGGACCAGGGCGTTCGAGATGCGCATGTCACGAGTACAAACATTCGTATTGGCATAGAAGTCGATTAGCATCAGTGCCTGTGTAAATAAGCGCCAAGTAGCGCTAGCGAGATGAGACTGTACTTTGTAAACCTTGTGGACCAAATGATCATAGAAGAGTCAGAAGAAAGCAGGAACAGGACCAGTTATCTGACCTAGTTAACTTGTTGTTTCCAATTACCACAGTCAATAAGTTACCGACTACTGTTACGTTTGTTTCCTTCAATATTCACAGTGGTTGTAATATCTTTAGACTTGGATTTAATCATAACTGCTGACAAGTTTTGTATTTCTATTCCCTAGATGGCAATGAACAATCTACGTCGAGAAATTTCGACGTCCTCGGACGTCGACGTCCACTGCGCAGACGTCTTCAAAAGTCGCTGCTTGCTTCGACCGGTGCAACGCATGCGAAGTTCAGTTCACGAGACTTCGAGAAAACAATTGCAGTGTTATTGCGTCATGTGAGTAACTCAAAATTTTTTTTCAAAAACACTCGATTTCCCATCAAAAATTAAGTTCCTTCTATTCACCACTAATTACCGGCACTTCCAAACTTCTAAAAAATTGTAATTTTACATGTGACAAATCGTACAAGTAGAAATTTCTCTGCATAATCCTTGCGTCACTACTAACCTTCAAATTTTTCATGTTTTCGACAGAAAACGAAAACTAAAGAACGAAGATGATGCTCGCCAGAGTTTGCCGGGCTACTCTTACGCCCCAAGTGACTACCCTGGTGAAATCTCCAGTGGTCCCTAAACCCTTCATAACCAAACTTCAAAGTGTAAGACTTCTTGCTAACGATGGCCGGACTACGTTTACTCGTACTGCTCGCAGAAGAGGTACTGTTATGGAACAGGTTATGGCACCGGCTGGAGAGTCAGGTAAACTTTCATCTAACATTAGTATTATGTTATCGATTGTACTGCACTATAACGGTACTAAAACCATATGTATTCCATGCATACAGCATATACAATTGGCAAAGGAGCCATTGCTGGAGGTGCTGCAGTAGGATTAGGAGCCCTTTGTTACTATGGATTGGGTCTTTCCTCTGAAACTGGTGCCATAGATCAAGTTGGGTATGTATCTTAAAACTTCCTGAATGTTCAACGCATACTCTAACCATCTTTACGAAGCTATGACAACTTTTCAATCATATATTTATATTTCAGAATGTGGCCACAATACGTAAAAGATCGCATTCATTCAACTTATATGTACTTTGGTGGTTCAATTTTAATGAGTGCTGCAAGTGCTGCTCTATGCTTGCGTTCTCCAGCTGTTATGAACATCGTCACACGTCAAGGATGGCTTGCTCTTGGCCTTAGTATGGTTGCTATGATCGGAACAGGCGTAGTAGCCCAGAGTATTCCTTACAAGGAAGGATTTGGTGCTAAGCAGATTGCATGGATGGTACATACGGGTGTCATGGGAGCCATATTAGCGCCCATGTGCCTCCTGGGAGGTCCTTTAGTACTGAGAGCAGCATGGTATACAGCTGGAGTAGTTGGCGGTTTGTCTGCCGTTGCTATTTGTGCTCCGAGCGATAAATTCCTGTATATGGGTGGCCCTCTGGCAATTGGACTTGGCGTAGTATTTGCAAGCTCCCTGGGAACCCTTTTCCTACCACCTACCACAGTCCTTGGCGCAGGATTACACTCTATGGCTCTCTATGGAGGTCTTTTACTCTTTTCTGGGTTCCTTATGTATGATACCCAAAGGATAATCAGAGACGCACAAATGCATCCTCAGGTGCCTTATGGATACATGAAACCGTATGACCCGATAAACAAGTAAGTGAAAATAAACCACGTGTCTTGTATTTGTTACGACTACTGAGGACTAATATAAAAATTTGTGTCTGTTTGCAGTGCCATTTCCATCTATTTGGATACGCTGAATATCTTCGTCAGAATCCTAACAATCTTAGCTGGTGGTGGTGGAAATAGAAAAAAGTAAACATTGAGTATCTGCCATACCCAATAATCTTGCAAAAGTTTTGGTGTACAAGAACTGATTAAACTATTTGATAGCGATAATAGCATAATTAAGCTATTAGAATGTGTACTATATAATACTTTTTAGACCATAATGATATATTAATAGTTGCAAAAATTCTGTTAATATAAAGTACGAAAAACTCTAATAAAAATTATTTATGTGATATTATGTGCATTCTCAATAGACATATATGCGATAAAATTAAATGCACTTTATTGTCGTTCCTTAAGCACATTCTTTAAGAACAAAATAAGGTTTAGCAACCATATAGATAGTATTACTTATTTTACAAATTTAAGCTAAAAACTTAACTCTAATAGGAGAGGTACAACAGGAAAGGGATTCTCTGGGATAATGCAACTGTGCATTCCATTAAATTGTAGTGTTTCGCGCGTGTGTGTGTGATTATTTTGAGAGGTGTCACGTTAAAAGACAAAGTGCAAAAAGCTCAGCACTTTATAGCCTCTCTTAGTTTTTCATAACCTAAGAATATACACAGAGATGCCAAAAGCACCGAGCCACGTAAGTTCCATTAGGAAATGTTCTAATTAAGTACGCGAGTGCAAGAGATTTTAACGATTTGGCTCAGATAAATCCCAAGAGAAGACTTTAGACAGGAGTTACCTTAGACATTAACGTAGTCCGGCCTCCCAGGTGCAGAGTGTCTCCTAAGATATCCCGCGAAAAGCTGCCGAGCCTGATTGAGCACTCTCGTAACATTGTGTCGTCTGACCATCTTGTCAAAATGCATCGCCATTTCGTTATAGTCCATTTGATTGCGCATCACAAAATCACGATGTTGCAACAATAGGGTAATGCAAAGGAACATAAGGAATGGATTTCCGCCACCGAATTCATTGGGTGGTGGTAAGGAACCACCACCAAGTTGATCCTCACTAGTGCCAGCCGGAATAAGATTGGTCAGTTCCGTAGCCTCTTCGCACTGTTCCTGGATCGGTGGAGTCGGACTGTCCGGAGCTGTCGTATTCTGGTGCCAACTGTCGGTGCCCTCACTATCCGATGCAGACTCCGACCTGGAAATAGTTCCTTCTGCCGTATTCGTTCGCGACGCAGCGAGACGATTACGGGATTCTCGAAGAACCGAACTCTTAACTGACCTAGCTGTACGTTTGAGTAATCTGATTGGAGTCACGGATTTGACGCCATTTTGATCCTCCAGGATCTCCCCGTCGTACTCCAACTCGGCCTGTTCGTCCGGAGTGGCTGGATGATGTCGTTGCTGCAGCGAATGCAATGGATTCTCCCAAACGAAGACATCCGCTGCTGGACTACATCTTGCTACTTCCGTTTCCGTTTCACTCTCGGCAATTTCACTTTCCCTTTTGGAGAGGATGCAGTCGCATTGTTGCTCGCTGGGCGGCGACGGCCCGAAAACCTGTCTATCTAGGGACTCTAATTCCAGTCTCAGTTCTCTCGTCATGGAAGTAGTCATTGGGAAGAAGTCCGTTGAGTCATCCGGTGAACTCGTTTCATCCCGGACGACCCTGACGACTCCGCTCTCGCTGGAGACTCGTCTTAGCTCCCTCTCGTCACTCGGGGTGACTTTACTCTTATTCAGTGTCGTAAAATTCAGGAATTCGTTTAGATTCTTAACAACCCTCGCACATTTTTTCTCGGCATCTCCCAGATCGCCTCTCTCTCTGTTCACCAGAGTCAGACGTTCTTTTAGCTCTAATAAATTACTTCGCTTCGTCTTACTTGGTAGAGAATCGGTACTCAGGCACTTCTCGGTCGAAATGTTTTTCCGATTTTTCACGGAAGTCAAATCATTCTCTGGTTCGGAGAACGCTTCGTAAGGTGAAATCGATCTGAAAAAAGTTATTTATATTTAACGGTTGTGGGTGGAATTCTTAATAACTAAATGGTTATTTGGAATTTTACTAATTTATCAGTTCGGGTACCTCTTGGATTCGCCATTCTCGCTGGTGGTCTCTAACGGTGGCTCATCCGAACTGAGATTTCTTCTCTTGCCACTGGCGATGCTCGCAGACGAACTCTGCCTTCTGATCGCACAGACTTTTGTATAAGCATTCTCTCGAATCTGTTTAACATTCGGACTGGGCGGAGGTGAAGCTGGCGGAAATGGGACTTCCGCAAGAGAGAGTTCCCCATTCGGAGGTGAAGCTGGTAAGGCTGCCCAAAGGACTTCCAGCATCCTGAGTGCATCCTCCAGGGCAAATTCTCTCTTCATCTCTAAGAGCAGCCAACGGTAGCAAAACAGCAGATCATCCGCCTGGTGTGACTTCAGATAAGCATAAAAATCCGGATCGTAGTGTTGCAGACCTTAAGCAATAATTAAAAAGTTTCAACAGCTCCAAAGAATTGAAACTATTCTAAAAAATAAAACTGCCGGAAATCAATACCTTCAGCCAAATGAGCAAATTTCATAGTCATGGCGATACCGTCCAGCATGAAATTATCTTTGAGTCTTCGCATCAAAGCACAAAGACAAATATACGCCTGAGCCTCGTCCCTCATCGTAACGAGAAGTGGCGACGCCAGGTCACTCATACCTTGACAATAACTAACACTGGGATGATTCAGAGCATACGTGGTTAATATATTAAATAAACTGGCGGTATTTTGATTGTCATCCGATCCGCCATAGAATTTGTGATGTCTGTCCGTTCGAAGAACATCCTTCCGCACCATCCCTGTAACGTAGCCTAGATCCCCAACATTCTGTCCCTTTTGAACGAGACTTCGCCATCTTTCTCGAAGATTCTGATACTCCAGAGCCTTCCTCTTCATGTAATCCATCCTCTCTCGTCCCGACATACCCTCGGGATACACATTGAGTATATGCTTCCATACTACTTTACGCAAACTCGGTTCAATCCCGCCAAAATAAATGACTGCCCTAAGTTCCTTGGAATGTATCACTTGGCCAATGGGATCGAGAAATCTTCGGAACTCAGCATCCGTGAGGGGTGGTCTAGGAGGTTGAATGGTCTGATGCGATTCCTCGCCCAAATTTCCCAGAGCACGTTGCACCAGGCTCAGGGTTCGTTCCATCTGTGTGAATTTGGCAATTTCATCATTATTGTTGGATATCGTTATTACTTTTCTATCGGAAACAATTAATTCGATGAAATTCTATACCTTGTTCATTATGAGTCCTGGTAACTTTGGAGTTCTGTAAGGAAAACCGGTTTCCTGTCTGGTAGCCACTTCCTGAGCATTTTGTTCCCAGTCGGATTCGCAATCACCTGACTCGCCGAAAGGCTTGAGATTGACTTGAAGGTAGAGATATGGCTCCGATGCACTGAAGAACAAAGTATTATTAGTCATTTTGTTTATTACGGCAATGAATTTATGAAAATATTGAAAATTAAAACTCACCTGATAAATGCAGCATCGAGGTCCCAATCGGATAAGAGAAATAAATACGTTTCCGAGCCATAGTCGTCTATTGCTCGATAAGACACCGTGAATTCTCTGGAAATGTTATAGTTTGAATAAAGCGAAATGACCGATCAATTGGCTCTAATGAAGTAAACTGGTGATTGTTCAAAATTACCCTTTAATATCGAATGCCTTGATTAGGATACTTTGTAAAACCTCGATCGACGTGATTTGAGGATCTACGCTGAATTTCCGGTATTCTGGCTGATGTCGTGTCTCGCATTTCTACGAGACAAAAAGTTCATCTCTTATATCAACCGTGCATCCTTATCTTAACTAGTAACGCGTATTCAGATAATAGTTCATAGAAATTCAATCATGTGAAATATATCATAGACAAGTTCTAGCCGACCAAGTACCTTAACTTTGACCCGTACAGCCTCTCTAGGACAGCTGAACATCTCCGACATGTCATAGAATCCCCTGGACTCCGTAAAATTCTGAATATCTGAACTCAACGAAAGACTTGAGTCATCGTTTTAGTAATATCTTATTAGGTAATTGAGTTTGGTATTAACCGGCACAGTTAGGATCATTCCAGATAATCGCTTGAGTTCATCGAACGATCAAACAGTCGTAATACCACTAACTAATCACGAACAGGTGTAACTTTAACGAGGTTCCGGTATCATTGGTCCACTTTGATCCATCATTCTCAAACAATAGGAGGACACTGATAATACTGAATTATTCGATTTGGATTAGGTATCAATCGTACACGAATAAGGAATATCAGTAATCTAGATGCACGTGCATGTACACAGGGTGCATCAAGGCGACGTGGATGTTGTTCTCGTGATCTACTTCTCTGACAAAGATGTAGAATCGTTGGGCCGTGGAAAAACGAAGTCAAGATCGAACTTCTGAAGGATATCCGTGCCGACGTCAAGGAGATTGCGAGTTCGGATCACGCGGATTGGTCCGATCTCCTGCGGATTGGACCGCACTGGAGCACAAGGGTATTGGAAGTCGAGAAAGTCACAGTTTCAGGATCTTCGAATGACTGAATCCATGATGTCCCCAGTCTAATATTGTACACAACTGGAGAAAGTGACAGTTTCCCAATGGCCAGACTGCCAAGAGAGGGAGAGCCTGAGTCCCTGAATGAACCTGAAGTCAGCGGCTTGAGAACTCAGGCTTGACCGCTTGAGGAGAGACAAAGACCGCAGGAAATTCTATCGATTTGATAAGCGCACCCACACGTTTCTCTACTTCACTCCTGAGTGAGACTCCAAGGCATTCTGTCTGGCATGCGCCCATGACGTAGCTGTAGGCTCCATCCTTCTTTTTCTTGGCGACCTGAAGTTCCCTAGAATCCAGCTGCCACGCGATATATTATCGAAGCGTCCTCGAATTTCCAGTCGACGAATCTCGAGTTCGATGCTTTTCCCTTAAACTTCCCCCCCCCCGGCAGGTGCTGACAGCTAACGGTTCTTCCTAGAACTATTATGCCCGTTAATGCTGCTATGTTGGTCAATGCTGTTTATGTTGGTACATGATCATAAGACCTATTGGTTGCCATTCACAGGGGATTGCAGCATCCAAGAGAACCTTCAGTCGATCGGTCAGACACGTGTTGGTCCCAGGACGCTACCCTCTTGTCATCCGTTGTCTCTTTCTTTCTATATTTTGATACGAAGCTGACAAGTATTAACATCAATGCGGGAACTCACAAAGAAGAAGAAGGACTCGAAGAACTATAGAGCAATCACGAGGAATGCTTTGCTTGTTTCAGGAATTCTGAAAGGTCCCCTGGAAAGCTACTCCTTGAACAGTGAAATTCTCTTGGTCGAGAAAGAAGGAAGAAGATGAAGACGATGGATGGAAAAGGTAAAAGTCGACGGGAATAATTATTCAGATGATAATTGGGTCCTGGTGAATTACGCATGTGCACCAGAAGTAGTTAGCTAGATAAAAAATACCAGGATTCACATAGAAACATTTTTCCATAAGGGTTGCAGAAGGTGCCAGCAGCATGGATACGGAATGGATACATTCAGATTCATTTCTTCATCTTCGTCTCCTTGTCGGATGAAAATCTCCCTTCGTCATTAACTAACGATTACAAAAGCCTCTATCTAGAGTTCACAATCGCAAAATGGCGAACAATCCTTCTGTTTCCACGTTCGGCAGCCTCGTGTACTATAACCGCATCCACTCTTCTCCTCCGACATTTTCCTAACTCGCCACTGCACACGTACCGTGCCAACCAACCCTTACTGCTTTCGGGTTCTTTTCACCCCAAGGCGAAATCAGCCGCCTCCCTTATCGATCATTAGAGCTGACGTTATCGGCACGGCGTCTTCGAAGTGCGGCTTCGCCATCGTCCCTGTGAGCTGGACCTTCATCTTCTCACCCTCGTTCTCCTCACTATTTTCCTACTAACCCAACCCTTGCATTTTCTAACCACCTAACCACGTTCACTAGCAGTCGCACCTACGCTTACTAGCTTCCCTCAAGGCTACTCAACGACCCCACGATAACTTAGACGATAGGACGACGTTTTTATGACCGGCAGATTAGACAGTCTCGAAGGCCCCATTTGCAGACGAATGTTTGCCGTCTAAATCACGTCGCTATTGTATATATGCTAACGTAAACGATGATCACTCATGTTTGCTGCTTGCGACGTTAACCAATTGGTTCCCTCGTTAGTCTGTGACTAACAGAATTCGCCCACCATCCTTGTACCTTTGATCCGCTAATTATGTCCATATATTACAATAACTGTATAACACAATGAAACAGAGAACATAGATCGATATAATATATGACTGCACCTGTTTCGAAAGTCATTAATCTCAAATTGTTATCATTAATGGCATAGAAGAAGCAAGCTGACGAGTGATGTAACCAACGCCTGCAAAATTAATAAATTAATTAAAAAACAGAAAGGGGGCTGCGATGACTAGCTCGATGTAACTGTTGACGGACGCTGTGCAGCATCGACAGCATTTTAATAGCATCAAATTGACGAAGTAGATGCGGCTGCTCTTGCTCGATCCATCCACGTATCGATGGCGCGTTATAATTTTTTATGGATCGTACAGTTAATAATTAATGAGAAATGTTGGCTGTTTGTGCTAGTTAAATTGTTTTTAATGATGTTGACCACGTGCAGCCCAAAGAGTGAAGCTTTTTGGGGATATATGACACTTTCAAATCCCTTTTTGGAGATATATGACTAGTCACGGGCTGCACGTGGTCAACATCTTTACAAACAATGGATCGTACAGGACGTCACTAGTCGGCCATTGTACAAGATCGTGAAGTTTCCAGAAAGAGGATACGCTCGTCTGGTCGAGTTATGGTTGTCACGAACGTTTACATCGTGTACGCTGTTCACACGAGGAGACCAAGTGTGATACGACGCTCGACAAGTTTATGCGACCAACATGGACCGATTTCTGGAAAATCTTTTAGAAATTTTGTAAAAACTTGCTTTCGCAATATTCTCGAAGATCCCTGGCCCGCCGTACTTGGCAATTGCTTTGGGAGTCTTGAAAGGGTGTATTCAGGAAATCCAAGGGGTTCCAAGAGCGGAGGTGGAGTCTAGAAAAGTTCTCTTCCACCGTCATCATTCTTCTTCGTGACAATTAATAAAACCGGAAATAGCCTTGGGAAAACAAGAACCCGGAAAAGGTGTTGCTGGACTGTATATGAAACGAATGGCGAGTCGAGAGTCGCGACAGGCGGCGCAGCGTGTAACGAGGATTCGGGGAAAGCCGCTAACGATAGCGTGTTAACGCGGCGTTGATGAGCATTATAATTAATCATTGGGAGCGACGGCTAAACGGTCGTGGATGGGTCAGTCAGTGTGCTACGTATGTAATTCGAGGCTGACCCAGGTGACCGATGTCACAGTGCTGTACATAATCCCTCCCTCGGCAAGGTAATCGCTTTTTCATTTTCTAATTTGGAACTCGTTTTATGTCGCGGACTCTTGAGAATCCATTGGATATTCTATCTCGACGTCATGGTCATAGGCACACCCTGCTGCCTGCGATATTAATTAACCTCTCGAGGTCAGCTGTTCCCGGGAAGACGTAAGTACCTATTCGCGCCCCAGCCGATAACCTTTTGCGCAATCCTGCTGGGAGTATCGTCAAGGTCCTGGGGGGTGGGCATCCGCTAATCAACCCTCGTGGCCGTTTGTTACGATGCCTTTAGGACCGCAAAAGGGGTGTGTTTACAAATGAATTTATGCCAGGAATCCAATTGTCGGAGAGCACGACCCCTGCCGTCTCTCATCTAGTTGCCTTGATTTCTTTTCATTTTCTCAAAGAGGGTTGAGCCGGTTTCAAGATCCAAATCGAATACGGGGAATGTGCGATATTCGCAAGAAGGGCGGAGGGGGGAGGGGGAGAGATACGGAGATAGGAGGAGTTGCGAATTTTCCAGGAGGTGCGAAAATGACTTCGTGGAATCTCTCGGGACAATAATTTTGGCAGTTGATCGTTGCCTCGAGATTAAATAACGAATTCCTCCGAAGGAAAGCTTGTGATTTATGTTATCAGACACCTTTCCAAGATAATTAAACTATTACAGTTTTCGGGAGTGGGCCAAAATTTCAAGAAATCGCAAAACTTTTTCCTGCACGATTCATACGAAGCGCAGCCAAAATTCTGCGGTAGCATAAAGTCCACATTCTGAAAATAGAGAAAAAGCGCAGTGGTAGCACGACCCAGTTGGAGCGCACTAGGACACCATGACAAATAAATTGCAACACTAGTTGTAATTTCGTAAACATAATTTAGAGAGAAATAAAATGCGGTCTGGCTGGAATCCAAGAATCTCTTTAATTACCCTCTTCCGGACTCTAGCTATACTATACACACTTACCAATAACAAAAAGACGATCTTCCACTTGGAAATTCTATTTCAAAGAATTTCCGTGTTTGCTTCATCCACTTTGAAGCGTCGCGACGCGTGTCCATCCATTAACCCCGCGTCATTCTCATTCCTAATCCGTGGAGAACGCGATGATGAGAAGTTTCGCCCACGTGCTTCGGGGACGTCTCTGTCAAGAGGAGGGAGGCGGCGCTGCCAGTAAAAAAGAAGCGTCGTTTCGAAGTGGGGGGCTGACGGCGACGTCCACCATGGCGCGCCTATACCAATACTCGGCTGATCCTCATCTATACATTGACCTGTGTACTTACCGACGTGCGTGCCTGACTCGTGTATCTGTGTCCGAGCGTTCCAGCAAGCAGCAACATCATCAGCAGCACCACTCTCTTCCTACAGGGAATCCGGCTAGTTGAATTAGTCCGATCAGTCGCTCGGCCGCTCGCTCCATCGCTCCTTCGCACGCCAGAGCAATTCGCAACTCGCGTCGCGTCTTCTTTATCTTGAGAGTTCTTCCGAGTTGCTTGGAGAATCTTGGAAGGATCAAGTGGGAGGGAAAAAAAAAGAGAGAAGATATTCCGGAGAACTCGGTCGTTTCACTTGGAAGTTTTAAGTAATTAAATAGCTAATTAGTGAAGAGGGAGTGAAACCCAACCGCAACGACCATCGAAAGTTCCTCGTCGAGCCGAAGACTTTTATTTTCCCATCGCTTCCAGCCATTGTCTTCTTCATCCTAGCTTCCTTCAATGCCCCATCTCCGATTCCTTTGATTTTCGGGAAAACGGACGATTCGAAATTCCCAACTGGTTGGAATGGACGTAACTATACGGGAGGTATATTGTATTTGTGGAAGAGAATTAGGATCTTCTCTGTGAACTCCCAGGTCACCCGGACGAGGACGAAAACGTTCGAGGGTGAACATTGCTTCGGACCCACTAGAGGAACTTGCTGAGGGCGCTGAGGTTTCCGTGGAGGAAAATTAACAGAGCGAAATTCTCCTCCTCCTCCTTACTTCCTATTTGCTTCTGTCTACTGCAGACTGTTTAAAGCGGTGTGACCCTGATAAAGGAAAAGAGAGAGGACAACTTACAAGTAAGAAGAGACGAATTACCGGTAGTCGCAGATCGAACGGATCTAACCAAAAGAAGGAGGAACGTGACTGCCTTTAAAGTGCACAACCCAGAGTATACCCAAAAGACAGTGACGAGGTGGCCGACGCAATATTTATTTGAGAATTCAAAGGAGGTCGAGGATCTCGACAGCAAAGATCGAATGTGCTACACATTAGTCTTGAAAGTATAAAAGGCATCGGGCACAGTAAATATTTTGTTAAAGTTTCCTTGCATGTTTCTCATCACAGCCGTCAAGATAGAGACCAAGGAACAAGCATAATGGCGTCGTTCCCAGAAAGAGAATGCATCCCCAAGAAACCCAAGAGAATCTCTTCCCTTCTTCTGCTCACCCTTTTCTACCTTCTGAACGAGGTCACGATCACAGAGTCCACTAAAATCCGTCGATGCTGTTCACCAGGAGAAGTTCTATTCGCCGACGGTGACGTCTTCGCCTGTATACCGGCTCCATATGAAACTTTGGAACTGTACGAACTGGATCCATCCACCAGAGGACTCCCGAAATGCTCATCATCGGGGAACCTCACTAGCACACCTCTGGTCTTCATTCCACATGATATTTCCAGTGATGCTTGTTTAGATGTCCTTTATCAGACCAACAAGCCTAGTTTTCTCGCTGTGATAAACTGTGTGTCAGAAAATGCCAATCCGAAGGAGGAATCAACGATCATCCACCTCCCAAGAGTCCTTCCTCTTCGACGATGCTGCTCTTCAGGAGAGGTTTTCAGCACTTCCAGCAGAGCCTGCGTACCTGCCACTCAGGAAGTTCCCGTGACGTCTCTAGTAGCTGCTCTTGGTATACTAGAGTACGTTACCCTCCTAAGAGGGCCACCCAAGTGTCCTTACGCGATTATGGATTATGAGGTCAATGTCACGAACATCAATTTCCACGCAGGACAACTTCAGGTAAGGCAATAGCCGCTTAATGAGATCTTTCTCATTATCTATTAATTTTAATAATGATTTACTATGACGAAGTATTTCTGTCAGATTATCATATCTTTCTATACTACTAATTGTTTTCCTCATTTTCCAAAAAAAAATCAGTGGATTTTACATCGGTTCGAGTAGATTAAATTATCTATTCATAATCATTCAAAGCCCTGATACAATCCTAAATGATTTATACTATATATTATTGATATGGCTGTAGTATTATGACGCAAGAGAAACGGTATTCGGTAGGTTAAACAAATAAAATTATAAAAATACTTGGATCAGGAAACATAACATTTTGTAGTGTATCCCGTTGAAGTTATAGTCGGTCCACGAGTAGAAGAGCTTAAAGTGACAGATGGAAACACGTGTTTCGTGCTAGGGACTCCCCTATCAAAATTTCCCAATTGCCAATGCTCTTCCTAAAGGTAATTAATGGTTTTGCACTGATTTACCACACATTACCTTTGAGAAAAAAGCATTGGCAATAAGAAATTTTGCTACGGGCCTCGCATTTTTTCATCTGTCACTTTAAACTAATTTACTTGTGGATCGACTATGGCATGCGTCAATTCATGGGGAAGACCCTGTCATCCACGAGAAAAAACTGGTTTTCTCGCGACGATAGTAATCAAATGATTCTGCATCGCAAAGCTGGTCGTCCCTGATTTAAACATCAATAGAGATTCAGTGACTGGAGGTAGCTCTGGGAATTCCAGGAACACCCAGTATATTTAATATTAATGAAGACACATCTATATATAGCGTATAACCTGTACGTTAATCATGATAATGTGTTTACGTAAATGTATATATATTATATAATGTCATAGTAGTACAATTTGCATATATCTCTACAGTCCGTTCTCATGTTATATTATAGTCATGCTATTATCATTGGATACCTTTCATTAAAACGTAACGAGATGAGTTGTCAAGTATTACGGTATAAGAGGCTGAGAAGAGATTCTGGCGAGAGATGAATCTTGGAGTCGTTGGTCGTGAAAAACAACTCGACGAGTCTGGATTTTTCTTCGATAATTTATTCCCTCTCAAGGGACAAGATGGTGGCGTGAGTTAGATTGCTTCCTCGACGCTTTCTATGCTTATGTCCAAGACGTTATGCAAGTGGGTATACCAGGAGAATCCAGAAAGTTCAAAGAGTTCAGTGGTTGCGGAGAGGGGATGAGTCGCTGAAGTGATGACGAAGAAGAGTGTGAATGAGAGTGAGAGAAAAGAAAACGTATTAAAAAAAAAGAAAAAGTTCGAAAAGACATGAAGCGCACGATCGATTCCATTGTCCAGTAAGAACAGGAGGGTGGGAAGAAGGGTTGGTTAGGTATGAACGGGTCGAGTTTGCACGGTAAATAAATCTATCTCATCGGTGGATCTGTCGAGAGTCTGCGAGAATCACAGGGGCGTATATAATCTGAAGCGAATGCCCGCATTGCGGGAGAACCGCACGAGTCCTGCTGGACTCTTCGATCTGGAAACGCAAAGCGGAAAACGTAAAATCCAAGCTGGGATCCATCTAGTAAGATCCGTGAGGGAATATTTTATTTGATCTCGAATAGTGGTCGATGGACCAGGTATTATATCCAGGGTTAAAATGAGATAGCGGAACGGCCGCTTCGTATCTTCACACGTGCGTTGTTAGAAGCTTCGAAAAAAAGGCCTTTCAAATCCTCAAGAGGATTTCAATTTTTCTGACAAATGTGAAAAGCGTCTGTGTTTAAAGGACTGTGCTTTCTGCAGCAGACCTTCGAAATGGTATTGATTTTGAAAGAAAAAAAACAAATTTTTAAATCTGAGACAAATACTCTCCTTCTCAGGTTACGATGCCCGTGTCCAATGGCACCGCCAGTTTTTGGCTGAATCAGGAAAATTCCTGTCTCGACTCTAATCCCAGGAAGGACTTCTTGACGATTCGCGTATGCCGGGAACCTGAATTTTGCCGGGATCATTCCTGCTTGAGGAAATGCTGCAGCGAGGACGAAGCTGTACTAGGAAGAGATTGTCATAGGTTACCTGGACACATGACGGTCATGAAACTGCACGAGGAAATTTCTAACATCCCGAGCAGGACTGCTAATCTCTCCAAGGACATCCTCGAGGCTACAGGTACTCTCAAGAATTTTCCTCGACTTATTCCATTCTCTAGGACAGGTACACTAACTGTAGTAATTTTCCTTAAAGATTACGGTCTCTTAACTGGCATTCCCTGCTTGTATAACATGTATCCCATCCAGACGGATGACAACTGGCACATTACGCCAGAAGGACATCTTTTCGTACCTGGATACAAAACTTATGAGCATCAGGAATTCTGCATTGAACTTCTCTACAATCGTTCACAGCTGCCAGACGATTTATATCCGCTTATTTGTTTTGAGGCACCGCCCCCGAACGAAGTGTCCGATATCAGGTAGGTGAATGGCCGAGTATCGTTTAGATAAGGGAGCAGGTAGCCAGTCAGGTAGGCAGGGCTGTAGTTTACAACCGCGATTTCCACGGTAACCGGGAAGATCGATGAGAAGGGATGCTGGTACCCGAGAGGTAACTCTGTATCGAAGCTGGCTGAGAAACGATTAGGAGTGAATATTAAATCGAAATCGTGCGTAGACCCACCCTCCACCCACGAAGGGTAGAAGGGTTAATCACTCGAAGATGTGTTTGCGCGCAAGCTCTTCCAGCTATTCCAGTTCTACAGGAGGGTCCAAAGTGCTCCGTCGAATCTGCGCTTGATGAAGACGTATGGATAAAAAAGTTCAGCCACGGATTTTTATCTCGGCCAGCTGAAGTTTCGAATTAAAAACCGATCCCTACTTCGAAACCCGTTGGGGAGACACGGATCATGCCAGTCACTAAATTGAACAGGTGACAAATGGATTTGATTCAATTATTATCAGGCCTGTACCAGGCAGGAAGGCTGACACGGCGAGAGTTATCATTTTCGTATCACTTGCACAGGTCCACGGGAGTTTTAACAAACAACCAAATATTTTACGTCCAGAGAGAATTATTGATAATTTATGAGAAGATAATTAACGACCTTTTTCGTTTGCTAAGCCGGCTAATAAAAATTCCTCCTATACGAGAGGGCAATATTGAATGTTTCGAAATTTTCAAAACCATCTGGACCATAACGTAATAACAGCAAAATATGTAAAACGCTGATAATTTTAGGCATAAACCAATGATTCGCTCGGCCCCGATTTTCAGAGTGTTGGTAGAAATAATCGACGCCGCCATAGAGAGCTGGCCACTCGATCGGTTTGTTTAGTCAGTGATAAAACGGGAATAATGCTATCGTTATTCGTGCTTCGTGCTTTGTGCTTCGTGTTTCGTGCTTGGTATACCCTATTGTTGGTTATACAAGATGGTATTAAACGTGAATTGGAGCAGACGGGTGCAGCCAAGAGAAAATAGATTATACCAATATACTAAATGGCTGTTTTTGCCCTCTTAATCTTTCAATCCTCAAATTTTTCTGTCGTCGACGACTTTATCAATCCACTTCTATCGCCACTAGCCTCGTACCAATTCCTCGTCTATTAGATTGCACGTACTATTATATTCCTGACCTGATCAAACTACATTAAGGTCATCGCTCTTCGAACTGATAGCAGAATAAAATATAATTAGCAGAATCTCACTTAAAAATTAATGACTATAAAAAATAATATATTGAAGTTTCTTATCTTTTATTATCTCTTATCTTAGGTATGGCGTGAACACGGCGCTCCTGGTTATCAGTTGCACCTTCCTCCTGATCACACTCCTGGTTTACATATGTCTACCTGCACTGCAGAATCTCCATGGCAAGACTCTAATGTGCCACGTGGCCAGCCTCCTAGTGGCATTCCTATGTCTGGTCTTCACGACCTTCACTACTCCGCGAGCCAAATCCCAGGAGGAATTGGAATCCAGTATGAACTGGAAAATTAACTGTGTCGCCTTAGGTAAAATGAGAAAAATTATAAATTAATAAGAATCTTATTATTTCTCATCTAATAATTTGCATAATTTTTCATATTTTAGGCTACGTGATGCTGTTCGCCTTTCTCTCGGCTTTCTCGTGGCTCAACGTAATGTGCTTTGACATTTGGTGGACTTTTGGGTAAGAGAACGTATCGCGAATAATATTTCAAACTTCATTTTGCATGTTATCCCAAGGTCGAATGACTCGCCGAACTGCGTTGAGTCATTCTGTATGAAATTTTGTGTTTCTACCTCAATGATTTTCGTCTAAATTATCTTCCTCGTAGTCGTGACATTAATTCTACGTCGCGAGTGAATTTTGCGAAACGCTGGAATTGCATGAATACTGTGTAAAAGAGAATAACGCGTCCTTGCCCTTCCTCGAGAGGATTGTGGTTCTTAGTAGTGGAAGACTGTGAAAATATACGGGGACAAAAGATAAAAGCATTGTCTCCCGTGGTCGCATCGCATCCAGCTTCTGTCCAGCCGGTTTTCGTGTGCCAAACCATATTTCACTCTGGACGGCCTGTTTGTGTGTTTAGCGAACGATCCGATGAAATCTCTCGGGAGCCGTATTAATAAAATATTGAAAAATACTTCCTTTCCAACACTTTTGTAAACGCTCGATGGTTTATTTCTGTTTCCAGTGGTGTCTTAGGGGCAGCAAATCGCGCAGCTAAGGGCGACGGACATCGTAAACGATTTCTGTGCTATTGTTTCTACGCCTGGGGCCTACCTCTACTCATCTGCACCCTGGGCGTTCTGCTAGACCGAAGCGACTTTCTTAGTCCGCACTTCCGTCCAGAGATTGGCAAAGAGAGATGCTGGTTCACGAGTAAGTGTCTCCGTAAACTTTGCAATATTGAGGTAAACTCATTGGAAAAGTTATACCGAGAGTCTTATAAGTTTTTGATAATGTTTCTTGTCGCCGTGGACTTTCCGGAAGTCGTAAATAATCGGGATATCAAGTGATAAGAGAAACTCAGTCGACGACTGGGATACGGGATGGCTGGGTGACTGATCGGGCAGATTCATAAATCCAATTTATTAACTGATCATGATGCGGTCTGGCTGAGTTGTCATCAGGAAGATTTGTTAGGCGAAATCGGGTCTCGCCTTGATTAGAACTGATAGAATCGAATGAGAGGTTTCATTGTGCCGAGTTCGAAGCATTAAGACGAGGCCGGGTCAGGTTAGTCGGGTCCGGGGAAGGTCAGGAGGTTCGATGAATTTCGTGAGGTCGTTAGGCCAACTTGAAGTATTTAAATCAGCTGACAATCGTCCTCTCTTTTGCACTGGCTATATATACAAATGCTAGCACACATTGAGTATCCCTAGGGATCGTGAGTAATTGTCCGATGATTAAAAGATTCCGAAGAAAAAACGGCATCGCGATTTATCGTCCCACGGAACATCATTACGACTCATTAGAGACGAATTAAAAGAGAAAGAGGAGGTGGAATGTGAGTCATTAGTATTTCAATCGGTTGGCCACCAATGGGGTTGCCAATGGCGCAGCCACGGAATTCACAGCAGGCGAAAGGGTTATAGGTTATAGGTGTGACGGGGTGGACAGGGTGGTTCGGGTATTCGTCGAATCGGTGGTTGGCGAGGGGTGCAGAACTGAAGGGGGTGCAAAAACGAAGATGGGAAAATTAATTAAATTTCCCAAGCTGCCGGTACAGCAGCTGTTGAACGAGCGGACGAACCGAGTAAAGGGGTTAAATAGAGTCCATTGCAGTTCTAGCCGCATCCGCCTGGTTCCTTCCTTCCTTCCTTCCTGACTGCAGCCCTATTATCAGTAAGGTACACACCTTCCTCCATTCCTGACTGATCTAGCCAAAGTCCCGGACTTGCGTTTACTCAGCCGAAAGTATTAGGATCACTCCAGAATACGGGTGTTATTGTGCCCTCTGATCGAACGCTAATCGATAGTAATCAAATGTTAGCTTACGAGAACGCAATTCTCACTGATCCGCCTAAAATAACAGAGGCGCGGTAAGTGTTTACGAAAATGGAAGCTGAACCTCGAAAGCGCCATCCTCCTCTCCTGCAGGAGCAACAGGCTATTGTATCTGGTTCATCGTTTACGTAAAGACAGAGTAAACACTCGCATACCAACTCTCGCTCTTGTTCTCTCTTTTTATATTTACGAATATTCTTTTGTTTTTCAGAGGGATTGCTCTACCATGGGGAATTTATTTTCTTCACTGGTCCCACCATGATTCAACTGATAATCAACATCGTCTTCTTCGTCTTGACGGCGCGCAGCTGCAATCGTGTCAAAGCGGAAATACGGAGAGTAATGGCGAGTCCTTCGGATCCACGTAATCGCCGTTTTCAGGCTGATAAAACCAAGTGAGTGGAAATCGAGTCTAGTCACTGACGTTCGCGAGACCTTAGATACAACGTGTGTAAATGACATTATTGGAAGAGCATTGAGGATCTTGTCTTCCGGAAGGGTCGTCAGTGTTAATTGCGGAATCAGATGAGTTATTGCTGGCAAGCAGTCGCTTAATGCTTGCACACTTCTCTTTGGTCCTTTTGCTTCTTCCGCTTCTTCAGCAAGATTGCGTAATTGAGGAAATGTATAGGGGAATCCGAAGAAACCGATTGCGGCGCGACTGTAACAACTCACTTTGGGAATAACGGCGTTGTTTTCAAAATGGCGACTGTGTATACAAGTGTACTCGGAGAGAAGCAGAGCAAAAACATGGAGAATCAAGACGAAACGAATTGAGGAGAAACGAGAGAGAAAATAGGGAAATTTGAGTAGTCGAAGAAACAGGATGAATCAGACAAAATTTTTTATTCATCTCGTTGTTGATGAAAAAGAGTCGAATTCTTCGATTATTAGCCATTTTTCTTTTTCCTTGTTTTTTTCGTCCTTTCGTATCAGCTTCACGTTCGCATAGCTATTCTTCTCGTGCGAAAGTCAGGAAAACGTGTTCACGCGAAATAACTCAGCAATACGTTCATTTAGCAACGAAAACACAACGGCCGAACCACACAGCAATGTCCCACGCTACTCCCCTGTCCAAAGGAAAATCCTCCGCTCTATTTATGGCTTATGGGTTATATGGTTGCCGAGTCACGAGTAACGCTAGAGGCGTCGCGTTCGCAAAAATAGCCGTTACCGCGAAAATTGGAGACTTAAACAAAGTTCGGACGTGACGTCATTTACCGAGGTAACAGGAGAGTGCCGGAAACGGATGATATATCGCATAAACACAGACCGCTACGTAGCCCCATAGCTACGTAATTAATGAGCAGTACTGTCGCGCGTCTTCACCCTTTTTATTTTATACCAATGGCGAATACTTTGGCGTCGCGACGCTACTCCAGCAGCGAACCATGAACTTTTTTCTACTTGGAAATTATGTGACGCCACTGCCACTGCTGCCACCGCGACCAATGTATTTCCCTCGTTTTCGCAACTACTCGGACTCCAGGAAATCGTTAAAGTTAGCTGGGTACCTAGCTCTATTCCTAATCTGCATCAATTCATACATATATGGATTTTTGTACGTTTCGCATCGGATTTAGGGGAGTTCCGAGAGAATACGCGCCACTCTAATACTAATGCTAATAGGCATCTGGAATAATGTCTCGTACGAAATCGGAAAGAGACTCATCCGCCGATTTACGTTAGTGGAAAGAGAATCGCTAGGTTGCGCCTTGAATAATTTTCCGATTCGAAAGTTCTGGAAAAACTTTCTTTTTTTTCCTACCAAACTCAAAGTCAACTTAGCATCTGGATTGATTGTGATTCGACTGGATAAACTTACTGGCGTTTCTTCTGGTCGAGGACGATCTTTCTTTCCTTGTGTTTGATGTGCTACCCTATCGAGATATCTGTCGTTGTGTTTATCTTTGCTCCTGGGGGAAAACCCCTTAAGCTCACGAAACACTTTTAAAGAAGAGGTTCACTTTTCAACTCCCTAGGAACCTCCGTGCAATCTCTATGAGATCAGGAGACGGTTAAACTTTCTGGGATATTGAAAATAATCGATACTTTCTAGTATAAGTAGGAATTGTTCTAATATTCGACGAGGAAGATTTTCGTTAGAATAGGAAGAGCTTTCTGTGCTTTCCTGAATTTGTTAAATTGGCCAGCAACATTTAACAGGGAACTAAAGAGATATCTCTCTTAGAGAAATCGTAAAACAGACGAGATGAGGTACTTGGAGAATCCCAAAGACGTTTCGACTTTCGCGTCAGGACGGGCGCGCAAATAAACAATTTCACCCTCGTAAAAACAACGTGCAAGTAGAGGAGTAAGCAAATCCCCCCAGTAAAATTAGAATGTGCGGAAAAAAGTAAAATCTCACGAATAGCAGAGATAAGACCATCTTCGTTCGAGCAAATCTTAACCCTCGGCCAAATCTTAACCCTCGGCCAAAATCATCCAGCTTGAGCATCCTCGTCAGGGGCAGTATTACTCGTTCCCATAAGACCTACACAGATTTAAAAAAAAACAGTTAATTTCTTAAAGCAATAAAAACTTGTCAATATTCAAAATTCATTTTAAATCAGTGTATAATTTTTCTTACAGATTAATAATGAACGTCAAGCTCTTCATCGTGATGGGTATAACCTGGATGTTCGAAGTGATCTCAGGCATCCTGGACCACTACGCCTATTTGGTCGTCGACTGGGAATATGTCTTCTACGCCTCGGATTGCTTGAACTGCCTTCAGGGTGTTTTGATATTCATGCTCTTCGTCCTGAAGAAGAAGGTCTATCATGCTTTGCGTCGCCGCTTCGGATTAACCGAAAAAACAAAGGCCAGCACAGCTGGAATTCAGGATCCTTTCAGGGTGAGGAAAAGCGCAAGCAGTAGTACAGTTATGTCGACGTGCGTTGTGAGTTCGTCGCCCTGACGCGAATAGTCGCCCTAAGTCCGGAAGCGAATTCTCATTTGAGATTTCAGGAAGGCAAACCCTAACTTCCTGTCGATCGGTACGCAAAAGCGCCATTTCCGGTATAACGAGACGCGGAGCTTGCCTATCACTGTTCCGTCGTCTAGTTCCGATTAAAACTGTGACGATGGTTTTCCATGTGAAAATTCGCGAGGAAAGCACAAAGGCCCAAAGGGGAGCATGGAAATCGTCCAATGAAAATACCGATTCCCCAGAAGATCCTAGGGATTTCGATAGTCGTAAAACCGGTGACTCTCAATCGAGTTAACATCGATCGAATGTTCCAATTGGGATTTCTCACAATCAGCAACGCAAAGCTACAATCGAGACAACAGCAGTGAACACTGCTTCTACTGATTTACGATTCTATGCGCTCCTGGCGAATTTCCAGTATCGCTGGAAGTTGTGCATGTACCATCGCTTTTTATATTTACCGCCAAAGAAAATAGAGAAGAGCCTTGTTTCTCGTACCTGGTATGAATTATACAGTATGCGTACCTTTAAAGGCACTACTAATTTTGATAGGATAATGTATAACGTAATTTAACATAAAACCGAGACTTATATTTCCTATTTTTTTATTAAATAATTTAAAGAATAACGTCTTAATGTAAATATTATTTTGCGGCACGGATCGATGTCTTAGAAAATTTATATAAGTCCATACTCTAAAGGTGACTTTGTCACTACGCATTTATACTCACTGCATAGAATAAAATATACTAAGCAGAGGAATCTCATTGTAGTATATATATTTCTGCGAACAATTGCATCTTTTTCTGGAATCTCGTTATTTCGATTCCTCTCCGACTCGTTGCTGATATAAACCACGTATTTCCGAAGGTATCTCTCGACAGCCTCTATCGAATAATTCCAGTTTGATTTTGAACTTTATTTCAAAAACCCCCGGTAGGATCTTTCACTAATTTTCCTGTTGCCCGATCTTATTCGAGCTTTTCCATGAAATCGGGTTAAGGACGAGTCGTTGCTGATCTCGAGGATAAGGATTCGCGATTGACTCGAGCAATGAAGCAGAGAAAAGGAAGAAAGAGGGAAAGAAAAAAACGGAAAATAAAGAGTAAAAAAAATCGTCCTTATCGAAAAAAAAGATTACGTTTATTATTTGAATCCTCAGCTTCTTATGCTTATTTACACTTGCGGAGTAACAATTCATCCGAAAGCACCAAACGATGCTTCTCTGTTTATTTACTCCCCGCAAGCTCCAGCTATATATTGAATCTCTACGTAACTACGTTTATGTATATGAATGCCCATGCGCATGCGTACTTATCTCTAATATATCTATATCTATATATATATATATACACACACAGGTATCTACAAGACGCGAAACAATCTCGCTCATTTTACACGAACCTGATATCAAGTTTCTAGATTTCTAATTGCGTCACACAAGCTCTCACACATGAATGATGTACCGCCACAGATGCCTTTACTCTAATTTGATTACAAGAATCTAAATGTGTAATTACAATTTTCCAGATGATCACAACTCGTAGACGTATTCCTGAATAGAAACTGTCAAAGGCACTTAATTATGATATAGCATGGATAAAGTCGCTAGATCGATCTTATCGTGGCTCAAGAGTTCAGACTGTTTTCACAGACAGCGAGTAGGAACCGCGCGAATTCGTGTATTGCGAACGGGATCGAAGTAGGAAGTCTCCGTGGTTTCTTCACTGGCTGCTCTGTCACGTGGATAGGAGCCATCAGGGTTTCGTGTCGTCTGCTTTGTCTTCCAGATCAGGATCTTCGTTGATGATTGATATATCTCGAATGGATTGTCTGCGGTGTCTCCAGCCTCCTGGTGGCACCACTGGAGCAGTCATCTTCGTCAGGAGTTTTGGACCGGACAGTGTGATGATGATGGCACCTGCTGGTGCCGTTAACAATATCGAGAGCACTGATATCATCAGGACCAACTCGGCATAGCGGACGTGATCGCTGTTGGTGGGATCGACCCCATCAAGGGCCACTGGACCTAGAGCTGCCTGCACCGTGGCCTTGGCCATCCAGGACAAGGCAACGAAGATCTTCTCCTTGAGATTAAGTTTTGATCCAATTCCAACTAGAACGGTTATGGCGATACGCATGACGATACCGATGATCAAACATGACAGACCGAGGTACACAGTGCTGCCTTCTAATTCGTTAATCTTTATCTGAGTTCCGGTTATGCCGAACAGGATTGGCTCGAAGATCATCCAGAAAATCTCGAAGCAAGTTGCTACTGGATTCTGTAATACGAAAAAGAGAGAGACAAGATTAATGAGGTACTTCTGAGAAAGAGATACGTTCGCTAGGGAATAACGTTCGGGGTGCCATTAATAGGTCAAGTGAGGTCAGACTGCTTGTCGACGGTGTCAGGCGTGTCAGGGTCAGCCAACGGAACATATATATATACACATTAGAGAATTACTCAAACGGCCTTACAAATAAGTTGGCGGAGAATCGAGGATTTCCGGCGAGAGCGCTGCTGCCTACTGGTAATTAATTTCGCGTAATTGAATTGCATCATTCGAGAAGATGGGAACGAATTAATTAACCTTGCCGATGAAGATGAGTCAATTAAAGATTGTTAGTTCTTTCACCTGAAAATCGTACCGTTCCTTTTTATCCCGTTTTACTCTTCTCTATAAATACTTCGGTCGACAAAAAAACTGCATGCCTACAGTCCAACGGCATGTCGCATAATTATCTAAACCAATCAAGAAACTCGTTAATTGTCGCTTCTCTATTTCGCATTAGATTAAGCAGGAGACTGTAGTAAATGTTAGAATTGGCTCTAAATGTCCAGCTGAAGTTATTTGGGAAATGGAGAAATCCGTTGAAGCGTCTAATAGCGCAGTTGTACTGGACTCCAGTTTGGCTTCGGCTTTGACGTGAAGTTCCTCCGAAAACTCTACGTCGTCACGTTCCTGGGTTCCTGCTGCCTACGAAGCGCAGCGAATTCCGCCGCAGCAGCCGTCATTTTACCGGCAGAGGTAAATACGAATAAACTTAGTTCCCAGTTGCCGGTTCCGAAGGGAGTTTACCTTAAGTCAGTGTTACGACCCGAACTCCTAACTATGGCAACTGCGATAACTGCCGACTGTACTTGCGAAACTGGAAGGGCAGTAAGGAATTCGCGAATCCAGGAAACACGCTTGCAGCCACAGTTGTCATTTACAAACTTTTCTCATGAGCGAAACCTGCATTACAAATTTTTTTTCTCCCCTCTCCAGCTTCCTCTCCGTCCTTTTGGAATATTCCTTTTTCTCGAATTTTCGCAAAGATATACTCTCGGGAAGAGTGGCTCGATTCTTCTTGGTTGATGTAACGCGGCGAAGAGGAGAGAAGGAAAAAGGCTCGCAGTGGTCCAGCCCTGGAGGCTTGTCTTATACGAATATCCCAGTTCCTTCTTCTTCATCCTTCTGCTCCAGTTTCCTTTTCGCTACTCTACCTCACTTTCCGTTACTTTTCCCAGTTTCCCGTACACGCCACATCCGCTCGCCGAGATGAAACTTCCCCAAGCTTTTTCTCGCGCTCCTCTAACGGCAGGATCCTCCCGACTTCCTTTTCTTCTCTATTCTCCCGACATGATCCACTTTCCTATCCAAGGCTAGGCGAACGATACACGTGTAATACGATATCCGTTTAATAAAGTAAAGTGGACTTTTATACGGCCGAGTACTTCCACCTGCATGCATAGAGAGACAATAAAGCCATAGGTGGCTTTGAGAAAAGATGCATTCTGGATCCTTCTGACGTCTATACCTCTGTATACCACTCACGATATATGTAAAAGCGCGTCAAGCTCCAACAGAATCGAATCCACTCATCCGACACGAATGCCAATTCAATGGCGATAGGATGCAGATAGTGGGAAACATATTGGGAAAGTTGAGCCTCGGCTACGAATCTTGGATTCCGAGGAATGACGAAGTAGGAGCCCAAGGAGGGATGAGGGATGAGGGATGAAGGTTCAAGGATTCGCTACGGGATTCGCCAACATTTTATAAGGGGGTAAGAAAACTTTCCTTTGTAAAATGACTCTTTGGTCTTAGTATACGTTCACGGGATTTTGACGCGTTATCAGTCCCTTCTACTTTCTCTTCCTCTTTTCGCTGTTATTCCTTCACGCTGACTTACGAGCTTTCACACGAATTGTCAGAACGTTTCCACCCTGTTTCAAAGCTCTATTGGATTTCACGAAGTTCCCTCACGCGAAACGCATTCGAGAGTTTGGCGTTCGTTAAACACGCCACGTGTAACGCGTGCAGCTACGATCAGAATCCTGGCACTCACTCCTGTGAAATTGAGGCCAACCCGAGTGGCTGTACAATATTACAGCTCCGCCATTCGTATTTGCTTGTGGAAATTGAAATGTGGAAACCGCGAATAGTAAATAAATGCCAGAGCCTGGAAACCCGCATTCGCCTGCAGCCACCAGCATCCCAGAAGGAAGTCTCAATGCCCATCACGGGTACCTAGCGCCACCTTCACTACCTCCACCACTGCCTCCACCACTGCCTCCACCACTGCCACCTCCACAGGCGCCTCTTGCAGGGGCTGCCGCGTGTCTGGAATTTATAGCTCAGCGTAGCCTTGGTCCGTCTCAGTTTTCCATGGTAATTTCTGTCGCGCCGTAATTAAGGGCGGTTTCGAATTCGCGAGATCTCAGCCACCAAGGCAGACCCCCCCAGCCAAGCCAGTCAGCCACCACCGGTTTAGTACCAGCACCACCCTCGAGTAATAGGACTCTTTCAAATCCCTCTGATTTAGATTTCTTTCTCCTCCATTATACTCTTCACTTTTATTTTTTCTCCTTTCGCATTCATCCCCTTAGTCTTTTGCCCGTGTAAAGTACGCTAATTACACAGCCAGCACGTCCAGCGGCATAATTATCATCAGCACGTATCTTATTATGAGTCCGTGCATGTATAAACATTAAACTAAACCGAGCAAACCCGAATAAATCCGTTGTTTAAACTGTAAACTGCAAGCTGCCCGACATGGGGTTTGTTTCATGTGCTCAACGGTTCCCTCCAACCCCTGTAGCAACCCTCCACGAACAATCGCGACAACTGCTACAACTGGTAGTCGCGTCACGAAATACAGGCTTACGTGAGGAGTTACCCACGAGTGGGGAATAGAATCCGTGAAGAGCACTTTGACCACCGACAAAACATTGAATATTTCAGAGGAATTAGAGAGCAGGAAGATCCTGGAGGATCCCGAGGATCTTGGCTGGATGCTGTTACCCGTAAGCGATCGACTCTCGTACCCCGGAGGTACTTCCGCCCGTGCATATCCACGACGGTACTTTAACGTGTACAGTCTGTGCTACATTTTCCAGATATTCCTCAAAAGAGCGTCTCTCATTTGCTAATGACACTTTCGTATCTCGATGCAAGGTAGATAAAGTCAAAATGAATTAATCGAGTATTACTTACGTCTTCGACATCCCATCCTTCCTGCTGCCAGAAGTAACAACTGACAAAGGCTGCAGCGACAACAGCTAACGGTCCAGCGCCACCAAGATCGATGGCTTCGCTGCCAAAGACAGCGATCATCCCCCCTCCGAGAAGCATCAAAATTCGTAGAGGAACCACAAAAGCCTGAAATAATAAAAAAAAAGACTGAGATTAAACACCGAATCGATACACGATTTTATCTAGGAGGATACAAGACTTTCCCTTGACAGACTCCTGATGTATTACGTTACGCATATGCCGGCAGCCATCTTTGAGTTATCAAATGATGTTACCCCCTTGCAATTGTATTTCAATCTCAAATTCGTAACGGGAATCGCACGAGATAACAGTAGAGCTACGCGTCCTCCAGTACAACCCCGTAAAAATGTAAAAATGTCGCACAGCGTTACGCCATCGGCAACGCCATATACAAACGCTGACGTCGACGTGAAAAATCGTTCGAACGGTTGGTCCTGAGCAGAGGAATTTTAAGGTTCTAAAGAGTAAAATTCCTGACTCTAATTAACGTGGCTTCCTCGACTGGATGGGGGGAGAACGTAGCAACTCGCTAGCTAACAGGCAACAGTCCGTGACCTCAAGCGGGTGACATTAGCTTTACCTTGACCTCTGCCAAATCGTTTACGACGGGTCGACCCTGGAGTTAAGATTCACACCCATCAATTTGAACCACCCCTTCTATCCATTCGTTCTCTCCCTCCTTCATTCTCGCTCTCTCGCTCACTTATACTTTTCATCCCCTACACCCGCTAGCGATTCCGCTAACTGCCACCCACCCTTCGTTTACATCCATTGCCCACTAACGCACTTCACTTCCCTGTCGGTTCTGTTAATCTGTACGAGCTTAACGACCACGTCGTTAGGGAAAGCGATTCTGCGCGACGCCAAGGCCGCGAATAATCCGCGTGGAATAACCGCGAAATTGGTCGCCGCGTCGGCTCACATTTATATAGACGGCAGACACGAGACCAGGGACGGACTATATAACAGAGGGGGTAACGCGAAGTTAGTCAACTCAGCAAACCAATACACTGAGATTCTGCGGTTCCAAGAATACAGATAGTATCGCCACGAGAACATCAAGGTTCCCTCGCTGAAAGCATCGTTCAATCTCTTTACGGCTGACGCAGTATCTCCGAACGATAGGATAATAATGATAGAATTGTTTCGCTTGAGAAAACACGGTAACACTGCATATATGATTGGACGTGTATAGTCAATGATACGCGTTTACATTGACTTGGAAGCGAAGAACAATATCTTCCAGTGAATCAATCTTTGATTTCCAAAATAACTAGACCGATACACAGTTTTTTTTTGTTTTTGATAAAGGGAGGAAATCCTTTAGAAGTCAATATAAACTCGCTATCGGGATACGAATTCTTAAGCCCTTAAAATCACATCGAAACGATACAGACGAATAATCCCTGATTTTCAAAAATGAGAAGAACACGTACAGTCGGGAGGCAAAGGTGCAGTTTCGACAAGTGTCGCGAAACGTGGATATTGCAATAAGCCGTCGAATATTGCGTTCGTGAGTCGCGCGACCTACGATACGATGCATTTATAGAGAAATACCAACAGCGCGTAACGCGCGGGAAGAGGAGAGTGGACCAGCAGACGATGCAATGCAAAATGTAAAAACGTAAAACCTAAAGCAGCTACAGTGCATCCGTCTTATGCTCTAGTGTATCACGTGCAAGTGCGCAATAGCCCGCTTTCCCACTTGCTATACCCTCTGCTCCACTATCTGGATAGATAGAAACATTTGTAGATACATATGATACCAGCTCCCTCCTTCTCTTGCCACCCTCCCTCCCACTTCCTGACGAAGCTCAAGAGAGGAAACCGGGTTGGGCCTCCAGGGTTCTCCTCTTCGCTTGGGAAGCTTCCACGGATTCTCTTCTGGTACTCTCCGTGTTCTTCGTACTCTCGGGGCGAGGAGGGATGACGAGGGTTTAGGGGGGATGGGGATTTGCCACTCTCCTCTTATGTCTATATAAAGATGTAATGCAACCGGCTGCAGACGAGTGGTTTTATCCTCGTGATAGCAGAATCCGCGCTCGTTGCCGACGCCTTGCTGGTTGGCTGACCTGAAGTTGGCGACGCGACGCGCCTTTGGAAATTCCAGGCGACCGTAAGACCTTGCGATTGCGTATCGATAGCTTAGACTGTCAGGAGAGTCTGTGTCGTTTTTTCAACTAATCTTTTTCATTTTTATCAATATAAATTTGGAGCTTGTCCATCGACTGTGGTGACCTCATTTTTTTTACTGTACTAAAAGCTTGTTGCGCGCGCGCTGAATCAGCGTTCCACAAACGATTAAAAAATTATTACGTATCTTTACATTTTTAAGGTAAGCGCCATTCGTAAAATTCACTGCGTTCCGTGAAGTCGCACGCCAAGCGGCTTTTAGTCCCTGAAGGAATATGTATTAGTCGTTTCAAAGATGAACGAACGGTGAATTTATCGAACCAATTGCTCGAATGTGAATCGGATCAAGTTTATTGCCGAGTAGCATCGTTATTACAAGCACAAGGTCGAGCACGATCACGAGGATGAGGATGATCGCAAGTTCCTTTGTCTTCGCACGTACTCCCTTACCTACTGGAGAGTCTCGCTTCGTGTGCTTGAATTATTTTATCGAACGCCACACAGAGCCACGAGAGATCGTTAAGCCAGGGTTTACAAGATGGCTGACAGAAATGTACATAGATAGGTAACTGTAAGTTTTCAAGTCGGCAAGATACGAGGAGCTGGCTAGTAAGTAGGTAGCAGATACTGCAAAGAGATTCTGTCTCCAAAGAGACATTCTAGCTCTCCGTTGGAATTCGTAAGAGGTTCGAATACTCGGAGAAATGCGGCGGGCACGTGTTATCGAGCATGCTTGAATTAGGAATGAATTATCGTGAAAACGTTCACACGGGGAATCGAGATCTCTTGGGCTGCGACAGCATCGAATTTGAACAGAGAGAGAAATGGAAGTAACGCGAAGATAGTGGGTTGGGGGGTGGGGGGACGCCTACCGATTAGCACCCGTTTAAAGGTATTACGTATAACGTGTACCGGGTGCTCTGAAAAGAGCAATTCGTGCGGAAGAACGATGAGCGCAGGAAACTCCTAAAATTAATGATTCGAAAGGAAGAAGAAGAAGATGAAGAAGAAGAAGGCTTCCCTGGTTTCCGGTGATTCTTTTCGAAGAAGCAGCACACAGTCGGCACCGACGTGGCTACAGAATTAAAAGAAAACATGGTGAGATAACACGGTACTCGATATTTTCTCAAGACTACATTTTTTTTCTCTTCCACTTCCTCACTTTAACAGATGGAATAGAAGATTTTTAAAAAATCGGCAACAGCAGTCATCGGTCTTCCCGCTTCATTTAGTCGTATGTAATTACAACTATGTCCATAGCGGATTCTTTTTTTTTAGAAAATCGCTGATAGAGCTCGATAGAAGAGGATGAGGAAGACAAGGTGGATAAGACGCAGGTTGGCCAACCAGGAGACACGTAAGGGGCAAGCACTGCAGGTACCGATGCGGCAAAAATGCTGGCCGGGACTGCACTCCGATTTTGCACAAACATTTAATTCGGCAAATCGATATTAGCTTCGTTGCGCGAATTGAATTTCAAATTTTCCAATCAATACCTTCCGCCCTGTCCGTTCCAAATTAAATATCCCATTGGCATCGCACTTCGTACGGAAACCCTTACTCCTCCTGCCCCACCTCCCGCTCTCGACAATGACCTTCCCCAGGTCTTTCGCATCGTCCCTCCTCCCATTCTCCTCCCAACCCTCTGTCCGAGTTTTCCTTGATTCGCAATCGCCTGCCCTACATTATTCTCTTTCTTCTCTTTCTTCGCATTCTCTTGACTAGTCTCTCGGGTCTCAGGCTGTCTGTGGCTCGTTGCAAAACTCACATTTTACAATCTGCAATTCATGAGGGCCCCGGGAGCTTTTAAAGGACCGTGGAGAAGCATATCCTGTTTTGGCATTTTATTACTCTGTCTTGAGGAGCGAGTTCATTCGGAGCCTAATAAAATATTGCCTTGTCACATAATAGATTTCTGGCATTCTTTTCTCACGTAAAAGACTAATAAAAGCTTCAGCAGGAAGGCACCCACTGCTATGCGCAACCACTTGGAGCTTTTGATAACGATACGAGGCACTACGTCAAATCCTGATGTACCTGTGTCGCGTCTTCGAGAGTCCACAGGAATTAGATGACCATTTGCGAATTCGAGAAGAAAAGAAGAAACGTTAGATCGCGCTGAAATTCTTCACTTTCTTAACCGTCGCAAGAGTTTTCATCATTCTAACCTTTTCTACCTTCCCTGAAAGGTCCCCTGCCTCTTCTGATCCTCCTTGTCCCCCTTTTTTACGATCAAAAGAGTTCCGTTTCCGTAAATGTAGACTCGACGAGATGTTATTCTTCCTCCTGAAAGGATGCTTTCCGTTTCATCGGAGCTCTCGGCCTCGTTACACCCTTCCGAGGATCCCGAGTATCCTGAGTATCCCGGGTATCCCTAGGATAGGACTCAATGCCGTCTTGCAGGATCCTCAGAAAACTGGAGTAGGTCCATGGATCGAGGATATCGGTATCCTAGGTCACCTTAAGAGCCATCCTGCCGTTCAGACTCTTTTCTCTCTCTGTTCCTCTATTTCTCTATTTATCTACCGACCCTCATCGACCTCTATAACCTTTCTCTTCATCCCAGGATCCAGCACTTCCGGCCCTCCTTCCCATCCTGGTCTGAGAGCTACTTTCACCAAACGGAAGTAAATTGCAACGATTCACGGAAAATCAATTTCTCTTTTGTCTCTTGATGCTCTCTTGTCAAACACTTATCTCCCTTTGCCTTCTTCATTCCCTTTATCTCTATTCACCCCTTTCTACGCGAATTCTCATCCCGCGTCACACCCTCCGAATCCAAGAGCCGCGCACTTCGCAAGATCCTCGCTTTCACCGAAACGCCTTCCGCCGGAAGTTCTTTCGCATGTGAACAGCCACGTCCAACATATATACAGTATAGATCAGACTGTTCCCAATTCCACAGTCGATTCCACAGATCCTCCAGTGAAGAGGCCCAAAGCATACAACTAAATAAACGTAAACCGTAAAGGGAATAGATAAAATGGAACACGAGCAACCGATCAAGCATGACTTAGCCCATATGACGTTATGACTCTTTCGAGATTTACGAAAGGAAGTAAAAGCGGCCAAAATATCCAAAGGCGGAAGTGGAAGTAGCAAATGGCAATGTAACGCGCCAGTTCACAACCCCGAAGCCATCATGGGCGCGACATTCAGCAGCTAATGTCGAGGACGAGTCGTTACGAAAGTTTTCAAGTAGCTTTACGAGGTGCGGAACAGTCTTGGACGGTTATGATCTTGGGAAACGAGCAAAGCAACGTTCAGATAAATCCCTATAGATCCACCTTAAGGACTTGTTTATCTTAGAGCTTCAATTAAAATACAAATTTTTAAGACATCGCTGCTCCCTCGTTACAACTTTATGACCTCATATCGTTTACCGGTAAATCCCAGGATCCTCCTTCTTTGCTCTTCCTTTGGACTATATCCCAGCATCCCAGGATCCCGTCTTCTTAGGCTCCTGAAATATCTTGTAACCCACTGAGTACCTCCTAGAGATCCCTTTACTCCGACGACATGTAGAGCAATCCAAAAGGCGCTTTCCAGGAAGCGACTTAACTTAGGAGGATCCGATAGGACTTAATCTAGCCGGGTATCAGCTCAGCTATCAGGTTGGATACCTGGGCTAGTATCAGGGATGCGTTTCCGTTTGAGAAATTGACGGGAAACCGTCGATCGATATCGCTACCGGAATTGGCCGATCGCTTGCCTAATACTACTATCCCAATACGTCCTACTGACCCACCACACGTTTCTCATCCGTGGCCTACGATAATATCTGATCGAACCCTATTTCAAGTTCGATTAGTTTCTATCTAACGGAAGGGAACTGGAACTATCGACTATTATGGGAATGAGGTAAATTCGGAAACTAACGAATATCAATCTCGATACGTTTTATACGCTTTATAATCCCTTTGATCGCTTTCGAAAGCACCATTTTCTTTCCCCCTTCGTACACTCGATTTCTTCAGATTCAAGAAAGTATCGGCAGGTTAATCACTCGTGGCTAAACTGAATCCACTCAATCCGCAATGGACGATCGACTTGTAACCGAGCGACTAAGTAAACCCAACCGACAACTTTCTTATTCCTCTTCCTTTCATTCTCTCTTTCCCTCGAGAGTAAAAGATCCAGTCGCTTCCAGATTCTTTCACTAGTCTTATTGTCAGTCTCATTTCACTTCCCTTATATCTTTCTCCAGATTCTTGGGATAGAGAAGATCCTTCCGTAATGGCCACAGAGAGATTTACGTAATCTCAGATTTCCTCCCCGCAATTTCCCATCGGCTTTATTCTCTTTTCCTATAATTATTTATGCTGAAAAAAAGTCACTGCTGCTACTTTAGACTCTTATCTGTTGACATACAATCGAGGAGAGCATAGGGTCGATGATTTAAAGTACATCGGAATGAATCATGAGTCACAAGACATCTCGAGCTCTCGAAAAGAGAGATGGAGAGAGAGTCTTTAATTGTGGATCTAAATCAGAGACGATGAGAGTCACGCGCACTATCGCCTGCATGATAACTGGACTTAATGGTTAAGCGACAATAAAATCATAAACGAATTCTTGCCCGATACCTACTATCTCAACATCAACAAGCAACATGTGACTTTTCAAACAATCATCGTATATACGCGCTACGATGACCCTCCTGCTAACTTTATCAACCTCTCGGGACAACGAGCACTAATTGATCGTGTATTTCTTGACATTTCAAAGACTCCCCATCGTCCGCTCTTGAATTGCCTCTATTGAATTTATTAGCGAGAAAATCATGCGGAATCCTTTCTTCCCAGATTCATTAATGTAATTAAACGTCAAGCAAAAGTACTCACGTCACCCTTCTCTGGTACGTATTTGGCAAGCCAACCCCAGACGATTCCAAATCCCAGTCCTCCGAAAACGGCGATCGGACCTTGGAGTATCTGGTACCAAAGAGCATCGTTGGAGAACATGATGCTCTGGATGATTCCATGAATCGCCACGGATGCTGCGTCGTCGATTCCAGCAACGGCGATGATAAGGGTGGGAATTCCCTGGAGTAAGAAAAAGACGTGGAAGCTTTAATATTTATGAGATTTCATATTGTTCCTTACTTCGTTCCTCCCCTTTTATTTCAAGTGTTTACCGAGAGTACTGCGAAAGTGAAAAGGTCAAAGAGACGCGACCTCGAAGGGAGGGGGTGGCGTGGAAGTAGAGACCACGATGATGGTCTCAACGGGAAGAAGATAATTTCTTTATGCAACGTAAACTTGATTTAAGCCCGTTCCCATGAGAATTCTAACGGCATGGCAAGGACCTAGTCTGAGTAAGGGTGGCAGCGGGTTGGGGAAGGGGTCAGATCTTATTCCAGGAACAGGACGCGTACAAGGGGGGATAAATCTTCAGCCCATTTTCCGTCATTGGTCCTGGAATCTCCAAGAGATAGACTTTCTTCCTTTTCTTCTCTCGAAATATATACATGGCTATCCGGTTTAAACCAGTTGGAGTTGGAAGCTTTCTATGAACTTTATTGGGTTGAAAAAGGAACAAAGTTCTGGAATGCCAACTTCTGATGCATCCATATAGGTACTATGTCTTTAAGCGAATTAAGAGAGACGCTGTCACGATTAAAAATATTATTATATCTGAAGAAAGGAAGAGATATAGGGTCGCAGCTGTTACTGATCGACTTCCCGGAAAAAAAGGATTACGTTTCGGGAATTGCGATCGAGACGTCGAGTTATAAGCTCCGATAAGCTTTTCCATATCCGTACCTAGTGATATCGATTGAACGTAGGTACTGGAAAATTATATAGTGATATTAATACTTGTGAAAGATACGAATATAAAATGGCTACGCGATGTATTCTAGCTGTTCATAAATACGAGTACGGTGTATGAGAAATTTCGAAATATTTTTCATTTTTCACTGTGTGTTTAATCTGGCCCCTTTGGGACGAACCTTTTGGCTTGTTTTATGGGCCTTATTTCTTACCTTGGCAACGCCGTATCCCTTGGAGCGAAGTCTGAAGAGACAAGGAACGACGACGGCCGGCGAAACAGCGGCTATGATGCTTCCCAGGAGTAAACCCCATATCCATGGTAACCGAAGAAGAAAGTGTGTGGTGACGGCCACTGCTCCGGCCTCTACGAACCATGGTATCAGACCCAACTTTGGGACCGTGATTCGCAGCTTCTTCAAAGCGTTTGGATCGAGATCGAGGCCGGCTCTAGTTAAAATTATTACCAAAGCAATTTTCCTGTAAACAAGAAAAAAAGAAAACTCATAAACCTTCTAGCGATAATTCACGTAAATTATTGAAATCCATAAGAGAAGTTAAAGAGTCGACTGCTTCGCAAAGAGTTTTCAGGTATTATGCATCTTTAGGTAGGAAGTAGAACGTCGGAATCGGAAAGCAGGAAGCAGGAAGCTGGAAACCAGTAATAGGATAAGTTTAAGCGCTATTTCCTAAACCGGTTTTACAAAGTCCTCGCTGCTCTGACTTCCGTTCGGCAATCTTTTTGGGGTAGTCTCAAATGTCGTAGCAACCACTTCAACTTTTCCCCTTGTGACTATAGATGGAAATGGCGGAAAAAGTTTTTCGTGTAACCAGTCGCTGCATGTAACATTCGCTGCTTCCTGATATCACTCGATTTATTACATTGTTAGATTTTAATTTTGAAAAACACGAGCATTCCTAGCATATCAAATTGGTGATTTTTATCACGAAATACATCCACGTTTGGTAATTGATATCGATTGGACAATATCGAATCATAATGCTTCAAATTTTTAATCAAAATGATACAGATTGACGAAACGTAAGATGAAAATGTGTGAGTGGTTCTGAATACGTGGGCCCTTGTTGGTGTGGGTACGACCCTGGCTGAAGAGGGGAGGGGAGGAGAGGGTCGAGTCCGAGTAGCAGTTGTCGCTAGGCGAATACGTGAGGAACAGTAAAGGCGTGATTTAGTTCTTATATAGATTAATTAATGAACGTTATCATATGTGTCTCCTCACAAGTGCCCGACTAATTAGTTTGGCTCCATAGTTCAAGAGTAGTTCGCTCTTACAGAAAGTCAATTTATGGCACTAATAAAAGGAATCAATCAATAGGTGAGACAAATTTGTGTCTACTTAATTGATTGTTTTCAACATCAATCATGCGATGAAGTAGCAATACGTTAGTCTAATAGTATATATCAACATTCTTACCAAATGATAAGGATCAAGCTGATGAGATAAATATTTTTTTTATCACATAATAAAGCGTCATAAGCAATTTTGGAGATATAATCGATCAATAGGCATACATTGATACGGATAATCAAATAATAATAATATCTTAATTGGTATCAAAATATTTTAATACTTTCGAATTAATCTCTCCAGTATCAATATTCGTCGTAAGATCAATTAAACACAAGACGTAAATCGGTGCTGTAAAAAAAAACGATGAAAAAAAAGTCTAAAGCAAAGCAGCTCTGCGAGACATTGATATCGAAATCTGATTCGCAGCGGCGTCCATCATTCTGTTATAATGAGATGCTTAATTAACGCTATCCCTGGAGCTGATAGCTAATGCCGCAACCTGATTCCTTCCCGTTTCTCAGTTAAATTCCCTCCCCTCGTTACTTCCACCCTAGTGAAAATGGGAAAATTCGATACTCAAACCCGTTCCTCCCTTATTCCTCTGTCATAGATAAAAAATGATGAGACAACGGAAGAAAGACGAAGAAAATGAAGACGGAGAAAGTATGTGTGAAAAGAAAAAAAAATCAATTGAAAGAGATCATCCGAAGAAGCACGAGGAGAAGGAGGAGGAGGAGGGCATAGAGGTTCAAGCTAAGAGCGTTGAACGTTGAACATTGAACATTGAACGTTCAGGTATTCCGTCCACCAGGAATGAATGCGCCAAGGTATTTTACTGCTCGTATAGATCGACCTTACCGCTTTTAACCCAGAAACGAGCAAATTCCTGGCATGCTTTCGCGCTCCCTGATAATCTCGATCCGCGCAAGACATTAGGCTTCCTTTCGTTCAGCCATCTCTAGGCAGCAGCCACCTAGCAGCCACCTAGCAGCCACCTAGCAGCCACCAACCAGTAAGTCAGTCAGCCACACATACCGATACAGTGAACGTATAGTAGTCGTACTACTGGTGGAGGAAACGCGAGTGGGATGAACGTACGTCGGCTGCACTATTCTCTCCATCCTCTTTCCTCTCCCACTCTCCCGCTCTCCCTGCCATACAACCTCACCATGTCACGCGTACGTGCAAGGCTTATTTGAGGCTAGCACACTCGGCCCTACTTATCGTTCCACACACGAGAAGTCGGACACTATTCGTTACATAATGTTACAAGCGCATTATGGACACGGCTTGTGTAACGCGACCGTACGCTCATTCTGCACCCACCTTGTGGATTGTGCATAATTCTTCTGCATCCGTGCAGAAGCAATAGAGATTCTTACATGTAATTCATCCGTAACGCTCGTGCATTTATTTGTTTATTGCTTTCAATTGGTTATCTGGAGCTATCCTTTCGCAGATTGATTATAATTAATTCGTCTATCGAGTCAATTTTAAATAGAGTATTCAGAAGATTTCGATAGGTTTTCGATTATAAATATATTTATTGACTTTCGGATGAATAGGTAATGTTTGTAACTGAATGAGACTCGCGTCGTTTCGAAGTGTTGATAACAACTCGCGACAGTCTCACCCAGAAACGTTAAGATACCGTAAGGACGGTATTATTGAATTGCCGATGGTGGATATTTTCTTTCGAAATATTTAAGCCGATCGCCATGAATTCCTTTGAACGACGAGACACTGCTTTTGACTAAATGAATGAGAATTCATGAGAGATCGTTAAGTGCGGCCGTCACGCGCCACCGGATCACATGGAAGGCCCATAATTGGGACTCACTTGCGTCGTTATTCAAATACGTCCGGATGACGCGAGTCATTTAAAAATCCAAACGCAAAATAACCGAAAGAATTTACAAAGATTTTTACCTTCTTTCGAGTGCCGAAACAATTCTTCGACGAGTCGGCGATTTCGTAATGGATGTAAGAAAATGTTTAAATTCCAAAGAAAGAAAAGAGACGCGAGGTGTGCCGCCGGGACAGTTGAAATTCGAAACTAGAAAAGAAGTCGAGCCCAAGCATTTTATTCGATGAACTCTACACGTAAATGGGAAGCAGTTATATTAGAAGACGCGAAACGTGTCGATTGTGAAGAAGCGTCGCGCAATCTCGGCGCTTCGACTCTTCTATTGACGACTATCAAGGCCTATCGAGGTTAGATGATAATCGGTAATCGTTTCACGCACAATCATATTTCACTATCGCATTAGGTCACGTTAAGCCGCTTTCGCTATCATCGACTCATTGTAAGATATCGCGCATCAAAATCAAAACTGTCTTCGTGGATTTACTTGGATATCCAAGTAAACGTGCGTAGTCAGTGAAAACAATGAATATAGATATACAGCTATAGATCCCTAGGAAATCTGGCTTTTACTACTAACCTTCCCTCCCTTATACTTAGCGTACCGATGTAAGGGATGTAAGGGATGTAACGGATGTAAGGGATGTTCAAGGGTGTTCTCTACAGTATTCAGGAATTTCTCTCAGATCCCCATATCCAGCCAAGTGTATCGAAACTGCTTGATTCAATGTTCAATGGATGTTCAGGTATTCACGGAAGGGTTCATGCCAATGGTTACGGAAGGGGCTGAGAGGAGAAGGGCGGAAAGGGTGGCAACATCGGGACTAGTGCATCGTTGTGCACTTTCAATAATGCAGTCAAGGGTATCTTATGTGGAATGGGGACGGAAGAGGGATGAAATCGTATAAAAGTCCATAGAAATAAAAGAAGAAAAAAGGAAGCTCGAGGAGAAGACGCTTGGCGTCACGACGATGGCACCGGCAGAATAGTAGGGATGGGCGTCTCCCCAGGGACGTTACTACAAGAGTTCTGTATAGATAGTTCTCAGATGGCGCTTTCCTTTTTATTTTCTTATTTCTCCATTTCCTATTCTCTTCTGTTTCAGACTTAGGTAAGACAGGAGAAACGGAAAAGTTAAGGGAACAGAGAAACGTGAGACTTTGAAACCTGAAATTTAATTCGCCGAGATTTCAAGGTTACTGCTTCGAGTTCCTCTTTTGCGAGTATTCATTTATTTGGAGAATGCCAAAACGAATCTAAAGTGATTAATTAGAATTAGATGACTGTCGTTTTCATCATTCCGCTCGTCATTCTATGCCTAATACATTTCGCAGCGATATTATTAAGGCAATTATCATAGAATTATCAAACAGTCATAATCCACTGTGTCACTTTCACTTTGAGTAATTAAAATGAGCTTTTCTCGAGTGACGTATTATCAGTTTGAATGTTAGTATCACAGAACGATTTGATCTACGATCGTCAATGGGACATTCGCAACTAATATATCATTCACTTTAATCCCGGATATTGGGATTTTCCAGCCTTTCAATTGAGAAATGCAGCAGTCAAAAAACCAATCGAATGCGTCAACGTTATCGCCAATGTTTCATTTTAATCAGTAAAATATTGCGCACTCATGCCAAACATCGAATCCCCAATTTCTTGTCCGTGTTACTACGGAACAATTAACACTAACGTGCGATCTGGAATCGCGTCGCTCGAGGAACGCGAAGCACTAGCATAAGCATGCCAGCCATTTAGATTCCTCGAGACTGAATTTCGAAACGTGTTAAATCGCGACGACTAAATTTGTTTGACAGAAAAGTTTGACCTGGTCGAGGAGATACTTTCAATTATCATACTTAGAGCAGCTTGCAGCATCAGAAATTGAGTTCTCGTGGAAGGAAGACCCGAGGCGTCATGGGTACACTCTCGCTGACGGTAGCGTTCGCCAAGTTTATTTAGTTGCCATGGTGCCTACTTGTTATGCAGTGCCTCTAGAAGGCCTCGACCTTAAAATTCCCAAGAAGGGGAAGGGGAGGGACGCATGAAGGAGGAAAGTGAAGAGGCGAATAAACAAAAGTGCGAAGAGATGGACGAGGAGGGTAATGATGGAGGAACGCGACGGGGGCGAGAGGAACTTGAAAGGCGATCGACTTTGGCTTCGCAGTCAGTCAGCCTTCCTCCCTATTGTTTCTGGCGCGTGACGCGAAAGATCGAATGATTCCTTGACTCATTGACTTCTCGCTGATGACTTACCTGAGATTCGAAACGACGATCGTGTAGTTTCCGTCGATGCTCACCAGCCCTGTATTCTGGAGGATGAGTCCAGTGAGGAGCATTCCTATGAGGGCTGGGAGGGTCGTGAGGGAGAAGATCCATCCGCCAAAGTGGGCAGCGATGCTCAGGGCTGCCAGACTGAAGAGAGGACCTCCCGGTGCAGCGTCTTCGCCGATGATCGAGTAGACCACTCCCCAGAGCAGTAGGCCTAGGAGGAAGAGACACAGTACCCTTGCGAACTTCCTGTACGACGGGCAGAATGGCTGTGGACAGGCTCTTTTCCAACCTGGCGGCTCCCAGGATGGCGTGTCGTCGTGTCCGTGACATCGAGAGCAAAATAGAAACAGCCATGATCTGAAATCAGACAATACTCCGTATATAAATAAATTCGCAGGAATCTTCGTATGACTGCTACCCCAATGTTTAATGGTCCGTATGAGTGATTGACTGAAGCCTGGGTCAGCAGGTAACTCTTGCGTCATTAAATCAAGGTCATGGGTCGCGTGTCCTCGTTACAATTGCTTTCTTATGGCTTGCACGTTGAAGCAAAAATTTCAATGCGCTTCACAGGATCATCGTCGCTTAAATAAGAGTTTATGAAATTCCAAGTTTCGCGACTCCCCCCCAACCTGTCAGTTTCTGTCAAACGAACCAGAAGTATTCTCCGAGTTTAAGAAAACTGTCGAGAAAACTACATGGGAGATAGATAAGTAAAGGTAAATTAAAGTAATTCCACGTAACGGACAACTTACCTCTCGAGTTGCTCGGAATATTCGATCTTATCTCTGATCGAGCTGGAAAGACTCAAACCCGATTTCTTCCTGCTGCCATTGATCCTCCCGTTCTCCAATTCGAATCTGTACTGGTGAATATTCTCGGCGCTGCCGTAATTGCTCTCGCCGTGATGGAGAATTGACTTTCGTCTACCAGCTTCCGAATTATGTTCCGAAGCTCCACTACATTTTCGATTATGCTCGAACCCAGCGTTATCGATCCCAAGTGTCTGCTCGCTGATCGAGACTCTCCTGTGCTTCGGCGCTTCCGTTGAAATCGACGTGTTCGTGTTCTCCATAACGATTCCGAAGAGTGATCTCGCTCAGCCGGTCGATCCTACGATCGGTCCAAGTCAGCCGTGACGGTCTGTTTTCTCCAAGTGACTGCTGCTATCTAATGTCTTGAGACGATACCAGTCGAAGAGCTACCGATACAATTGACGTATTTAACACCTTCGCTTGCGTCTACTGCTACTCCTTTTAGTTCTTTCTTTCCTTTTCGTGAGCCGATGCTGGCTCTAATCTAATTTCAACTTTACACAAGATATTAGTACCGACCGGCGTCGTTCTCCAGACAGCACGAATTACCAGTATCCGGGGCAGAATCCTTGCAATTCTTTAGTCACTTATCATTCGATAATCCGATCATTCAGTGTTCTCATCCAGCGACGCAGACCAGCACATCTCTCGTATAGGATTCTTGTAATTCCACAACTGGAGGTCTATCCTTCTGTCTTCGTCACGAGATGAATATCGGTGAAAACTCCTAGCTGGGCTCCATGAATGTTTCAGCTCGACTGGTAACTATTATCCGATCATGAAATCGAGTAATATATAATGTCAGATATGTCGCAGCACGAGATTCCCCCACTGTACACTCTGCACTGGACACCTCTTCTGAAAGATAACACCGCGACGCCTTCGATGAAGATCGCGCCGATCCCGTCACATGGAATGAATTCTCTCGCGTGACTATCTGACTCTCGATGGAAGACAATGAAGAGTCTGGAGGGAGGAGAAGAGTGGAAGAGAGTAAAGAAAAACAGGGATTCCCACTAGGATGGGGAAGAGAAAGAGAGAGAGAGATCAAGAGAGAGAATGAAAGAGAGATAGACAAAGAAGGAGAGGAGGAGAGAACAGAGATCAGAAGAAGAAGAGCGCGAGTGAGTAGCTGAACGTCGCGTCGCGATCCTCCGATCTTCGCTGGTCAATGACTGATTCCTGCAAGCGTGTAACGAGGCATTGTGTATTATTAGGCCGCGTTTGCATGATCCGTGGTGGGGTTTTAAAAAGTATTCACGGTATACATTATAGCAGTGCACATAAGTACACGATCCGGCAGCTAATGATTATCGCGGCAGGATGGGCACAGCTGGACACCTCATTGAAAGTCCATTGGGCCTCTCCTATGGCAGGCCCCTTTTACGGCCGTTTATTTCGTTACTGAAAAAGCTACGCTCCTGCACTAATTCTACCTCACCGTAATCTGGAGCAATTAATAACGCTATTCGCAGAATCGACAGAAACGTCATCCGTGGAGAATCTACTTGAAGAAATCCCATTCACAAATCATTATCAACAAAGCATCGAACACTTCCTCTTCAATAACACAAATAACTCTATTAATTAGACTCGATCTCTTTCAAAGGTATAATTACGTATAACGATCCACGCGAGTTTCTTGTCCTGTCGTGCAATTATTATCGTCGTAAGTATTTCCTACATTCTTATTTAGCTGCCGCAGTACTTACGCAATGTACACAGGATCTCTGGACGTCTAAATGATGCGGTAATAAAAGACACAATGTCGGGATCGTTAATGAATCTCCTTAATTTCGAAGGAACAAACACATTAGGAACACAGTGCTTTTATCGCGCTCGTTTGATCACCTTGTGTCATCAATTGAAATGATAATGTATTTCCCAATAGCAAGCAACGCGTAATGCCGAAATTCTTCGTGCCTGGAATACGTGGGTCTGGCGTGAATCGACGGCCGCCTACTAATATCATAATTTTTTATAGAAGTCAATTCCTTCTAGTATCCTGACAAGTATAAGGTAAAAGGTATAGAAGTAAGTGAGTGAGAATAGTGATAGCAAGTAAACGAATAAGTGAGTGAGCGAGATGACAACGGAGGAATCAGCTGTCTGCTACTCGTACCCACGTATCCATGGAAGTAGCAGTACTGACCCAAAGGTATTCTTATTCATGGAGTGTACGAGAGACGATGGCTTGTGAGAAAATTGTCCTTCTCCTCGAGGAGGGTCGAGGTCGATGGGATCGGAATTGCAAATTCCCACTGGAAAATCGCAATGCCTTCACTTACATTAGAAATAAACCTTTCGCACATTGCGAATCCGTATACTAACGCGTGGCTCTGGAGTAACGGAGGTAGTACGTTGTTCATTTTGTAAACAATGTGTTTATTATTTTTCTTTTTCTTCATTGTTGATAATACGTATTGATGTACTCACCAGATGATTGTTATCCTCTTAGCGTAGCAACACTAGCAACAGACAGACAGAATCTTGGAAGCGACGTGTTTAGATTGTGAGCAAAAGTTTCACGATGCGTCGCGACGACCTGGCGATGAATGTTTGATCGGCGTAGATGTGAAGTTTATTTATAAGAAAAACTTCCTTAACGATATAGTGAGGGATACTTGTCGAATGTACCTGTTTGTTTGTGTATCGCTGTCGGGTTTTAACAAAATCACGATAATTCGATGGATAAATGATGAGAAGTCGAGTAACTCGTGCGACTGGTAACTGGCTCGAGTCGTAAGGGCGAATGCGCATGCGCGAAGTTGTTACCGCACGGATCCAAACGATCGAAGTAACGAACCGTTAAACTAACCTTAAGTCTACATATGAACGGTCGACGATCGACGGATCACAGTAGTCGACGCGATTCCTTGGCAACGACGGACGCCAGACGTGTAACTCACCCGAATACAAGATGCTGCGTGTCGTTCGACTTTCGTGGGGACGTACGCTCGTCGCGAACCTACGTGTGCCCGAGTCCAATTAGTTCTTATTATCGTCGCTTAGGCGTCGTTCTGACCTAACTCAGGAAGGAGGCGGATGATGGAGACTCAGACTTGGTCGTGATTCTCTCTGCGAATCCAGAATCAACCGGTTCGACCTTTCTTCTGGCGCCTTCTACCTTCGCCATTAATAATTGACATTTTCTAAGACTACCATGAAGAACGTGCTTTGGGCTTTCTTCCATTCTTCCATTCACGCCTCTTCTCTCTTTGGACGTTCTCCAAATTCTTAGAGATCCATCGAGCGTCCAAGTTATTGGCTTCCTGTGCACGCCTTGGTTCGAGTTCAACGGAGGGAAAAATCTGAACAGTGGTAGTTCGTACGTCGAGCGTTGTTTCGCACGTGCCAGCCAAGGTTGAAGGCGCGATGGAGGCTGGTAGCTACTCTTCGTGGAAAGAAGAGAAAAAAGAGAGAGGAGGGGACAGTCTTGGGAATCGTACGAATCAGGGGATTATACCGGGTGGTACAAAGTTTCCTATCGTTACCACCAACGGGGTAGGAAAGGAACAAGGGCGAAGCTTTAAGTCACTGGATTGATTCAGGGTCGTGTCGAAAATGGTTTCACGGCCTTCGGCCGGATACTCTTGTGCATTCAGGTATTCACAAAGGGCTTTCAGGCGAACTGGGAAAAGGGCCTGGATATTTGGTGCAGCCCTGTTGCTCTGCTTATTCGAGGCATGTCGAATAGGCGAACACACGAAACAATCGGCAGGTCTAATTCAAGTCCACTGGAGAGAAAAATCGCAAAAGCTGAATCTCGACGTTGCGCCACAAATGCTACTCGTGTTGGGAAACTGATCGCTGAATTATACCGGGTGGCTCCTTCGATTTTTACGACTTCTCTTCTTCCTCTTCTACTCGGAATAAAAAGCCTTAGCGAGCAGCTACTGGTAAAGTGAATCAAATCTTGAGTCCTTCGTATCTCGTGCTTTAAGATACAATTCACACCCGAGAATTCGACGACATTATTCAATTATTGTAATTTCGCAGGGACTGTTGAATCAAAATACAATAGTTTCAAGGAGCGAGGAAATTTGGCGAACGGAGAATGTCGATCGTCGAAAATAAGCTGAGAAGGATCAGAAATCACAAGCTCTGAATATTAGTAATATGTTTACGCCAGTTCCAAATTTCATGCAAAACAAATATCCTCGAGAGACTGCATCAACATTCCTTCTTCTTTCCTTTCTTCGATTCCAAGAAAAGAAAAAAAAACAGAAATCAGCGTCTCCTCCCTACATAATTAAATTCGAAAATTTCAATTTTGCAAAATAATCGCTCTATATTTTAGCCGTATAGCTAACCGCACTGCTGTCTCCCACTGTAGCCAAAGGATTCGCCAAGATGGCGGCTCTACGACACTGTAGCTTTCCTATTTCAATATTTTCCAAATCATTTGTCTCCGTTTATCCAAATATACGACATGCTACTACCCCGCTTGAAACGACTTTTTATCCACCCGTTAGAGCATTTCCCCGACGCGCACACGACAGATAGACAAGGGGGGTGGGCGAGGAGCTACGAGGAGGGATGATCCAGCCAAGCACAAATACCCAGAGACCTATATCGGAAACCCGGATATATCCGACAGAGGAATCTCCTCCACAGACACGTTCCCATCCGCAGAGAACGGAGGCTCCGGGTATTAGGGTGACAAATGGCAAGCTGCCCTCCTGACTGCCAGTAGCCGTAGTCACTGTATGGAGTCAGGAGCGTAGCTCGCGGGAGGACACCTGTCTACCATTCAGGAAGGCAGCTTCCTCGGCTTCTTCGAGAATTGGACCTCGACACCCTTTAGCACCGGCCACCCTCGCCATTTCATCCAATGGAAAACTTCGCCCAGAGTTATGTTTGTAAGAACTTTTTTTTTCTCGCGGCTTCTCTTCCGGATCTTCTCAGAAGACGTTCTTGGTTATTTTCAGTCTCTCGCTTCCAAGGACCAAGAGACTCGGGAGTCGATGGAATATGGCTACGAGATATTCCAAGGTTTATCTACGACACTGGAAACAGCCACGCTGCCTTCGCACTGGGGCGCACGCCTATTTCCATTTTATCGGACTCGCTGCTATCAAACGTCGAATTTCCCATCGCAATATTCCACTTTTTCCCAGCTCCGATTGTATGTGCATTTCTTTCTTTTTCTCGTGCTTCTTTTCCTTTTTCTCTTTTGCTTTCCACTGCTTCGAAGTCCTTAACTTCGTCGAACTCTCTCTCTGTCTCTCTTGGATATCCGAATCGAATCCACTTGCTGAAACAAGCGTGACAACAAAAAGTAGTTGAAAGATCATTTTTCATTCATTCTGTCATCCTGTCCTTTAAATTCTCTATCGTTTTTTCATCATTTCTACATTATTGTTAACCTACTTCGTAGTTATATCCTGACAGACCCGCCCTCAAACTGAAAATATGCGGGACTGTCGAAGCAAAAATTAATTAGCTTGGAATTTATTCTCAGAAAAAAGTCGACAATACTGAAGAAAATTAAAGTATTCATTTTCTTTTAGTGATACCTTCCGAACGAGGTGAAAGTGAAAAGAAGAGAGAAGATAGTAGATCGCTGAGGTATTTCCTGGACGAGCGAAAGAGAGAAAGAGACTGGAAGTCATCCTGCGGAATGTCGAGGCCATTGAGAGCGAAAGCGTGCAGATAAGAGGATCCCGCAAAACTAGACACGAGACTTTGACTACGAGTATAGGTTACAAGCAGAAGCGTAGCTTAAGAAGTCGGTGCTGCCCTCCGAAAAGGATGAAAAGCTGGCTGAGGGTCAACAGGAAAGTTTCAGGGATTCGGGTTATTGCTTGAAAGTTCGACACATAAACTCGGCTCTACCTGCGGAACCTAATCTTCCAGCAGCAATTCCTTGCATTCTTTAGTCCACAGGGGTTCGACCCTGGAAAACTTGGAAACTTCCATCAAGAAACATACGAGAATCACGGAAACTCAAGAAGGCTGTCTCAAAGAGAGGAAGCTACAGGGATGAATGTAACTTTTGACAATCTCGTAGACATAATTGATTCCAGTTGAAAACAAGGTTAGGCTAGGCAAAGATTCAGGGAGCTTCTAGTAGACCAAGAGAATGCAAGCAGTATTTGATAAGGAGTGATCGAACGTAAAAATGGCGAACGGAAGAAGTCTGAGGTGGTCGGGAAGCTGTGCAATTTAGAGCACAAGATTCATCCGCATGGCGGCGAAACTACTTTATTAAGATGTAACGGTAAAGCCGCAGCTACAGTCTGGACCACTCGGTCTATGCCATAGAGTGTATGGTATGACTAATTATACTTGAGCCTGAGGCAGATCTCGTTGGCTCAACCCTCAAGAGGTGGGAAGCGCCCCATTAAAGCAAGCTCATGCTTCGGCCCCCACGTCAATACAGAGCAGCACACGAGAAAGGAAAGGGGTGGCGCGCACGCGGCCACCCCTTCAGACCTTCAGACTCACAGTCTTCCAGCCTTCCAGCCGCCCATGGGGGATCCCACCTCACCTCCACCTCACCTCCACCTCACCTCCACCCTGGTCCTCCAGTCCACCACGCCGTCTCATTGTGTACCGGGCATCGTAAAGAAAGCTGCGAACGGTTTTCAAGATTACTCGGATAAAACGTTTCTGCTGACGAGACCGGAATTTCCATTACCCTAAAACATCGTGCAGGCGTTTCCCTCAGGAGCCACAGCATCCCATCACCACCGGCTCTCTGATTCTCTTTGTGGTGCAGAAGGGTAGGTACCCTGAGGGATTCTCTCGACCTCCAACCCGACCCGCCGGAATCAGCACTTTTAATGACTCCTTTCCAAAAGAATCGCAAGATCAAGAGAGACCTGTGCATGGACACTTTCAGACTCTCCGAGATCCTTCAATCCTACCACGGACTTCCTAGTGTCCTCTTAGACTGTGGGAGATAACGAGTCCTGGATTCAAGTATCCCCGACCATCTCTTATTCTGCATTATTTTATCTCAGAGCTCCCTGAGCATACTCCCACGGCTGAAGCTATCTACGGGATTACGTCATTGGTCCATCGTTCCAGCGTTCCAAGAAAACAAGGAGATTCTGTATGATCCGTCTCGATTGAATTTCATCCACATCCTTCCTCGTCAGGATCATCTAATTATACTCTACAGGTAATCCCATTGTGACCAATTAGAGCCGAGTGATTTGAACGTCGCGACGCCTTCACGGCGCCGCCTCTTACTTCTTAGGATAAACTCTCTTGAGCCTACTACACTAGACGCACAGGCTGACATACATAGATATGTAGATCCTCTCGTAAATCCCAAGTGATACGCAGAACCTCCTGAGCCTCTCTGTCTCTAATCCTAAATCCTAATCTCCTGGCTCTCGATCTTTACTCCCAGAAGTAAGTCAGCACGTGAACTCCTGCCAGGACGAGGATTTCCTAGGATAAAGTAGCCAAGGACCAATCAGAACTGCCGTCCCTGCCTTTTTCAATGCTTTAGGTATTTATTTAAACAAATGCCAACATTGGAAACATTGATAGACGCGTCTTCTCACTGTGTTTATCTGTACGTGTAATTAAGTCAATGTATATTAACTTTAGTATCTGTAGTAGTGTTCCCATCGCGCATGTACAGTGTCTCAAGTATGTGTAAGTATTTATGATTTCGAATGCGCAAAACTGAAACGAGTCATTCGATATGGGAATTCACGAAATTTCGCTGTTTCCCGTGTCCGGAAACGAGTAGCTCAAAGTATCTCTGATCTCGGATGATCCTGGAAACAGGACTACTGGCGTAACGAGTCCTTCCGACCCCTCCAGGACTCGAGCATATTAAAGTTAACGATTATCGCAGCAGTCAGTTGGCCAAAGCCGCGAGAGAAGTTCGAGTCGGAAGAATCGCCCTATTAACCCCAAAGCACAGTTAGGTATAGTCTCCATTTTCCTCATTTTTACCTCTTTCTCATAAAATAACAGAAAGATACCGCGGATATCCATTGGTCTCGCCAAGGGCTCCTCGTTTCTCGAACACCGAAAACCATCGACGACGCGTCCCGTCATCGCGAGCAGATGATGTTTTTCCTAATGACCGATGACGTCATGACTTTGAGTTTTTTGGATTCGATAATCACTGTATTACGTATACTTATCATCGATACACTTGTTAACAGTATATGCGACGACGATACGCGATCGTTGCGACTACCTGTTACGGCGTCGAGTGTCTTCGACTAAGCTAAAATAGGTTTATGGATGGCCCCTCGCTCGGGTTTTAGACTCGGGGTGCTTACAATTATTTATTTCGTCTAGGCAGTATTTTCACGGTAATAATCGCTTATCACCATCTACCTTTTAACTCCTTTCGACGCTTCTATACATTGTGCGTTCCGTTACGTTGCGTTACGTATTAAATTCACGGCCATACGCCTACGTACGTTACGTACTCATTTTTGTACGCCTTGAGCTCAATACCTTCTCTAGAGATACATACCGTCTCTTATCTATAGATACACGTGCATAGATTATGCCACGTATTTCCGGTTATGTTTCATTGGTTTTTACGAGAGTCGTAAGTTTCGTCGCGTTTGGCCGTTTTCCTTGAATTTTCGAAATTATTGGAAACGTGTTGTTGATTAGATCGATTGGCAATATTTCTCAAATACTTTATTGGCTGATCTGTTTTTTATGAGATCGGGAGAGGTGATTATAATTGTATATGCAGATGGACCTGGAGGTCTTGGGAATGATGGAATAACGAGAGGATGGAGATGTGGAATTGTTCTAAGAATGAGGCTGGACACCTTCCGATTAATAATGATTAATATGGCCGCATTATATTCGCGAGTCTCACTATGGCTCGCGATATTCTGCTATACGTCATTCTATACTCGAAAATATTTTGATTTCAGTTTTGATTGCGGCTCGGTCAATGAACACTTGTAAGCACCCCTGAAATAAACAGAATGATTAGGATGGACCCGGACACATACACACACACATACGCGCACACTCTTTCTCTCTTTTTCTTTCTTTCTTTCTTTCTTTCTTTCTCTCTTTTTCTCTTCCCAAAATTATTATCCATAAAATTACAATTTATTCTTTTTTTTAATAATATTTTCTTCTCCGGTCCTTCCGGAGACATTTTACACCACTCTAGTAAAACTTCGGACACTCTCTGTCGCGATACACTGAGAATGTGAATTCCTTGGGGTTCGTCATCGTCTCCTCCTGGTATCCTCTTGAATCCTTCACTCTATCGCACTCTCACCCTAAACCACGAAGACGAGGTGCTCCAATTCCTCGAGTAATTCCACTTGGTGCAAAGGTCAATCCGGTTTTAGCAATCAGGCAGTCTCTAGTCTTCCTGAGGTCGTGTCGCTCCGGCACCTTATCGCTCTACACGGATATCTCCTGAATCTGGACACGTTTCTTCGCGCTGCCGGGTGTTCCTGGTTGCCGCAGGATACCAGGGCAGGAGATAAGGTTAGGAGCAGGAGCCTTGGGCGGAGGCGGCGGTTCAGGGACTCCGTCGTGGTCATCGTCGTCGTCGTCGTCATCGTCGTCGTCGTCATCCTCGTCATTGACGATGCAAGGCGATGGCGAATGTGCCCTAGGAGTGCAAGGACTCCTGCTATACGAAGGTGGCTCGGTAACTCGCTTCCCACCTCCAGGAGGTGGCGAGCACTGAAACTCCTGCAACTGCAGCTCCAATTCCTGAACGAGTTTTGCCTTGTGAGGCGGTGGAGTTGAGGGTGGTGAATCTACCAAGGAGAGGGAGAGTCTCTGCTTCCCGCACGTCGACTCCATACCAGAACAACCAGCTTCCAGGAGTTCTTCCTTCTTCTTATCCCCAAAAGCAGAGGACGTGGAGTTCCTGTCGCGCTGATGATAAATCCCGGCGAATATCAGGATATTCAGAAGTAGCAAGAATATCCCGACGGCTATGGTGACGGTCAAGGCAGTTGTGTAGCTCTGATAATGACTCGAGGCTAATTTCCTCAGGAGATTATTCGGACCGGGGCCAAGATTCGGATGCTGGGTCCTCGAGGTAGTCGGCAGCGTCGTTGTCAGGTTGGGTGTGCATTCGGTCGTCACGACGGAATTCGCCATCGATGCTTCCGTAGGTGAAGGTACGGGCAGTGGGGGCGCCGGAAGCGGAAGTGCCATCGTCTGCGGCCTGACGGCTCCTTCGTAGAGACTGGGACTTTCCGACAGATGGTGATGGCGCATACTAATCTCATAGCCTGGTCTGTGCAGCTGTGGCAGTAGGTTCAGCCAGAGAGACATTTTGTGGCCACGATAATGCGATCGCATCTCCGTAGTCCGACCCGCCTCGAGATAGAGCTGGTTTATCGCGTCATAGGAATCCCAAAAGGGTGGGCTGGACGCAGGACTTTCTGGCGAACTCACGGTACTCGCCCCGTTCGGATCCCTGAAACAGACAGGACATCCCGTAGGATAATTTACTGCACACTTCGCCATTCTTCCTATCCTTTCGCCATTTCATATTATTGTAAGAGAGAACAGTGGCGACGGCAGTAGTAAAATACTGAAATACTGAAATACTAAAACAGTAAAATAGCGGGCATGTCCTGTCAAATGGTTACGAACGAGCTTTCAAAGAGGAAATATTAACGGCCATTCCGTTGCGTAAGCTAACATGCTTGGTATCTGGTTGCGCCTCTATATTTGACGGATAATAAATTGCAAATAGCCACGTCGCAAGCGGAATAATTGCACGTGCTGGAACGAGGATGATTTATGCGTCCCTCCCTTCCATCCCTGCCAGGAGAAGCTCTCACTAGGTAAAAGAGCTTCGTCTTCTCTCTGGCTCCAGCAGCCCAGGATAGTCCTGGAAGTCTCTCCCCTTAATCCCTTAAACTCAACTTGGAAAGATGGTAGTTGCTGGAGTTTCCCGTCGAAGCAGACGAAGCCGTTTCTACGCGGTACTCTCATACCTAATGGAACGCTCTGCTTCCTCTTACGTAACAGCTCTAATTAACTTGTCACCCGCTATTCGCTAATTATTCGAAAACCGATGGACCTCTCTACTAGAATTGCAACTTCGAGATTGCCAGAAGCATCCCTTATCCATGTACCGCCAACGGAATCCTCTCCGAGGGAAAGTCCTTTTAGAAGTCTAAACTAGCAGCTACCAACAAGTTACGAGCCGTCCTGGTGGAATTGCGCAAGGAAGGTATCCATCGGCACTCCAAGCGGTTACAATTTCTAGTTTACTCCTCGGCTAACTTGCAAAATTAATGTACTGAAGAGAGTGTCGAGAGTGTGGCTCACCCGCGGCGCACGAAGTTCGCCAGGTAGTGGACGAGGAGACGCGATAAGTTCTCGTCGGCGTTGCTGTAGTTGTTTTGCGTAGCGGAAGCCGAGGCCGTAGCTTCTCCCCTTAGAAGAGGAATCCCCAGGAGGTAAGGAACCTCCTCACCGCGAAGACTCGTTCGCTCCCCGGGTTGGAAGTGAAGGAAGTATCCCCGTCCTCCAGAGGACGAGTGAAGGATCGCCAGTCTGAGGAGAGGAGCGGCAACCTGACCGTCCCCCAGGAGGGACAGGAGACCCTCGCAAATAGCTAGAGGACTCTGTTCACCACGTTCCCAGTCCGTGTACTCGTTGCGCAAGGTGGAGTAGATTTCGTGCAGATGATAGCGGTAAGTGTTGCGCACGTAGGTGCGAAGGATTCGGTCTCTCCTGGTCTCGTTGAGGCCAATCTGAAAGCACAAACATCCTCACTGGTCCAAGTGGTACTGGCGTGCTATGCAGCCTCCTCGATAGCTCGATAACTCGATAGCTCGATAACTCAAACGTTCACTGGCTCTCAGACACAACACTCGAATACTCGGTTACTCGGTTACTCGGTTATTCGGTTACTGCCAGCAGGATGGGCAGCCGCGGTAATGCCCAAGCGTTTCGTGAGCACACTTTGCGGGCAGGGACTAATAGCCAGCAATTTATCGGACAATTCCAATTATCAGAATCCGGACAGGAAACAGGATGAACGAGGAGCAGTGGAGACGGCGTCTGGCGTCGTCGGGCCACCCCGGCGCTTTATTTAATCGTTTAATCATCACCTGCAAATCCTCGTCAGTGAGCTCGAGCCATGCCTCGCCTGACGTAAGTCCCATAAGAAGGTCCCGATTCCCGAAGGCTGCGAATTCCATTCCAGGACCCGGCATCACTGGTATGAGGCCCGCGGAGGACACCGTCGGCTGGAAAATCTAAACGAACGTCGAGAACTCGACTTGTTTAAGGAGCAAATCACCGTTTTAATGGCTGGAAGGTGGAATATCACTGTGGCGATAACCTACCCTCTTTCGACTGTAAACCCTTTACATCGCTTAGCCTTGTTCTGCTACAAAGATATCACCGCGACAACGAGGCAGAGTTTAACTTTGTCGGAACAAAATGGAGTCGGAAGGTGTCGGGGCGGCTTAATGAACAAATTTTCGGAAACGGAAATCTGGTATCATTGAAACCTTTATTCTATGATAATTCAATTGGCAAAGAATAGGTACACTGCTCTCTCTTCTCTACGCGCTCTAATCGCCTCGATAACGAAAATCGAAGTTAAATCGCAGCATTGCTTTGACAACCCTCAATTACGAATATTCGAATAAACGGAATGAGCTTGTTCGAGCTTTTACAATGAACTTTCCCGATGAATCTATATACCACGTAGCTCCTATTATTCCGTGATAGAGAATTATCGGTAATAGGGTATATACACAACTTAATACCGTATTTCAGCAACTCTCCCGTCATCCGTCAGGCTCCTTCCTTCAATTACAGAACTCTATCGATTTCCCGTCATGTTTCTCGACAACACAACAGCAACACGTCCGTTGAATTATCATGAAGACGATCAAAACTAACCAAAAACAAGAAGAGAAAATGGCTTCCACAGAGAAGAATAAAAGTTTCCTACCTGATTAGTGGCAAGAGGAAGAACAGCACCGTCTATAAAAGGTGCAAATCCTGAAGTGAATCTCGGCGGATCAAGTTTGACGTCCAGCAACTCGTCGAGACTACGAAGACGAAGGCACGGTGCGATATCATCCGCCTCCACGTCACCAGGACATCCGGTTTGTTCGGCGACTCGACGCTTCACCATCAAGGGATCCCGTTGAATCGCCCAGGGTGACAATGCTGAGCCACCCAAGAGGATCACCTTCTGGACGAGTTCTGAAAATCAAAGAGGACTCGTTTGCCCTGGAACCTTCTCCAAAGGATATCTAATCCTTATCTCGCATAAGGATTGTCTGGTTCACGTAAGTAGACCTGGAGATCCTCTATGAGGTCTACCCTCTATAGCATTGTGCAACTACTGCACGACTGTACCGGATAAAAATATGCTACAAGGGTTGGGTTCGTTAGGAGAGACCGTAAGGTGGCTAATCTGGAGCAGGGCTAGATGCAGCTCTGTGGTGGCTCAGAAGCAGCTGTACTTGAAGAAGAGCTTGTTAGGACTCCGGTGTAGCAGTGGTGCTGACTCTCTTCAAAAGCACTGCGACTGTCCTGAGGTTTCTTGCTTGCGGCATGTTTACGTAATTCAGACAATTACGAGACCTCGCCAGAATCGATCTGGATATTTTCTCTCCTCCTCTCTTCGATTCCTAATTCTGTTTTTCTACTACGGTCGTAACAGCTGCTTCTTTTCTATCGATGTAAACTCAACAGGTGGATTGACGTTGTCTTTTGGATTCGATAAATTTTTTGGCGCGTTACCTAATACGAGACATACGAAATACTGTTTGTTCAACGCCTGGCTGTTATCGTTCGAATCTGAAGATAACAAAGACAAAGGAAAGAAAGAATATAAATTCAACGTAGATCCAGGCAAATGGAGTGGCCATTTCCTTTTCAATTTTTATTGTTTCTCTCGGTATTACGTGGAAAACGATTTTACTCGCTCAATCGGTGAATATGAAGTTTTACGTCGGATATCCGTGCTGAGCTTTTTGCCAGAGGAAATCATTGTCGCGACATTCTGACAGATTTTAATTATCGTTTCAATGCCGACGCGGCGATAATGCTCAGTACGCGGCCATTCCCGATTCTCGCCATTGTTCCTGGATCGACTGTGTATAACTGCAAACGAATTATTGCACACGCTGATTTTTCAGGCCGAGATCGCGCGACGCCCGACGTGTAGCGACGCTGAGCGTTCTGATGAAAAAAAAGAATTAAAACAGAAATCGAGTCCAACGTGGCAATGCGCGAAAAAGCCCAATGAATTTACATTGCGTTTATCGGTATCGAAGCTTTTTTATCGACAGAACCGATTTCCAGATTTTATAGTAAAGCTTCATACGCTGAGTATTCTGGGGCGAAAACAATAGAGAAAAAAATTCGTCTATCAGATAAGTACGAAATACTCAATTGCATTGGAAGGATGGTGGTTTCCAACAGCGGCGAATAATCTATAAAATTTATTGCTTCATTTAATCCAAGCCCATGATCGGTTACGACTGTCATAATTATCCCGGATGACTTTGACATTTTGAGAGGAATTATCGCGATTGTGGTTATCAGCTGTCGACTACCTAGAACTAAAGAACTCTATTAATTAGCTTGCTAAAATTTCCAATTATGTAATCCTTTTCGTAATTAACAAATTATCACTGGACTTCGATCGTAATCGCGATCGTAAGATGATCATAAAATGATTGTACCAATATCGGAATTACGACGCGTATTATCAAAATCATGCGTAATAAGATAGTGAAAACAAAGGATTAATAGAGGTTGTTTACCTTTCCCCATCGGCGAAACTGATAGAAAATTCACCAGAGCTGCTCCAGTCCCATGACCCATGAGAGCCAGGCGATCGGGGTCACCCCCGAATGCTTCGAGATTCTGTCGTAGCCAATGAAGTCCTGCGAGAAGATCCATAAGTCCGTAGTTACCCTGAGCGCTACTTTTTGGACCGGTTTTCAAAAAACCTGTAACATCGTTCAATGGAAAGACTTTAGCTTCCAAGGATCTTTGCAGCGAACGAAAATTCCTTGACACTTCTCCATTGAGAAACGTCTTGAACTCCTAAGGAAGTTGTTTTATGCCGGAAAGTAGCCTGAAGGCTGAAGCTGCGTCTCGTTACGGCAGCTCTCGTATAAATCTGGACCAGAATGGAAACTGGATAAAGAAGACGAGAGTGAAGTATACACCAAGGCAGACGCGAAATAAGGTGGCGCAACGCAATGGCGACCTCTTTCGACTCTCCATAGGCGTATCGCATAAAGTGAATGTAACCTAATATAATTGTCCCATTAGCCCAATGGAAAAAAAATCCAAGTGGAGTGTATATAAGGCCGTGAGATGAAAGCGCAAAACGCGTCAGCATGCGGCGTCTCTCTAGAACCGACGCCAGGCGTCGCGGAGTATCCTTCGAATGAAATAAAAAGAAAATCCTTAACCCGTGCGACGTCTCAGACTATAATCATTCCATTGATTCTCTATTCGAATATGATTGGTGCTTGTATTTCTATCAAGATAATTCAATCGTAATCCTCAAAGAAGAAAAATTAGAGATTCGTTTTTTGATCTTCCAATTGTTTCTCCTTGCTCCTCTTCGCATCTGATTACAAGAACTCCAATGTCCTCGTTCAAATCAGCTGGTCGAAAGAAAGCTCGAAAGTGCCTCGTTAGGTTCATGGACGAAGACGATAATGGGGAAAAAGAGGGTTTTATGCGATTGGAGTAAATACGCGAAACTGAAAGAAAACAGAAGAAATTGAATCGGTCGTGGCCAAGAGAGCAAACGATATTAGAGAACGCCGAGGGCATTGTTTCCCTCAGTTTGGACAAAACTCGAAACGGCAGACAGCTCCGCTACAATACAGAGAGAGGATGAGGGACGTTCTCTCTGGTTATTTTCCTTTATTTTTTTTACTTCCAATGTGTTTCGTGTCCCGAAAGATGAACAGGCTGAGAAGGATAAAGAGGGGCAGTAGAGCGAAGCCAGGGAAATACGCAAGGGATTCACAGAGGCAATATTTAAAATTCTTTCGTATGGCCGAGCGCTGTGGGGGTATTTTTCTTCTTCTTCTTCTTCTTCTTCTTTTTCTTTTCGTCAGTATGAACCAACGAAGCTGGGCTTTACCCGAACGAAATGGTACGAAATGGCAGGAAACGGGACGAAACGGGATGAAAACGGGACAGGATGGAGGAGGTTATGTATAGGTACGCTGTAGGGACCCTATAGGGAGAAAATAGGGATTCTGAGGCATGCCAGAGCGAACCAAGGTCGGTAAACGCTCGTAATCAATACGTGGTGCCCTCAGCCGCCAGTACAACCTCTGCGTTACGCATACGCACTCTTACGCGCATTCGCAACAACCACAGCAGCACACCACACCATACGCACGTCAAATCTCTTAGCCACTGCTCTCACTCTGTCGCGCCCTTCCTCTCTCCCTCATTCTTTACTACTTGAAATCATTAAATTTTTCTGTCCCTTCAACTTCAACAACTTCAAGTCCAACCAGGGCAAGGAATAGGCACGGCAGACGGAGGATGCAGAAGCTAACTTTCACACCGGCATTCTAACTTCTAACGCGAGTATTATCATCTGAGTGTGAATGTCAGCATTTCTGGAAATAATGTATACGACAGCGTCGCACCGTCAGGAATGAGATAACAGCGCGTCTCCTCTGAATGAGATAAAGAAGAGAGAAAGAGAAGGCAGCGTTCGATATGTGGAGGGAAGATGGAGATTACGCACGCACGATCCATGACGCTTGTCTACGTCGGCCACGTTAACGGCGCCTTTTTATTTATTGGCTTTTTCCATTCCGTTACCTCTAGGAGCAAGCATCGCGGCGGCAGACGTCGACGTCACGGTATTCGCTGAAAGACTCCCTTTACGATCCTTTTTTTCGTCCTTGCAGTCGTACCTACCTTAAGGACAAATCCCATAGCCGCCACAGAGACAATTCGCCATAGTTCAGAGATAGGGAGCAGGGGTCTCTAGGATACGTAGTAGGTATATGTATAGTGTAATATAGTAAGTATACATATAGGAAGATTTTAGGGTAGTTGCCGAGCAAAGGGATGAAGGCTCGACGTAGCTCTGCTTCGTCTAAGGGTTCGTTAGTCATCCTGGACCCTTTCGAAGTCATTGCCCTTTCCAATGTAAACTCCTCCTATTCATCCGACGTTGCCTTGATGACCCGGGAGGCAGTATTCATGGAGGCTCAGAACTTAAATACCCATTTACCTACCCTTTCTGAATTGTAAGAGATTTCCTACTCTCTTTACGTTGCTCTAGTCAGCTCTGGTCCATTCTCTAAACTCCCCCGCCAACCCCCATTTAATACTTTTCTAGCTGCTTCTACTATCTTCCATCTCCGCGCGGAACACGAGCATTGCGCATTCATTGCAACCCTTATTCACCTTTGAGACGCTCTCATAATATTAATGAACCTTCACATCTGCCAGGTTTCGATACACGCAATTTCGAAGAATCATCCATAGACGCAGTGCGAAAAAGAGACAAAGGGTATTACTCGCAATTTTTAATTCTACTATGCCTGTCTCCGTCTAACTCGTGTGAAGACCCGTCGCTCCGTCTCTCTCGCACTCACGGTCGGTATAGGAAATTTCGTAAAATCGCATACCTCTACCTTCTCCATGCGAACGAAAGTTTTACTTAAATGAGACTTACTTACTCATGTTTCCGAAGTTCCCTCGTAAGGAGGGGACTGAGGAAACCACGAGAGGAAGGGGGTAGCACCCTTATATCTGAAAATATGACCGGGGCTTGTTCCGGTCTTACAAAGTGGAAGGAGGACCGCTTCGCTTTGTCTGCATTCAGCAGGAAGATTGCTTCGTGAAATATTCACGCGACGATTAGCCGGTGGTTAAACGTTCAACGGGCGTCCTCGTCGACAACAGTTCCCACAGGAGCATCCATCGAGCTAAACAGGGAATACCTATTTATAGCATCGCTTGATTTTACGAAGAACCAAGCGGCTGCACGTCTAAGGGCGTAGAGAGACGAAGAAGTATAGAGGAACGGAAGAGGAGGAGGAGAGGGAGAAGAATAAAGTAGCAAAGGGCCAAACGACCGCAGGACCCCATGACTTGAATGTTGTACGGGGTTAATAAGCTCCTGAAATAACCATAAAGTCAAGTACATACCCCTTTGGGACGATTAGGGTCCACAGGGCTGCCAGAAACAACGTAGCTTCTATTAAACTTTTATAGAACTATTCGCGGAACATCGCGCCAAGGTCTGTCTGTCTCTGGTGCTATTTAGGCGACGATGACTTTAATTCGTTAAACGAAGTAAATATAATTGAACGCCCACTCGATCTGCCCGAATACCGTTACTCGTTCTCGTTTGACGCCGCTGCTATGTACAATTGTTATACTGGACTTCGTAAGTGATTACGCCATTGAACCAATAAAATATTGTCACTTACCCAAAACGCCAAGACGAAAATTAATAGAGACCACAATGAGATGACCGTGCGCTGACAGTGCTGTTCCGTCCAAGGGATTGCCGGAACCCCACGAGTAGGAATCCCCATGAACGAGTAAGAGTGCCGGCAGTAGATCCGTGCTACTACCTGCAATCATCGTACAGTCAACTTTCTTTAAGGGTTCCACGAGCCCTCTTAGAATCTAAGGGATGTACAGGGAATCGATAGAAATCATACAGTTCTAAACAGAGGAGTTAGTTTGTTCTGTGGGAAACTATAATACAAGTAGTAGTACTTGGAGATATGAAGCACAGAATAGTATGAAGGTATAACATTTCATGAAGCTGAGTAGCTAAACTTTTACTGAGGAAGAAGCCAGCTTCCACCGATATACCAGCTCGGGCTTTTCTCTTGGTTCTCGAGCTTCTCAGCTTCTTCAGCTTTTCCAGTGGCACGTGGAATGTTTCTCGTATCCTCTACGCTTCACTTGTCTTCGGGATAAGAATTGAATTCGCTATAGCAGCCACGCCGTCTACGCCAGCAAGCGTAGGAAACGCAGCCTGACGCGGCTACGTCGTGCTCGAATGCACCAGTCGAGACTGCCAAGAGAAAATAACTGAGCTTCGAGGTAAAAACTCGAGTTAGTACGTTATGGATCTTTTTTCTTGGTTTCATCCGAGCCCAGATCTCCGAGGAGGGATCCACACTGACGTAGCGAGTCTCCTTATCTCTCTCTCTCTCTCTCTCTCTCTCTCTCTCTCTCTCACTATTTCATTCTCTCTAACTCTCTCTCGCCACAATGGCTCAATGGCCACTTCTTCCTCGGCTCCTACATTTTTTGCGGCTCATCTTCAGGGCGCTTATAGTAGGCCGGAATATTATTTTGAGAAAGGTCTCCCGCAGTAAATCGCGAAATGGAGGATACTCGCATATTCCCCTGAAGAGGGGATGGGTCGGCCATAGATCTAACAAGGCACCAAACGACGAAATAGGGAGAGCAGAATCCCGCAGAGATACGAGGGTGAGAATCAGACGGAGTCTGCAGAGGGTTCAATACTACAAACAATAAGGGTTTATACCACGATAGAGTAGAAAACACAAGTAGATACACACATATCTAAAAGGAGACACGAATCTTCCCAAGGCAAATTGACGCCATGTTAGTTACGGCTTTACGACCACTGAAGCGTGTACGTCTCTCGGTAATATTCAAAATCACATAATAATCGAGCAGCAGCGACCATGTTGCTACGGGAGAACGTGGGGTGGTCGTCGAAGCAGGGTTGCTGCCTTCACTGGTTCTCAACCTGGGAAAGCGTGTGGGCGCCAGCAGGCTAAGCCATGGGAAACGAGACGAGACGAGACGTCCACCTGTTGCAGATCCTGACACACCTCCTACCCTTAATACTGGGCTATCCACCACCAATGTACCAGTCAGAATTGACAGCTGTCATGCGAAAGCCACGCTTCTCCACCATTTGCCAAATATTCGCAGCGCAAAACCTACGACGTTTTCTCCTCTCCGTTAATGCAAAAAATCAGCGTCGGATGAAAATATATAATATTCAATCTTCTTCCAACGTTCTAGACATTCAGCACGTAAATTGAAATAATAGTAGACTGAGAAATTCCTTTGTTCGAGGCTTGCGCAATTTTTTCATAAATAGCACAAAACCTCACTCGCTGTTCTCTGCAATAAATTTTACCAACCTGACCGCATGATAATTGTCAATCCTTACTGACACGTCTAAACCGTAATAGCTCTATATAACTTTGAAATCTGGTCCAGCGTTCCGCGGTTCTCCACTGGGGTTGCTACACCCCCATTGTTATACCCTATCTTCACCCCAACGAAACAACCACCTACACAATCAAGCTTCTAATCTATAAACGAATCGACTGACCCTACAGCATCAGCAAGGCAACAAAGCCAGTCATTTTTCAGCGACCTGCTCTCCCAGGACCTCAGCAGCAGATCAGCTCCTGGCATCCTTGGCCAGGATCAAATCTGAAGTTTGCCATACCGGACGTGACAAATTATTAAGCACGGTTTACACCGACACACCCTAAACAGCAGCAACCCCTCTTACATCGACAGGCCGTAACAACCCTGTCAAAGAACCTCGAGACGATCTTTCCATCCATGAGATAAAATCGTTATTGCCACCGCCATTGTTATCCTTTCAAGACGTCTCCTCGGAGTGATGAATTTTCGAATTCCAAGTGACTCGAAAGACTCTCGAGTTATCGGACGATTCCAAGGTAGAAAAAAACAGGAACTTCTTCACGTGGATGATAATTATCCGAGTTTTAAGCTCGACTAATAAACTCAATCGAACTCAGCAATGGCGTTTGGCCCTCGGGCGCAATGAAGATTGAAGAGCCTCGGTTTAAAAGCAACCGAGAAATAAAGAGTAAGTCGAAAAGATGCGCATTTTAATGTAAAATATTCAAGAGCAACTTTTCACCCCGACGAGATACCCTTTCCTTAATTACCTCCGTGGGCATTATACGCGAGGGCACCAGCGCCAGTTAATAATCCTAGAATAGCCATATTATCTATTCCTTTTCTTTCCTTCCATTCTCCCTCAGCCGTCCTGTCTCGTTCCTAGACAATGCCAGTAAAGAACGAGAAGCAGCGCTTGGATAAACCAGCAGCGAACTATACGCCACTGTACCAAAGGCAAAGGTCCACTCCGGAGATATTATTGCCAAGAGAAATTTTAATACGACTTCGAGTAACGTGCTGGAAAAGTTGATGTCCCGTTGGTTGAGAATGTTGATCGAACGCCGAAGCCACCTCACTCCCGCGGTGCTTGCAGGTTTTCTTTTTATGATCCTGCCCACTGCAATGCACTACGGAATTGAGAGGGCAACGCGTTTAGCCAGCACGTTCTTCGCCATTGTAGACGTATAGTAGATCCCGACGGTCCAGAGGCTGTCGAGGCTGAGGACGCCTACGCTTCTTCGCACTTATCTTCTTAGCTGCACGGTCGATATCATTCGTCTCGCCCCGCTGCCCTTGGGGGAGGGGAAGAGATCAAAAGTAAGCTCGCGAAAGAGAGAGAGAGTCAGGGAGAGAGTGAAGAGAAAGAGAGTCTCATCGGAGATCCCGAGGCCAGCCACCGAGTCCTGAATGCAGCTTATTATTATGCCAGCGGATACTTTCTGCACTTTTAATATCTCATAGCCATTATGGTCCATCGAAGAAAAAGCTTCTTGGCCAGGATGCTGAGACCTCTGAGAGACTTCTGAAGGTTAGAGAGGAGCATTGGATTGCACCGAGGATCCTCGTAGGCCACTTAGGGATTTTTCTCGATGAGCTTCAGGCAATATCTTCATCGTGAATTTCACATTTCTCGGAGATAGATGGCTCTATGTAGTAGATAGGTAGGTAGATAGATAGATAGGCAAATGGTTATGTATCTATATGTATATATAGGCGCGGTTAAGTAGATGGAAAGTATCCGGAGCATTTTAATCCAGGAGCATGGATCGGCCAAGGTAGCTGCTGGCTCTGGATTAACGCGCTTTATTTGCACGCGTAGCACTTCGAGGGAGTGGCCGAGCCCTGGGATTTTGAACGTTCACTCTGGTTCACCCCTTGGGCTCCAACCCCCAGAGCATCCCTCTCGAAACACATCCCTCATTCTCTCGGCTCCTCCAGGATTACTGTGCGGCCTTACTCCAATGATCCCACCACCCTTCACCTCTCGCACCCAGAAACCTTCTACCTCCATACCTCCATTCGCGCCTCAATGTCTCCTCTATTCACTTTCCCAGAATCCCTCTCGGCCTTTTCATCACTCTCTATGACTCTCGCACATATATTCTCCTCAAGGTAACGCAACAGCAGCGAGCTGTGAAATGCATGCTTTTAAATGGGGGGGAGGGAAGGGAGGGTACTCTTTTTACTGAAAAGAGATTCATTGCGCCCGACTATTAACACGTGAACGTCCATAGTTATTATCTCTATACTGGAGGATTAGAGGTGTGATATGTAGTGTAAAACATATATGATTAGAAATGAATAAAGACGTGTTCTAAACTCACCGTGGGATGGTCTTGGTACGTAGAGATTGAGGTAAAGGCAGTCTTCGCTCTGGTTAGCCAAAAGCGGTGCTATTTTCTCGAGATAGGATCGTCTCGAGCGAGGTATACTTGCGTCTGGGGTCGGAGGTCGTTGAGGGCACGCAGGCGGCATCGTGTCCGCGAATCTAGTTCCTCTCCATGAGGTCGGCGTAATGGGGGGCATGAAGCGAAGCTCCCCGAGGGGCGGAGTGGCGTAGGGCACCCCAAGGTAAGCTTCGACGGCAGCAGCCCTTGCCACGATACCTCGCAGAGTACCGTACTGCGTGGTGATCTCCCTGGTGCTGTATTTCTGACCTTCTGCGAGGGCCTCTGCTCTACCGGGCCACCAGTATCCGCAGAGCAGTCCCAGGAAGACGAAGGCCATGACGAAGCTTCTATAGGAAAGTCTCGAATATCTTGGACAGACTCCGCGAGTCCTGAGAGTGTTCCTCGAGCGGAAGGAGTCCTCTCGGGTTTCGCCATCCTGACAAAAGCACTCCTTAGGGAGACCTTCCGCCCTCTCCTCGGGAACCTTCTCCGTCGGCTTCTCTTCTCGTCGCTTTTTTCTTGAAGAATTATTCCTAGCACTGTGAAATTTCTCACTGGCCGGGAAGCAGCGGAGTCGCTGATTCTCCTCGTGGATGATCGACCAGTTCCGGGTCTTCTCCTTCCTTGGTACCGACACGGTTTCCAGTAAGGATCCTGATGAGGAGCCGCTGGATGAGGACGATAAAGAGGAGGCGGGCGTCCGCATCGCGTCACGCCGCCGCGGGCTGGGGCCTCCGGGCCCCGCATCTGTGGAACCCTCCTGGCCCGGGACTCTCTTCTGGGCCCCAAGAGCTGCCTCCCGCGTTCTTCTTCTTCTTCTTCGAGGCTTCAGGCCTTCTTTCCTCCCAATTGACAAACGTCACGCCTCCCAGGACGCACCACGATCCTCTTCTGAGCCATTCCATCGTCAAGGAACTCTGTCGTTCTCCTGGAACCCTCCGTCACTGATAATCCCACGGGAGTCATCGATTCCCGATCTTTCGATTGACCACTTTTCAAACTCTAGCTATCCTTCCAGCCAACCTATTATCTCTTTCTTTCACGAAAACTCCTTGCACGGCTTTTACACCTTTCACGCGACACAAAGAATCGCGAATCAATTCCTAGTTTCGATTCCGACGACTGTATCCAGGAAGACCATTAGACGCTTGGAATTATGTCGATCTCTGGAAACAACATGAAGCCAGTCATTAGGAAAACGTCGAAAGTCTCGGAATTTCGACGAGTCTGCAAAGACCGCAACAAGAAATATAAAGTATAAAGTCCTTCTGCCTTTCTCTCTCTCTCTCCCTCCTTCAGAAGGTGGGTGGGTGCGTTCAAGCGTGTGATATTTCGACGGCAGAGTGTCGTTCACGTCCGCGACGGAAAAGCTTTCGAGCTGTCGCGTAATTGGGTCGACCGCAAACCGTAAACCGTAAACCGCAAACCGAGAGAGCTCTTTCCCTAGGAGGCTGCCAAAGCAAGCTCGAGATCGAAAAATTCCCTTGCGGCTCGCTTGCTGGCTGGAAATGATGCGGCGTCGAGTCCCTATAAGCAGCATCCTTAGGAAAGAGTATAATAGGGGCAAGTACGAAAGGGGAACGCGAAATAAATACTTGGTCAGTTGGTGAGGGTCAAGCCCTTAAAAAGATCGCGAACTCTCCTCATTGCCTAACGAGATTTAAGAAACTGTGGAGTGAGAGCTTAACGAGATTCCGAAGCTCGAGATCTCCACGCACGCTGGGGCTAAATCGAATCGCGTGTCCATTAATCAATTGGCAATTGGCCTTGCAATTAGCGAGCCATGATCTCATTTCATCACTTTTCAACTTTCCTTCTCAAAAATTCTCTTTAGGGATTCGCCTTCCTTTCACCCACCCTTCTCCTTTTCATTGCTCCTTTAGCTAGCTCGAGATATTATTGATTAGTGATTACGTTACACTGCAGAAGATTCTGCTCGGAAGCTGCGAGTATCTCCTTCGGAACATCTTTGAGATATCGGCCACGTCTCCTTATCGAATCACACCGATTTCGTTTCATCTGCCTGCACCACTTCAAGTTCAAGACGATCACTGAGGTTTAGATGAAGATCAAGATAAATCACGTCATAACGATCACGTAGGAATTCGTCATAATGAAAACTCACCGAGTAAAATAAAACTTTCTCCCAAGATTCTACGGTGATTAGCGCAAGATTAATGGAGGTAAAGATATAAAACTGAAAAGATCCTTCACTGGGTTATGTCTGTTATCACCACTTTGAGACGTCTTTTATCGACTGACTCGAATGAGTCATCGTATCAGTGTGCTAACTATCTCCTCCCAAATAACGGTGAACTTGTAGGATCGTATCTTTTCACCAAAACTCTCCTCAACACGATTCTTGGTTGAACACAACGCAATCGTATCGTAACCGTTATCACGGTACACTTTTACAATCGACACGAAATCCAAAAACAATCGAGGCCAAACCGGAAGGACTGATTACAAGTTTACGAAGAGTACTGAAATTTCAGCAGAATGGCAATAAGACCGATTAAAAGGAAGCAGGACGAGTGGAAGATAATGAGGGAAATGTGGGAAGCGACGATGAGACTGCGAGAGTGAGTAACAACGCGTGTATCTTCTGCGTGTGCGGTTCGGGTGCCGAGACGTGCGAGATAAACATGTGGCGAGTAATGAGGAAGGGTTGAAAGGGCTCTTCAGGAAGCCGAACGGTTGTGTGACGTCAGCAAGGTGCTACTGGAAACGTGACTTTCCTTTCCAGTGTAACTTTTGGCAATTCCCTTTCTATATTGTCAGTGCCTATTGTGGTACAACTTTCGTTTTCCTCAAGTTTGACAGCTACTCTCGCAGCTTCCTATAGCCTCGTGTTTTCCGTAGAGCCTTAGAGCCGTAGAGCCGTAGCTTGGCAGCGTAACGTAACGTAACGTAACGTAACGTAACGTAAGGTAAAGCAAAGTCGTGTGCAGTCGGCAACCCGAAGAGCCAAAGAGGACTCGGGCACCGAGAACCGCACCACTCCAGGGATCCACTCCGTTCGTGTCGGATCTGTCCCGGGCTCTACTGCCGCGCGAGAGCCAGGCAAAATCCCGCGGAGATGCTCCGGCACTCGAGGACGCCGGGCGTCACGGCGCCGACGCCAGAACGTCCCCCAGTGTCGAGAAGCGCGGTCGATAACGCCACGGCAACCCCCGGGTCGTTCCGGCTCTCCTTTTCTACCCCCGACACCCTCTTCGCCTTGCCAAAAAGGGGCTCAACTCGCGGGGCCGAGAGAAACGTCGACCACGACGACAACGACGTTGACGTCGGCGTCGACGACCACGACGACGACTCTTTGTCGAAATAACCATCCCCAGCCGTAGCTCCTTTCCATATGGCGACACTTTCATATCTAACTGCACCTGCACTTTACCTCCCGCTTACATGACCCGTGACAACTAGACCGTCGCAAGACGCCTGGCGTCGCGTCCCGATCGTTTCCTTTCCTTTCGTTTCCTTTCGATATTCCTTTCCACGTCTTCATTCTCGAGTATGAAGAGCTCAAGTAGATTGAAGTCTCTTTAAGTTCTCAAGGCGATTCGATGAAGAGACACGATCTGTTCTGCTTCCTTTTTTAGGTTCCAGAGCGTCTCTTTTTCTTTATTCTGCATTCTCCTTCGAAACTGTATGGTCTTGTAGACAGGGAGTACCGAAGAAGCAAAATGATGGTGAATTTCGCTGAGGAACTGGAATCCCCTGAGTATACTAATATGGAGGATAGTTGGCGGGGTAATATACACGTAAGCAGTGGATGTAGAGACAGACGGGCAGGCAGAGAAGCAGGGAAGCAGGAAAGTAGGTGTTTCCCAGAGGTACGCTCCCATCTCGTAGACACTCATCTGTGGTACTCTATTATTAATCACAGCCACCCTGAACCATCGACGCCGCAGTTACTCCGCAACATCCCTCAGAGCTACTCGACGATTTACTAATTATTCCATTAATGCGCACTTGCACCTCCTGCACGCTAAACAAAACTCCCGCCCGACCTCGAGTGCTCGATAATCCATTCACCTGAAATCATTAAGCGCACCGGGAAATTTCGAATTTCCATCGGCACATAAAAACGACTTTTATTCATGCCTTTGAATACCTTTAGCATCGTTCGACGACATTTGCATCGTATCGAACAACCACCTATATCCGTTACGAGTATTCTGTCTCCCCCAATCGGCAGGGTACAGGATCCTACGAGTATCTATCCATCCTCTTAAGTGCGGAATTCGAGTGAAGATAGCAATTTGCAATTCCAGGACCTGGAAGAACTCGAACCAGAATCCGTCGGACACGCCAATTTCAAGGTGTACTCGAAAATCCCTCAAGATTTCCAGTCGAATTAGATAAGCGCTTTTTCCACCAGCCCAAAGGGATTTTCGAAATTTTTTTTTCTACATCACCTACTACGGTAATATATACGTATAGATATATAGATAGGTTGTAAGTAGAATGAGGAAGCGTGCCAAAAAGTGGGTGAGTGAGATTGTCCGATTGCTTCTAAATCATGCAATTAGCGAGAGACTGTTAATTCCGGGTGACTTCTTTTTTTTTTCAAGAATTTGGGTCAGTCCAACTCTGATTCCTCTGCTCTGTTGGCATCGTCCTAACTACAGGTAAATTTGATCGGATCGAAAACACTTAGAAATAGGATTGATCAAAGGGAACACGTGATGATTATTATACGCTGTTAAGTACTCGACGATGGGATGTAAGCCGACTTTGAAATGACGAACCTTCCCCTCCCCCCGACGTTAATATTTGATCGGAAAACACACAGAGGGGTAAAATCGATAGCCTGCAGGTAACAAACTAACAGCGCGGAGCGGTGGGCCACAATGTTTGCAGAGAAAACGAAACAATTGCAAGAGAAAAGTAATCATGTTCCTCGAATCCCTTTATTCCCGTTACGTTTACACAATTTTACCGTTTCCATCCAATAACATCCGAGTGGATATTCCGAGTATTGTCTACCAAATAAATCAGGATCAAACTAGAAACATATATTATTGGGATATTAAAAAATTAGATCCATCGAGAGTGAATAAATCCCTAGCAATATCGTGATCTGTAATACGTCACACTGCTAACCGAGGTGAACGGATCGAAATGGAAGGGAATTTCTGGGGGGAGATGGAGGTGGGGAGATCAAATAAGAGCAGGACTGTCTAGAAAGGCTGGAAGTAAGGGATAAGAATTGAAGGGAATGACATCGTACTCGAGTGAGGCATCGATTCATCCTGGAAATTGCACTTACGTAATGGCCAAATATTTAACCCGCTCGACTGGCAGCCCGGATAATAATCCGAGCAATCCTGCCAATCCAGCCGGAGGATATTATCCGGCCGGACGACGAGAGTCTCTCACCCCTGTGAGGACCAACAGGATCAGAGAGGCAAGGACGGAGAAGGCCGAAAGGGCTAACAAACGGGTAAACGAGTAAATGGGGTAGGGGGTTAAGGGGGATGCGTATCGGTAAGCGTAAACGCACCAGTACAAATACCAGCTTAATCGAAACTTGATATAATGCCTATCGCGTTGCACCTACTAGTCTCACTTCCGCATAGACTGTGTCCCAATGGCCAATTCCAGGACGCAATCTATCGTGCCCAGTGTGGCAAGCCTTATCGACGTGAGATCCGGAATTCGGTCCGTTGCGAATAAAAAAAGCTTCTCCCCCGTATACAAGCCGAGCAGCAGAACCTTCAGGACCTCCAGCGTGACCAATACGAGCAGCACCAGCAAAGGGGTGGTGGAGGGTCGTTCGATTTTTTCGACTGGAGATTGTCCCTCGTAAAGTGGGCACTCGGTCAGAGTGAAAAATTCGTGAAAAAGTCGAGGGGCAAAGCGCGGCGAGTCGAGCAATGAATTACCGGATATTTTTTCCGGGCTCATCCCCATCGTCCTGGTCGCGTTTGCACGAGGAAATTGACTTTTTCGCAAAATAGCGCACGCTTCCATACAGAGGGCGGGGTGGAGGAGGGGAAGGAGTGTCGGTTGACGGACGCATTGAATATCTCGCCTGAACAGAGAAACTAAAGCTCCGCGAATATCGAGCTCACTGACTCTGCATGTGTATACGAATTTCAGCAGCCGTGTTTCTGAACAGCCTTGACTGAGGATGGAGGCTGCGTTGCTCCAGAAGGCTCCAGTGCGTATGCGCCTTCGAACACAGGAGCTGTTGTTTCGCATCAGACTCTACGATTGTTCGGATTCGTCGCGGCGAATGCGCTTATACACGATGCACTGCATCCGACGTCCTTCCTTTTTCTCTTCTTCCCTCCAGAAGTCCTTCGACTGCTGTCCTCGTTCCCTGTTGCGCCCCAGGGCGAGAGTCCGTTATCCTTGACTCTCTTGGTACCCGTCATACCTGAAACTTGCATACGTAGTGCAAGAATGCCACGCAGAGCCTCGTAAAGCTAGAGAAACCGATACGCGTGGAGATAGGGAAGCAGGTAGATAGGTAAGCAGGTAGAGAGCTTGTAGAGGGGAGAGAAGAGAGAGAGAGAAAAAAGAGCGAGAGTGGCGTGCTGCGACAGGTTACGCACAGTTACGCACTTTCGTGTCAGTCACTAATTGCACTCGCAAATATGCCGGACAGACTTAGGCTCGCGGACAGTCAGTCTAGCTTTAGCCAGTATCGCTACCGGAAGAGCACACTGAGTCCTCTTCATCGTCTTCCTTTTTCGCTCTTGGGAATTCATTCTTATTGGAAATATTGGAGAATTCCGATCGACAGTTCGTGACTCGTTTTCGTGAATCGATCGTGGTGTTGTGTTGTGTTGCTGCTCTGGAAATCCATGATAACTCTCTGACCGAGTGGTGGATAGCTTTTTCTTAAGACATCCAGTATATCCTGGACAGCCTGGACTTGCATGCTGGAATTGAAGTGGGGTTCCCGCTGGTCGACAGTCGATTTAAGAAAAGGTCCAGCTAGTCTCGCTATTCCTGCTGAGAATTGATCGGATTGATCGGTCAGATCCAGCGACCAGAGGAAGGATCGAAAAAGGTAGAAATCAGGGAGGAAATGTCCAGGATAGTCTTGCTCATTTTGGTTCTGACGATATCCGGAAGCGTCAGAGCCAAGGATGGTCCTGAACCGGATCCCGTGATCATGATACGATCCACTTTAAAGTCCTGGCGAAGAATGTACAATACTTATCGGGAGGAAATGCATCTTGGCTACTGCTGGGCTGATTACTTCCTCGATATCAGAAAGATCCTCGACAGCTTCGCCACTGCCAAGGTTCTTGGTGAAGTCGTTCCTGGTCCCGCGCGTAAGAATATCCCTGAGGATCTTCGCGTGGACGAGGAGAGCGATGATAAAAACGATGAATATAATACGAACGACGATCCGAAGCAGGAATACGAGACCAGAGAGGATTATGAAGAGGAAAACATAGGAGGGTCTAACCTAGCCGGAAAGTGGACAGCCATTCCCCAGGAAGAGAACTACGATCCTGCCTATCAAGGATCAAATTACCCGGTCTCCTTACTAGCCAGTAATTCCGAGCAGTACACGTACCTCGGAGCAGAAAAAAGCAACGTGGAACAACAAGGCCGCCTCCCCTATGGATTTCCTTCGGCTCGTTCACTGGACTCGAACGACCCCAAGGAAAAATATCAGCCAGGACATCGATCAAACTCATCTTCGTTAGGAAGCCTCTTGGGGCTTGGATTCAGCAACGTACACAGTGATAACGAAGCTCCAGGCAATCGTTCCGCTGCCCAACGAGAGGATGAGGAATCGCGAGAACTGCTCCGTTCACGAGGATTCGGCAATCTAATTCTGTCGATGCTGGGCCTCGGTGGTCCAGGATACGTCGAGTCTTCCATATACAGGGTTCAACCGAATCCTCTTGTATTTACTATGGTCAGAGTCATTGGAACGTTCTTGAGGGTGGGTAGGGAAGTTATGAATACTATAGACTCCACCAGTGTATTGGCCTGTACCAAGGACTACTTGTGGGGCAAGATGTTAAACTGGATAGACTCATAATGTAGTTCTGAAGATCTCGAGGCAATTTCAGAGGAATCCAGAAACGCGATAGGATAACCGCGTTGCCAAAGGAGACGTCGTTTTGCGCGGGAAGTAACGTTACCTCTACTATCCTTAAGATTAGACTTAGATCCCACGGGAGTAGTAAGTTATTACAAAGAAAGTATGATGAGAGTATCATGAGAGAGACGTTCGAGTTCGCATCTCAGCCCCAGACTCGGGCGCAGGGATGCTGCATCCCTACGTCAGTCGCGGCGCTAGATAAATTTTTGAAGCCACCTGTTACTTACCGACATTCACCAAGGAGGTTTCAATGGAAAAAAATGAAAAAGCTAAAAAGGATACTTTCTTCTCGTTCCATCTCCTCTCACTCTTCTTCCTCTTGCTCTCTTTTGATGAACTGCTGATCCCGGCGATGCTGAGAATGGCGAGTGAGTGCACTGGCGTGCTTCTAGTGTGACTGCCACTTCTATAAAGAAGCGTCGAATCTCGTTGTACAAAAGAGCCGGATCAAATATGCAGCCAGCGAAACGACCTCGCTCTTTATTCCTAGTACCGTGCTAACTTCCCGTTGGGAGAAGAATGAAAGGATGAAAAAAGGGAGTGGGGGAGGGGGGGGGGGGGGAGAAAAGGAGGAAGTTCAAGAGAGGAGCCCTCGGACTCTGATCAAACGAGGGAAGCATCGCTTTGTGGGCTGGACTGAGGTTCTGAGTCGAATTCATTATTAAAAAGTTGGAGATCACACAGCAGCTATGAGGACCTCCTAAGATAGATGGAAGATGGAAGCTGGAGATGGGAGATGGGAGATAGAAGAAAGCTCCTCCGCGTAACGGGCTACATAGAGAAGCGTATTACCTACGTCCTTTCACAGCGGGTTTCTATTCATAAGTTCACCATCTCTCTAGGTTCCCTCCCTCCACGCTCTAGTAAAGCCACACGAGCATATTGCGAACTTTCATCGCGAAAAGGGAACACGTCGGCGTTTCTCGTAAATATTTAATTCTTAATCACGCGTCGGCCCGGTAGAGCCAATGTTGCTGCTGGGATCCTAGTATCTTGGACAGTGTCGAGTCAATACCTGTGGCTATCTTTTTTCTTTTTTCTTCTATCTCTCTCTCTCTCTCTCTCTCTCTCTCTCTCTCTCTGTCAGTTTTCCGTTACTCGAACAGAATCGGAATTAACCCTCAGTTACCCAGGGCGATTTCACTGGCTTCCAGAACTTTATAGAATTTCTAATGATTTACTTTATCGTAGGAGGAAAAGTTCGTTTGTTACATATATATATATATATATACTGATTCTTCTAATGTGCCTTGTGTATAATTCTACTTAGAGCGCTAAAAGGATTCTACTGATCATGTGGAAGTAAATCTGCGAATTTAGTGACTCTGTTATGGCCGTTTGCGAATCTGGGCCAATCTTCCGGGGTCGCATCCCTGAGAACTTTCAAATTGTATAGATACCGCCGCGATTTAATAAGGTATAAATTGCTTCCTACTACGCTGCGAAATAGTATCGGTTCTACAGGCAGCCGAATTTATTTCCGCTTCTCGGTTTTATTCCAGCCTGCACCTCCATTGGCCGCACTTTACTTTTACAAACCAATCCATATCCGATCTCCATTGGCAGTTCGGCACTCTCGATAAAAGCGACAAAGCATTTGTAAAATTTCCCAGGAGATCGGATAGCACGAGTTACCTTTCATGAGTATCGATGTCTTCCTCAAGGCTATTTCCAAGTCGACCAGGTCGACGTAAACGGACAGTTTAAGAATCGAAAAGAATCGACCTAAATTTCCCAATGAAAATTCGGCTTTCCCTCTAGCCTTTAAAATCAACTAAGAAGCCTCAATCGCCATTACGGCTCGCAGTAAGTCCGGCTTCTCCTTAAATCGTTAAGGCCGCGAGACGTCTTGACAGGATTTATGGCGGTCAGACCAGAAACAGCCGCGAATTCTCGACTTGGGCTGGCAGCACTGCTAAGTCGAATAATTCAATTCCCCAAGGCAAAGGTGTATTACGAGAGAAAACTTATCTGACCCCTTCGGTAAAGCTCGTAAGACTGCTAAGAGCTTTAGCAACATGCCTCGGCCAGAGCCTTTGCCGAGGTAGTAACTCGAGGTCGTTTCGTTATTCAGATTGCTCAAGAAGTCGACTACTCGTTATATTAATATTCGAGCAGTCATACACATGCCAGAGTTCCCTTTGACAAATTCAGCCGGTGAACTTAATAATTTCAATTCACGTTAATCAGCACGGCGTTCAAATCTTTTTTTCCTTTTTTCATGGCGACGCTGGACTGTCGTCACGTTGCTCAAGTTGAAAGGGTTGAACAGGGTGAATTGCTGAACCTAGAAAACGTAGAGCCGTGAGATACTATGGGGATGTGGGGCCCATAAGCTTTCCGTAGATCGCTCGTCACCAAGGGATGAGAACTAGAAGGGTGGTTGAGGTCAGTTGGGGTGGTTGAGGTGAGGGTTGGAACGTAGAAGGTTGCCGAGTGGAATGAGAATGCTGAAAGGGTGAGGAACGGCCCCGGAGGGAGAGGGTGGAGGAGAAAGAGGAAAACTCTGTGTGTGCCAGAGTATGATTGTGTGGGAGTAAGAGTTACGTAAGAGGCGGAAAAGCTGAGGCGATGGAGTCCGCTGATTCGACTAATATCCTCATGACCCAGCCGACAGTCGGAATGCGATTTTTCGTGAAAATTCGTGAAATATTTTCGAAGACAGGAAGTGAAAGTTCGCGACAGCTTGATAAACGAATATATGTATGACAGTCGCTCCGCGTGAACGAACTGTTGAAAACCGCTAAACTATGTGACTCGAATGCCGTTAGTCATTTAGCGTCCTCTCTACGTATAGCCAATTCAAAATCGACCTATTTATTCTGCAGAATTGCCAGTTAGCTGCCGTCAACTGCGAGCCAATCCAGTCGAATCTGTCAAAGTCGTTTGACGATCCAGGACTGTTCAGGAAATTCTCTCGAAATTCAAGTCGATTAGACATCAAAGGTCTTTCAAGTCTCTGTCCGAATGCCTGCTAATTTACTGGCGAATACTGCCATTTAACTAGGCAATGAAAAAAAGCAGTTTCATTGATTTTTGAATGTTTCGCATGAAATTCGAGGTAGCCACCTGTTGTCACACTCCAGTGAAACGTTTACCAACGACTAGGGACGTTTATTCTCGTCAAATGCAGTGTTTATCTAGCGTTAATTAACCGTTTTATCATTCGACAAACCGTTGGCAGTAATTCGCTTAATTGGATTATTAAAATTCAATTACGACACGAAGCCCCCGGCGCGAATAAGCTACCATCCATGCCCAGTCTAGGAAGAGAAGAAAAGAGAGGAGGGAAGGAGAGGAGAATCACCTTCTTGAAGCCGAGTTTCCCGACGGGATAAACTCAGTCGCGATAACGCGTGCTTTGTAAAAGAGGATAATCCGCGAGGCAGCCATATTCACTGCTCGCTGGGAATTCATTCGAGAAAGTTCTTCCAAGCTTCGAGCAACTCGAATTAATTGACCGGCTCTCAAACTTTTATTCTTATATATTCGCATTCGTTAAAATAATATTAGCGACTAAATTATGTACATGTCATTCGTGAAATACAAAAGAAATTTTTACGATCTGTCGATTAATCCTGCCTTCCCAATACCACACCCTTCTCCGTTAGCCAAGAAGATTCGATCACGGATAGGCCACGGATATAGCACCTTCCGGTGGCGACAATTTCCGTGAATAAAACAAGGCTCGGTTTGCTGCCATGAAGCGTCGACGAGGGATGAATCGCAACGGACTGCCGAGAAGTTACCTATTTTTTTTATGAAAACAGAATAAAGAAACACCCTTCTCCTCTTTCGGTTCCTATCATCTTCTTTGGATCCTAGAGAAATAGGATCAAAGGTGAAAAGTCCTACCGTGATGTAGCTCTGATCTCTCTGCAATTCAGCCAAATTATCGTAGAGTCCTTCGAGCAGGGCTTTCCTTAGGTGATCCGTGTTTGAGCCACAGCTGACCCTTTCGAGATTCGCCCGGACGGCCAGGGCTGCCAACTGCTGTCGCACTTCGCTAGCGTATTCAAGATTCCTGTGGTGAAGGAAGTTCTCGTGGCACCAGACCTTCTTTTGACTGGCATTTGTGAAGCCGCGATAGACATTTAGAAGGGTGACGTGATCTCCTTCCTCCGATGAAAATCTGCAGAGGGATGTACGGTAAGGGATGTCAGCATCTTCCAAAGACACTTCACTGCGGTTTCTCTCACTGTATATAAGTACCTGGATCTGGCTGCGAAAGCCTGCTGCCTCTTAGCGGGCGGGTCTGTGAACACCGATTCTCCAGAGAGTAAGGCTATGACTGTGAGAGCTTCTTCGAGGCACTGATGCTCCACGGAGGCAAGGATCACTTTCGTGAATCGAGGATCAAGGGGAAAGAGTGACATCGTTCTGCCAAGGGTTGTCAGCTGTGGTGGTGATCCTATCAGTTCAATCGATCGTACATAAGATTAATTCCAAATATATAATAATTCATTAATTGAAATCGATACTTTTGATCTGTCAATTTTTTCTGTCTAACCTTTGACTGCTCCGAGTTTCTCGAGACACGAAACGGCGACGTCCACTGCCTCCTTCGGAGGCTTATCCATAAAATCGAACGTAGTAATATCCACCCCTATAGCCAGAAGCTGCAAGGCCACCCCAGCTAGGGAGCACCTCTGTATCTCCGGTATAGGCATTTCCTTCATCCTATCGAAATCGTCCTTGGAATAAGTCCTGTAACATTTTCCAGGAGCCTCTCGACCAGCTCTACCAGTCCTTTGCCAAGCCTGAGCCTTGGCGACCTTCTCAACCCTGAGAACGTCCAATCCCGTGGTCGGATGGTGAGTTCTCGCCTTCACCATTCCAGTATCAATGACGTGCCTGATTCCTACAATATCCATACGTTTCAATGACTAATGCCAGCAGCGCTGGAAGTTTCGTTTATAAATTTTTGACCAGCTTATTTTTCTACTAGAGATAATTCAGAGATCCTCTGCTCTCTTTTTTTTTCTCTGTCTGTCTCTCACTCAGTATCTACGACTGCCTTTTACCGTCTATAGAAATAAACACCAGAACATGCGAACTAACATTCGTCACAAGACCACGAGTAGTATCTTGGGTTTTACTTTAGTAAATGGAACTTTTTTTTTTTCTTACCACCAATGGTAACCGAAGTCTCGGCTACGTTTGTGGCCAAAACCAGCTTCCGCATACCAGGAGAGGATGCCTTGAAAGCTTCCAATTGCTGATGAGTCGGAAGGGCTGAATACAAGGGAAATACTTTGAGGGCAGGATATCCCTTTCCATCCAATTGCTTGGCCACTTGTCTTGCGGCTACTGCGGCTGCTTCGATTTCCTCCTGACCCGTCAGGAACACGAGGATGTCCTCGCTAAAACAGGAACTCGTAAGTTATACCCTTCCTGGTAACGAGAGTTCTGTGCTTTGGGATAGTACATTTCCAAAAAGAACATGATAGTTTATAATATCTTTGCTTCGGTAGTTCCTCTACCGTAAAAATGAAGCTTAATATAAAGTTTCTTACTTTGCAGGGGCTTCCCGATGAATTTGAAAGACTGTGACTAAGGCAGAGAATGCATAATCCTCCTGAGTCTTAGTGGCATGATAAATTTTCACAGGATGCTGCCGTCCCTCCAGATAAAGTACAGGCGCCTGGAAATACTTTGTGAATTTGTCGACGTCCATGGTAGCGGACATCACCAGGAGTTTCAAAGGTGGAAGATTTTTTAATCTTCGTAATTTCTGAGCTCTTCGTGCTACCCCAAGCAGCACGTCAGTCTGAACGGACCTCTCGTGGGCCTCGTCGAGAATAACGACGCAATAATCTGAGAGTATCTCATCAGTCATAGCTTCACGGACCATCATTCCATCAGTTAAATATTTTATTCTAGTCTGCGGCGACGTTACGTCCTCGAAACGCACAGAATAGCCAACAAGTTTCCCCGGAACGACCCCTTGTTCCTGCGCAACCCTTCTGGCTACGCTTACGGCAGCGACTCGTCGTGGTTGTGTGATTCCAATACAGCCGGACGAACCGGCGATACCGGAAGCTAATAATAACTGTGGAATTTGCGTTGTTTTTCCGCTACCGGTCTCGCCAATTATTATAAGAGTACAGTGCTGTTTTATTTCCTCGAGCAGCCTATAAAACGATAAAAATAATCGTCCTAGCGGAAAAAGTTGTTTCGAGAAAGGGTCAGAGAATTGCGACGCTGCTGCCATCTAGCGCGGAATCACGGAATTATCAAAGATTTCGCTAACTAAAGAATCAGGACGTAAAACAGAGCAGAGAATGCTGCGGATCGTAAAATCTACGGTGCTTGGTGTTAACGTTCTACTATAAATTCTGACAAATTCTACGGTACTTTGTTTTCTGCATAATCCTGAAACGTTTACAACGATAATAAGGAATCGTGTACTTACCGTTTTCTCAACCTGTAGACTGGCAAAGACTTTCTTTGCTGCTGTAAGGTAAGATTCGTTTTATCCGGCGGTTTAGGATGCTGAGAAGAAATATTCGTTGAACTGCTTTCGGTCTTCTGTTGTTTGTTTGCACTCTCGCCAAAAACAACTGGAGTGGGACGTTTCGGTGTTAATTTTGGAAAACTCGAACTACCCATCAAACTGTACTTTGAATCCGAGTTGTCGTGTACACCCATTGTATGAAAATTCTCACTACAGGCGCCAACACAATGCACTTGAAAGAATTCGACTGGTTAGGCCATTCGACAGGCACTAGAAACGCACGTGTTTAACTGCACAGCTGTTTTTCCGTGGGTTATTTTCTTCAGCGTCCTCTGCCAGCGAAACCAGAAATTCTAAGAGAGTCGGGCACTCAAGGGGTAAATGACTCCGACATCTTTTATATGCATTACCGACGAAGCCGTGAGGAATTGCAGAAATATAAATCTTGCTGACTTTGTAAAATATATAGTAATATTTCAAGGGACTTTGTACATACATTACGTTACAAGAGACCTTGAGAAAAAGTGAAATAATTCACTTGACAGAACATTTATTTTGCTAAAATATATTACACGATATAAGATCCATTAAAAAACGTTGGAAATAACCTCGCATTTTGCGGGACACGTAAATAGTCGTAATTTGTGGAACGTTCACTTCTGAGAAATATAAAATCTCGTATGGTCGTCTCGGTGATTGCCTCTCCGATAGAGCATAATAAACGAATTGCGTCGATAAATATCTCTGAATAAAAATATAGAAGATCCTCGATGGAAGAAAATCTTTTTATAGTCTCTATCAATGATCGGCAATCACCGTCCGATTTATCCGTCGTATTTATTCTTGGTCTAATTACCATTTAAATTCGCCTATTAACAAACTTATCACAGATTTACGCTGTGCAACGGGAAGACACAGTGAGCAAGTTCTCCCGAGACATTTTCAATGTCCATTAACTGACCTAGGAGTCATCAACATTTTCATGGTCAAATGCCAAGCATCATCGAAGCGCTCGATACGTTGGTCCTTTCGCGTGTATTGGCAACTAAAAGACAAAGTTTATAATAATTGCTTTAAAAAGTTTTCAATGAGATATTGATTTAACGCTAAATAATGTATCCATATATCATACCGGTGCACCTATACGAGAAAGATATCTATTGCGAATATGAATATCAGAATGCGGTTGTAAAAGATCATCGGCTGACAGATCAGAAGTGGATTCTGCGGATAATAATTTTTCCCTTTCCAAGGAATCCGTAGTTTTACGACTTTCGTCATACTTTTCTCGCTGAGCTGGTGTCATGTTGAGGTACCCATCGGTAGAAGCGATATCCAACATCCAGATGGCGACAGTGGTGATAAGGGAAACTGTAGAAAAAATTATTGAGTCAATAAACGAATTTCAATTTGTGGGAGAGGCAGAATTTAATAAAGACTCACTCCAAAGCCAACCGAGGAAGAACATTTCCAGCATGAAGTAACCACCAACATCAACTATCATGCCGGCTAATATAGATACAACAGCCAGACCCAGATTCTGGACGGATTGAGCGCTGAGGAAGAAAGAAAGAATAAGAAAAGGGAAATATTAAGGAGCTTTGATTATTCTCATTTAAAATACTTACATCCCATAAGCCGTGCCTAATTGATACTCTGGTATCACCAGAGCAATCAAAGGCCAGAGACTGCTGGCCAGCATAGAATAGGACAATCCCATAGTAATCATACCAATATAAGGATTGACATAAGTGAAGGCGAGCAATCCGTGCGCCAGCATCGTTATGCATATGCTAATAAAAACCCAACTGACATTTTTGCCAGTTTTGTCGACAACATATCCAAGAATTGGTGACGCAATTGCCGAGATCGAATAAACTAGAGAATTCACTGTGTTAGCTGCTGCTGGCTCATATTGATATTTGCGTTCAAAGAAGACCCTTGGAATACGGGATTAAATAGAAAATAATCTGGCAGTGTCGTCGATGACTAATCCTTAATGAATGCCTACTTACTTTCCCAGGGCGATAAATGGAAAAATGGCGACGTAATAGGCGATACAGACTATCGCCACTAGCCAAAATACACCCTTGAAATCTTTAACGTCCGTCAATCGAACGACCTCGTTTTCCTGACCTTCTCCTCGTCTCAATAAACTTTCGGCTCGCTTATCCATCACAGCCAGAAGGCAGGCGCAAATCATCGAGCCCACGCAAGTCAAAGCAGCTAGGAAAAGGACGACGCCAATACATTCTGGACCTTTGTAGTAGTGGGAAACATAATTGTAGATCGGCTCCATCACCAGGAAGTTCACGGTTGACCCCACGCGAGCAAAACTCAATTGCAGCCCAAATACCATATTCAATTCTTTGCCTTTAAACCAGAACACAGCGTAGTTGTTTTGAGCAACAGCAAGAGATTCGGCGCCAATTCTAGAATTTTAAAAGCATAAGGTTTAATGTTATAAATAAAATATACGTTATCGAGATGATGTGAATAAATCAAGTATATTTTTGAAGTTTCTTCTTACCCGAATACGAATCTTCCCACCATCATCAGCCAGAACATATCCATTGTGGCTCCAGTTGCAAAAATGATCTGACCAATTAGTGTCAGCCCCATGTAAATGATAGTGCCCAATCGAATACCAAAAACGCTGTCCAATAAAAATCCTCCAATGAAACAGAGAATCACGTTCGGCCAGGAGTAAATCGAGTAAAGCAAAACAAATTTACTAGTTGATAACTGCAGATCATTCTTGAAATTATCCTGCAGCGCGCCAGGATTGTCGTAGCAAAAGTACGATCCTAAATTCCGAATGGAAAAAAAGTTTCATCATTAGCATGAAGACAAGGCTAAACCAATAATTGATAAAGGAGAAAAAAGGTCCAGACTGCTCGATTCGTCAGCCAACAATGTAGTGATAAGGAAACAGAGGTCAAGGGTCAAGAGTTCGCGATGCTGCTAATAAAGAGGGAATTTTTTCCTGATTAATCATTATTATCTTCATTACGAACATCTCGTAATATTTTATTAGCTTTGACTACAGCAAACATTATTTGTTATACTTAATTTTGAGGGACCGTTTTATTTTACAAAAATGATATTCTATCGTTAATTTCAAGCTATCGTGCGTTCGTATACATAAAAGTAGAAGATTGTGGAATCCTTCACAACGACAGTTACGAACACGTGCGTGTTTCGATAAGGGAATCGAAGGAAAGCCGTATTGTGACCTTCGATGAATGATGACGAAAAAAGAATATTGGAAATGGCTGTTGCTTTGTACTAAATGACTAGTAGCGGATAACGCCCCCGTCACAGGAAGATTCGTTCTCGTTAACCACAAATTCCTCTCCAGTTGATGACAACAGAGCAATCGAGTCGACTAACGAAAAGCGAAAAGTAACTATGGCAGCATAAAATATATTGTATTTTTGAATTGAAACTTTGAAGCCTACCGAATCCAAGAAGACACATGAGTGCAAGACCTAAAAACCTATAGAGAGGTTTTTTTGGACTGCACAATCCATGAAGTGCGATCTCCTCGCTGTCAGTCCTGATGAGGCTCTCATCAGGACTGTCCATAACGCCTCCTTCCATCTTGATCTTTTTCTTCGGCTATTTGGAGCAAACTGAAGGAGAGAAGGAATTAACTAAGGAAAAGAAGGAAAACTGATTAGCGATTCTTTCTCTCGTGAATCCGATTTTGTTGACACAGTTCACCGTGATCGACACACTAACATCTCTGCATGTCGATTGGCACGCACAATCCTGCCATATCCCTTGTACACGTAACACGAATTAACAAATTGTTTATGTCGCACTAACTATAACAAAGAATTTGATTAATGCAGCCACAGGGAGGGCAAAGACTGATGCGCGAACCAGACTTAACCGACTGTCAGTTGCCTTCACGGTTGGTCGACGCTGTGCAATCAGCTGGAACACTCAGTTGACCTACCAACGTACTCGTGGTAAAATCTCTAGTGGAAAGAAGTTCAGTGAACTTCCATTCAGTAAAGTAACTAGGTATAGTTCATGCGAGAAGCATTGGATAGTGGCGCCACCAACGATGATTGAACGAACTCCTATCCAACATGGATAACGTCAATCCTATAATGAATTAATGGATGGATTGATGGATGAATGGATGAATGAATGAAGTTAAAGAACGATTCTTAAGATTTATTTTGAAAATGACAACTTACTGGACCCATGTCCGTAAACTTACAGTAAACGGTTTGTGAATATGTCCACAATTTCTTGTGGGCTTAACTTAGAATTAAGGATATGAGTAAAAGTATAAAATATTTAGGATTACGAGGCCACTTCCTCCGTTGCTCCCTCGAATTCCAACTTAACCTGACACTCCTCTGGCAAGCCCTCAACGTCCACTTCCGATTCTGGAGCGTTCAGCATGTTTAGAGTTACTTCTGCTGATTTTCCCATCAACCCTTGATTTGCGGCGGCCTGTTGCTGCTTCTGTACTTGCACTTGTTGCTGTTGCGTTACGCTGCTCTGCTGCATCGATTGCTGTTGAGTCTGTTGTCTGATCGGGACACCCGCTTCCTCGAAGGCCTTCTTCTTCAAGGTGGTGCGTATCTGTGATCTAAAAACAATGAAGAAAAACGTCTCTGTCAAAATGGAGTCAGATCTGACGGAGAAATTGAGCGATAACCCGTTGGCTCGATGCAGCCTCGTCAACTTACACCGTTCTCCCTTTGATGTGCTCGCTTATTTTGTTCAAATCTTCGCTGAAGGTTTTTACCGAGTGACGAAGCATCTCAATTTCCTCGTCAGTCCATTTACTGTAAGTCAGGATGACGTTTCATGAAAGGCAAATTTCATCCCATTGACTTTAAAGTTATTTGAAATCTTCAACATCTTTTCAATCTCATAGAAACACGTTAAAAAGACCCGCCATTAACATTCGTTGACTACCTTTCAACATTCTGCATCCTACGCCAGTGGCGTTCCTAACTTATCATTGGTCGAGTCTATACAACGCGTCGCAACATTAGAAGTTACGAATCCAGCATCGAGCGATGCGGGTATCTCAAAACAAACTAACCGGGCCGAGTTGAAAGATCAAGCATGAACAAAATTAGGAAAGTACAGATATTCGCAATTTACCCAGCTGGCGAATCCGTCGTTGGATGCAGCTGCATGGTTAACTCCCCAAGTTTGTTGAAAGCCGCTCCGGCGGCAGTGAAGATTTCACCTACCTGTAAAACCAAACGAGACGTCAGCGTTACAAACGCCAGAGCGTGCGACCGTTTACCGCGCACTCGTATTTCTTTGTTCCCTATTGAATTTCACTATGTATATACGCGAAATATTGTGAAAATACTATTGTTGCAGCCTTCGGAATATCCTCTGGCACTCTGGATCACTTACGGAAAGGGTTCTGTCAGATAAATACAATGTAAACAGTACATAACCTAACCTTTCGTCCACTTTCAAGCTCCATCGCTAGAATACTCGAGAGCGGCTTTGAACGCCACGTGGCTTGGGGATAGAAAATGAGGGTGAGTGGTGGGATGCACCGTATACTTAGAGCGTATTTGGGGGAAAGTAAGGAAAAATCACTTTGTAAAGTCACCATTCTTACTTACCTTGCTCGCCGAGTTCATGTCAAATTGTTATTATACGATTGGCTGCCACTGGCCAAGGCTCGCGAGTTGTTCATGCGCCGTGGCCCTCTCGCGTCGCGACCGTCGCGACGCTTCGACAATCCTTTCGTTACCGCGGCGTCGGTGTATTATCCTTATGGAATATAGAGACAAAAGCAAGATTCGTGTATAAAATAAAAAAGCTTTATTACGGAACAACTTAGAGATACATAATTACGTATTAGTATTTCTCTCATAAATAAGAAGCTTTCTACCCCAATCGTTATTTCCGGTGATTGTAACTTTTTGAAAATTACAATGGTCCTTCAAAATATTTTCGATATGTTCATCCATGTTTCCACGATACTTTAAACTGTCTAATAGTGGAAAATCTTCACCGTTGGAACGTCTCAGTCTTCTGGAGGCATTTCTGTAGCATTTCCATGGTTGAGGTTCAATCACGACCATATTTGAAAATTTGCAAACTCCGGAAAGAAACTCGACCAATCCAGAATCTCCATAATTTATGTGAATCCACATAGTAATGGAGAAACAAAATGCTACGTCGAAATGGCTTCTGTTGCGTTCGGACAAGTACTCCCGAAGGAGTTTATCTCTACCTTCAGAAATGAAATTCAAACATTGGAAAGTGACGTGATCTGGTCGATAATTTTTTTCGCAAGCTCTTTCGATAAGAATCGAATCAAAATCCACTCCAAGGAGAGAAACATCGGTTCCGCCATCCTCGGTGATTAGGGACTCGAGAAAATCGTGAAGTGCCAGCGTAAGGTCCTGCAAAAGTTAAAAAAACCAGGACAGTTTATTTATATTCTTGAAACTACGTGGTCTAGGAAATCTTCAGATCGGAAGAGTACAGAGAGTTCAGCCAAGCCGAGATGAACAAGGATTCTATTCTGAGTCTAGGCGCGCGTCGAGAGGCGTCATCGAAAAGACCGATAACACGTCTAAAATTAAAATGCCATTTCCTAATCAGACGTGTCGGAAGCCTCGGGCCAGCCTCTTCCGTGCAACAGCTGCGCGATGCTCACCCCCGCGTTACACCCGATGTCTAGTCCCAGGAACTTCCGGTCCGGATGGGAAGAGCGCCATACATCTCGCGGAAGTTGCCGCACGCGTTCTTCCGCAGGATGAAAACTGTAGTAATTTATAAAGTTTCCGTGTCTACTGGCACCCGGATCTCCATGATCATTTTTCTCAGCCTCCTTTCCCGGTACTTCCTTCTGCATTTTGCAAAAATCCAACCGGACGACCCAGACAACTGAAACGGATACAGACGAGATGTGGGATTGAATCGTGGCACGTGCATGGCACACGGAGGTGTATGATATAGTGATTAGTCATCTAGAAGTCATTGCGCCATAATAAGGACCAATCTCCCAAACGCTAATCCTTCCTCGAGACTCAAAGACTCAGACTGTTCCGAATCTCAACGAGAACGAGATGCAAGATCGAATGAAGAAAGGAGCGTACCGGTTCGCTCGCTGCCTCCAAGGTGATGGGGTGTCTCGGATACGATCGATGATCCGTGTACCCGTGTGCCGTCTTGAAGTAGGTGTGTGTCATGCCAATGACGCGCAATGACTTCTTTTTAGAGCGTACCCTCCACGCGCTGCCACCAGACGGCAGTTCTTTAGAATGAACCGTAGCGGCCGTAGGCCGTTTGCAAACGGCACGTTAGAACACGTGGCACTGCGATCGATGGAGACGTCGTGGCGTACAGTGCTGCCGTCTAGCGACCTTACGCAAAACTCTCGTCAGGGTCCGTGACATCGTAAAAACACCGAAAAACTTGAGAGAGATTTGCCAAGAGCGGAACGCCGAGAACGGAAGGATTGAGATAATTCGCGAGTGTCCGCGACCCAGATAACCGTAGCCTTCGATCGGCACTTCTCGGGGACGTAGGACGCTTGGAAAAAAGTTAAGAGACAACTCGTGAAATCGATGCATTGTCCAAACGAGCGAATCGGGGAACAAATATGTGAACATAGGATTGAACGGCCTTTGAAAACTTCTGTTATCACGAACGATGCTGAACTTTACTTACCTATGGCTACCACCGCCCACATCTTACTGCATCCTACGTTTTACGATAGACGAGTAAAACTTCTCGAAACCCTCTGCGTTCCTGAGCCGCGAGGATCTCCTTTGTTCCTGTACCAGGGAGAAATCCTGGCGTCCCTCCATTCTCTGAAAGATCCCGAGAACAGAGAGGACAAACCGTGAAATCCACAAAGCCTGTGTAAAGCCGAGTCGAGGCTTAGCACGAGCCGACGATCCCTTTTTCGAGCATCCGTAATCGGACAATGGACGAGGAACAGACCGGGCAACCTTCTTGGCAGGTGCCGGGTGCATCCTGCCCTCACGCTAAACCCTCCCTCTTCCCCTACCTCCCAGCCTCATGGGACTGCATAGCAATTTCTTTTTTCTCCAACGGCAGATGTGCCGTGAGGCCTGTGTACAGGCACGTAGCATCTCCGAGATAACGAAGATTACTCGGGTGCGTGCGCCCATAGGAACGAAGCATCGACAAATATTGAATTTCTTGGTCATTGCTGTAGCTGTTGCCGTTGCTGGTGCAGCCTGCAGCCGCAGGACGTCTGCCGTCTCATTATGGATCGACGAAATCCGCAGAGGCGCACGAGTGGCATGCGTCCTGAAATCGACGCCATATGCTTTTTGCACTTGAGTGAATTTGTACGATCATCCAAGGTGAAAAGATAATCTTGATCCCGAGTGTTAAGAGCGCTGATCATAGTCGTATCGAATATCACGTTGCGATGGTGGATCGTGTGGCGTAGCACGTAGGAAGCGTGTACGATGCCGTCATTCTAATAGGAAAGTCTGTACTAATTACTAACGGGTAATTAGTCCTTTCTCAACGGGGTCACGCAGTCATTCCAATTAGGATGTGTTTACCGTATTGAGTGGCAGCTGTTTATGATACTTACTTGAATAACGTAAGCTTAAGGACTGCTGGTATAATATGTACAGGGATTAAAAAATTTTGGAAATCGCAAAACGGGAATCCCGCCAGGTGTTCCACGTGATTTGTACCCGGCCAATATTCCGGTTTTGCAACTTGTCGCTCGGCGACTCTAGTGAATTGCACAACGTGCGAGCACTGGCATATTTTGCCAGAATTCAAACCGGCGAATCAAAAGGCTCTCCAAGAGACAATTGCTCATCTATGTGCGTACTAGATTGCCATTTGTTGCTCGGTAACTCATCTCGACGAGAGTAAGCTATACTTTTCAGAATGGGGATCCCCGGAGTAGTAAGCGTAAATATTTATCTGACTCCATAAGCAGTAAATATCGCGAAGGCTAGCTGACGTTTCATTCCTTAACCGGAAATCCATTTTAGACACGTCAGAGCTAAAAATTACCTCGGTGCGACTTCTGTTGCTGCTAGATTCTACGTCGCAGTCTAAATTGAATGAAGGGATTAGTTGGTGAGAGGAGGACCGGAAGTCTGGTCTTTCCGTAAGGATGCGGGTCCAAATTGCATTTCCGCGTTTGTACACAGCGGGAGTAAGGAAGGGTAAATATTTTTATGGCGCCGGGTACAGCAGTCAATGCCGTGAGACAGCTGTTGCGCTGCTTTCTTCCCTTTCGAAGACAAAATCGACCGAGCGAAAGCAGACGGATAGACACGGAGGTCCCCGGAAGTCGACCGTAAAGGGATCCCGTCCGCATTTCCTTCCCCATTGAAATTTTCCTCAACCCGAGAAAATCTCCTTTTTCCGGATCTACGGTTGTACCTTTAACATCTTTCCTACACCTAATACCGAAGAATCGAACAAAGGGCAGCTCTGACTGCAGGAAACTTTTGCAAAGGCCAGTAGCCAATTGGCTAAAACGAATTACACTTCGTCAGCACGTGCTTTCGTCATTCACTCATTCTAACGGTTGGGTCTTCTCAAAATCCATGTATACCATATACATATTACATATCCGGTGGAAGGACAGTGCGCGTAGTAAAGAGCGGAAATAGCCTAACCGGCTGACGGATGACGCGACTTCCGGGATGTGACCTTAAGGATCGCAATTCCCAATCCAACCTCCCACCCCCCTCCTCTACCACCGCTGAAATTTGATTATTCAGCCGTGCTTCGACCAATCATTTACCAGCATTGTTTTATGCAGTCTGATACCTTATCTCCTGGGGCGTGAGAATATTCAGGTGCTCGGTGCTGCAAAATTTTATCGCTTTGCAGACACGCACACACACGCTCCCCCTCCTCTTCAGCCCTCTCTCATTACTGTATCACACACTTCGATAGTATGCTGTTTGTCGACGACTGACAAATTTCTATATATACTGCTGTATTGTCGAAATCAATAGAGCCATAAGCAAGATTGATCAATATGTTGCAACTATATTGAACGATTGAAAATAATGACAATCATAACTCGAAGATATTGCTGCTTCATTCTTACATCGCAGAATCGTCGGGTTACGTGATCGTTCGCGTAGACGCACTCTGGCAATCAGTGATAGTGGATTTTGGGTGGGTTAACATGGGTGCGTTTGAGGAGTGACGGATATTTGAGAAGCCTTTTATTTTGCGGATGAACGGATCGATCCTAGGCCTTGGTTTCTTGCTGGTGCCGCGTAGTGACGCAATTCTACACAGTCTTGCCAATACGGCTATGTCGATAGGCACTCTGTATCCATACGCGTCTATACGACACGCGTGCACATCCGGCCATCTTGGTAATTTCTGAGTTTAAAGTTTAGAATCAAGAAACAGTAAGAAATATAACCAAGTGCGCGCGAATGATTGGCAGCCAAGTATAAGAATTCGTAGGACGCATTGCGTGTATGGAAAAAATGATTTTCGAGTTTTTCAGGTTGCAGTGGAAACTGCTAGGAATTGTTGGTAGACAGTGCGTCGTCGGGTCTCGGAGACGCACGTCGACCTTCGTGATCTCGATAAACGAGTATTCGCACCGGCAGGACTCTGGGCAGAGGGTTTGGGGAGGGGCATCGACTAATAAGTGTAACTGGGTCACCAAGGCAAGGATATCCCACAATTATGAATTACACTTGGCAAGGCGCGTTCGACCGATTTGACGAAGCGCGACTTCCTCGCTGCTCAATACAGTTTCAATGTTAAGTTGCTCGACAGGAGAGAAAGGTTAACCTCGCCTTTGCTATTCCCCAGATAAATTTCACTCAGTCGGTAAAACTTCATGGATCGTTTTGCGATTCTCCTTTCCCTCTGAACTCAAGATTCGGAGCAATCACATTGGACTTGTGAAATTTTGTCCTGTCGAGTGTAATATTTATCCCGAAGATTGGCGATACGAATAGAGTAGCGATTAGCTGTGCCATACAGAGAGAGAGTCGTCAGCGGGATAACTCGGCCGATCGATTCGCCCGGGAGATTATCTCGAGCGTCTCTAGAATTCCAAAGACTTTCTTCTTTCGGGAAGGTACATCGAAGATTTCTTGAGAGCTAGCAGGGAATAAGGGAGTGACAGGGTGGTGAGCTGATGAGATTGCGGGAGGGAGAGGAGCGTCTGAGCGAGGAGCAAAGTATCGAGAGGAGGAGAGTCAGCGTCATTTATTGCGGCCAAGCAGCGATCATGCTCTCGTTGCGAAACGCCAGCGCGTTACAAGGCGAACTTGGGATTGGCTCAGGGCGTTGTAGCGTCGGCCATAACGGCCGTCGTCGACGAGCGGACGTCGATTGAGAAACTAGAAGGCACGATAACAAGCATCTTCCCAATTCACACGCTCCTACGTATAGCCACAGGAAACAGCGCGCCATCTCGCAAACTGTCAATCAGCGAATCCGACATGTAAATAATTAGCTCATCGTAGATTTTTCAGTTTTTAACATTTCTTTCGTAAAGGTCCACGTGCGTAAGTCATGTAGCCGAGGTTATTTCCGTCGTGGAAGCCGAACGACTAAGAGTGCGAGTTAGGGGGAACGAAAACAAATGACATATTATTTCCTAAGAGAGGATTGCGTCAAGCGTCGACGATGCCGGCGCGCCGCGGCGCCCTCGCAACCGGCCGCCGTTGCTCTTGGTGGTTCCGTTGCGTTGCTGAGCGCGAGGTGGCACTGCGATATGTTGGAAAGGAGAGAGAACTCGGCAAAACTCAAGCAGGAACACGGCTGCACGAGCAGCAACGTGATGGACACGGAGTCATGTGGGGGCCAAGGGAGGTGGAGGGAATGCGCGAGGAGCCAGTCGGATGGAGGTGGCACGAGGTGAGCTGGCCTTCCTTCTGACCGTCACTCCGTTCGCTCGTTGCGCAGTGTCCTCTAAAGTCACCAATTAAAAAAGGTCCCTCGATATCGGAGAGCGCCGCGACGGCGAGCAATACTGCCAGCGCAATGAAACCGCTTACGTTTCGTCTTTTAAATCGTCTTGATCTGCCGATCTACCGATCAGCCTCGATTCTTTATTACGTTACAAGCGTCTCTTTATTTTTTTTCTCTTTTCTTTTTGCTTACACAAATGACTCCCGTTATTTCTTCACGTCCCTCTCCCACGGGGCCAGTATGAAATATCAGTTGGTCAAGTTGAACGCACTATAGTGCGTTTGATTGTCTGATTAATTAGACTTTTCAAAGATACCGTATAAATGCACGTGTCCTCGTATGCACCTAGAGAGAGATTCTCCAGGTGAAAGTACGAGTAAACTAGGAACTGGACCACTGCATCTCTCTTGAGAGATGGAACGAAAAGGATGCGCATCCTGGATAGAGGACGAATTATTATCCTGTACGAATCTCTGAGGCTGGCAGCGTTCTCAACGGTGAGCAGCTGCCACGGGAGCAGCCGGCCGAGGAGTAGGAAGAGGCTAAGAAGGAGAAGAGGAATTGACAATGAGAGTCTAAACGAGAGGAGACAGTCTCTGGTCCATCCTGGTGCTTAACTCGCGTTGGTTCGATACAACAGGATGCAAGTGGGCCGCGCGTGGCGCATTATCTTCAGTCTCGAATGCAGGGCCGTCGATTTATAGCTCAGGGTCTCACGCCTTGAGGACCTCGTTACTTCTTACAGGTTCTGTATCGCCTTGTTGCTTACTGCCCAGTAAGAAAACCCACTAGGAAATCCAAGTCCTACACTGTAATCGACGACGATAAGTTTCTCTTACTGTGGAGGCGAATGAAAATCTTTGATAGTCGAACCGGAACCTGGTACTGTTTTTTCTTTTTTCTGGGGCGTCAACCAAACCGCGAACCGGTTAGAATTTTTGCCGGTTCGATGCCCTGGACGTTAGACGTGCCGATACGCCCAGTGGCAATCCTGGTGCTGTACGTATCAGGATAAGACTATCGTTTCAGTCTTTCCTTTCGCTCTAATTCTTTTTTTTCCCTTTATTCCTGCCATCCTGTGCTTCCCACTGTCCCACGGGGACTTTGGACAAAACTTTTTTTCCTTGTTAAAAATATCAACTACGCTCCGGAACCATATCGACCGCCGCAGCAGGAAAGTCTTGAAATAAAGTTATCTTTTTCCTGGTGCACTCGACGTATAAGTCAACTGTTATGTACGTCGTTGGACCGAGGACGTGTATCTTAAGCCGAATCGAATTAGAGAACGTTACCATCCGCATATAAGAGACCGAGAAGTGTTAATGGCCTGATGTAGCCTCGCGTGCCCTACGTCCGTGGAAATCGTGGCAGAGTCCACGGATGTCACGGTGAACGGACGAACAGCGACGGCCGCACGGGCGCTCGGTTTTGTTCGGCTTTGCCGGATTTCGCAATCCTCACGGCTCAACCTCGTTCGAGGTCGCCACGAGACCTGGGTAAGTGCCCCTTCTTCGTTATGCTCGTGAAACCGCGAGTTACACGTTGCTACACATTATGCATCGCGTTCCCTTCTATAGCTTAGCTGAGTAGCTACAAAAGAGCTTCCTTCTTCTTTAGTTATGTACCTACTCTTTGGCGCACTCCCTTCGCTTCTCTTGGTCATTCAGATTCTATTGAAGTCCCACCAGCAAGACCAAGAGAAGCAGGAAAAATATGATATTCCTCTCACGACGATATACCGGCTTGTTTTTTTCCCATTACAAGGAAAACATTGAATTCGGGGAAAGATGATGTAGAGATTAACATAACTATGGTCAGCTGTTTTCTTTCGGTTCATTGATACTATGAATGGATCCTCCTGCGACAGGAAGTGGATCTGAAAACTGCAGCAGGAAACTAAAACTTCCGTGTCCGGGTCATGTTTGCGTCGGTGCTATTGAGGCCAGATAACAGACTGCTGTGAGCATATATAGTATCAACGTTACTTCAATAGCCGTGGATAGCATCTTATCTACAGTCTGTTCACGAGAAGCAGACGAGGCCACTCCGGAAGCGTGTAAACTACCTCCTCTCGTTGTAGGATATCCCGATTACGAGACGACCTACGGAGAACCACGTTTACCGAGAAACAAGATGTTTCGCTTTACGACAGTTCGCGTTTCTCACGGCTGCCATGACTAAACGGGACACCTGAGACATTTTGAATAGACAATTTGTACTATTACCGTTGTCACAAAGAGTTTACGACATACCTTCCGAATTCGTCTGAAATACCCTAATTAGGTACCTGAGTAATTTCATGAACGCAGTACCGTTAGATACCTACAGTATTACGGATATAAAAGTATTTCGTTCAGAAACGGGACCTTGCAGAATATCACTAACTATAGGCAGACAATAAAAAGCTGTAGGTAGGTATAATTAATTTTTCCTTTTTTTTCTTCCATCAACGAAGGTTATGAAAAAGAGTATTAATTGTTCTGTAAATTGAATAACGAATGACGTGTCGCAGGTACGTCAATTATCCAATTGACGCGACGGGAGTGCTATACGGCATGTATTGCTCACTGTGCTAATTACTGATATTTATATTGAATTCACAGCTAAGGGGAATGCCAATCACGTTATTGTATTTGAGCATAAACAAGACATCGAGCCGATGACGTTTCAGCCGGAATTTGGTCATCAGAGCGGCTTCCAATATCTCCGGGTTCGTGAAGCATTTGCAAAAATAGGATCTCGACCATGAACGTTACAGCGCCCAGTCGGTGTAGTGTCGATGCCTGTATATTTGCATACACGTCTACAACATGGGTATATATGTACACGAAGACGCAGACACGTACTTCACGTTTGAAAACGTCGAAAGTCACGCGAACGTGTATTGGAGCTATAAACGTGTTATCTATCTCGAAAGAGTAAGCAGCCAAAAAGAAATATTGCTTATACGAAGCCTCACGTTTGTTATCGCCTTTACGGGTTCCTTTGTTCGAAAAGTCACTGATATCTTCCGATACCCCGAATCCAAGCCCAAGAGTAATATATTCGCGACGATTTTCGCCGTATAATCAAGCCATTTCCTCTGGGACGAATTACACGCATGCACGATTCGCCAGAGCGCCTCAGTTTGCAAATCCAGGAATTTACAGCGGCTCGCGTATACATATATACGTATATAAAACTGGGATATTTTATTTACCGCAGTGCTCGAGAGAGTTCCCTGACACCTGGCACATCCGCTGTGGAAGAGGCAGCATCTACATACGTCTTCTTCATGGACAAATGCAAGAGTCGGTGCATCCTTTGGACGGAGGTTCGGTTGCATTAAGAAGCTAATATCTTGCGTGACGCGCGGAAGATGATTATTTGAATATATTCGAAGGTTGACACGACCCAATCGCCACGCAATCGAACCTGCCTGTGACGAGAGACAGTGATAGAGATACGGTATGTGCTCGTTCGGGGGCATACGTGACCGCGTGTCAGCTTATAGGCACCCCACGTATTTCTTTCCTAGAGGCGGCACTGTTCCCCACCACGGACGCACGCGCAGTAAGTTCCTCCGACCGGCGCCTTCGAGAGTTCGCGACGTCCTGACGGCAGCGCAGAGTTTAGTCTTTAGTTGCACAATGGCGTGCCAGGTTCGTCTTTCAAATCTCTGCTGGTGCCGTTTCTGAGCGGAGGCCGGCCCAAAAAGGTTGGACCGTCCACAGCGCGGGATTAAAGTCATCCAGCAAGTCAGTATCATCCTGGCTAGCAGTCTCACGCATCCCCGACACCAAAGTACATCGAATTTTCGGTGATCTCTGGGCTCTTTGCTCTAGAAGTAAGGAGCGGAGTGTGTGTGCGCGCGCGAAAAACAATTCGTCCGGGAGTTCCGGAGATTCGCTTTCGAGGAGACGGTGTTCCGCCAACTTTGGAACGTTCCCCCGTTCAGGAACGGTCGACGACACGAAAAGCATCCACGAGAACGAGCAAGGTACACCTACCCATCTTGAGGAATTGGGATTTACTATTTGGAAATACTTCGTGCGACGTTCAAGTGATACTTCAGTGTTTGACGGATGATAATATTCGTTTATATATTGTTTTCGTCTCCCTTATCTCTTTTTGGTTTAATCAAATGTTTTCATTCCGGCCGGTGCTTCTCAATTTCTCATTCCCAGAAGAGCCACGCTCCTAAACTGACTTACTGCTTCGCAAGAATTCTCCTTTTCAACTGACCTTCGCTAATGTAATCGCCGTCCTTTTTTCACGCAATCACCTTGTGTCCCAGACAGACCCGACTGCATAATTAGACAAGTACTTCATTTTTGCTTTTGATGAACTCATTTGCGGTGTCAGGAAGTAAAAGAGAGAGAGAGGGGCTCAAAATTGATCGATAGACTGAATGGCACCGGTGGCCACTAGCGGGAATGGCGTCACAGGACACGACTTTACGCGACACTCGTATTTGGCAATTTATTTCGTGCGATTGCGTCACTTTACAGCGTAACGCTGTCGGTCTCCGCGGTCGCAATATCGCGGGGACACCGTGAAACTCCGCCATTTTGACCTTACAGAAGGATATCTGCTATCGGCCGTTGAAAAGCGCTCGGTATTTCGTCAGCCAAAAGAACTCACCAACGAGTTTGCTCCATTCAGCTCAGCTAATTTCGTAAGATTTCTTAGTATGCGTGGAACAGCCACAATTAGGATTGGGGGCCCCTCGGGGCCTCATGACTTCCAATATGCATACACTCCTACTCCGGGAGAGGACCTCATCGATTGCGGGCTCCTTTTTAAGCGCCGATAGTAAATGATAGAAAGAGAGAGACAATAAATAATATCCGTTAACGCGTCGTCTGCTACAAAGCGGAACCCCCGAGGGATCCACGAACGCACGGCCCTGATATTTCGAGCGAGTCACACAAGTTTGCGCAAGTGCGTAGATAGCCAACGTTTCGGGACACGAACTCGTGATTGTCGATAACCAATTGAATCTACGATAAAGTCGTTAGGAACTAAAACGATTATTGAATTCTTATCACGAATCGTTAAGGTTTTTTATCACACGAAGTTCCGCATAATTTCGTGCAAAGAAGCAAAGAAGTCTTGTATGCATCGCGTATACGTGACTTCTCTATTTTACTTGTACACATACAGCGACCCTAGATGTTCTCTTGCAGCAAAACGGGGCTGTAGCTACGTTCCTGAAATCGAGTACGAATTGCGAGAGCATGTGTAAATCGCTCCTCGGGAATTTGAAATCTTCCTGCCTGTATAGAGCGCGACACGAAATCCTCGTTAAAGTATAAAGACACCAGCCGCCTCCACTACCCTCCTTCCACCTTCCTACCTATCCCTGACCTTCCAAAGTCCTCCGGAGAGTATACGTTGCACAAGAACATGAATAAATGACGAAAGATTTGCGTTTGAAATTGTCCGTGAATCACGAGCGCACCAAGTGGGACTCGGGGCCTCGAGAATTGAGAGCGAGCACTTGCTAGCGTAGAAAATGTAATGATTGTACCTTAATGATTCGATGCACCGATCGAACTTCCCGATCAGTTGGCCGTTTTGCCAAACTTTTCGCTAACCCTCGTACTTTGTTGTTGGTTGCACTATGGAAGGCACGTACGGCGCAAAGTTTCTTCATTAGTCACCCTAATGACGTATTGTTATTCTTCCTTTCAGAAGCTATTCATCCGGTGACACGATCACCCTGTATGAAGATCTCTCTCCGTCCAAGGATCATTTGCAGTTCACTAGGGAAGGATATCCCACAGAGACGATCTACCAAAATCTTTTTTTTGTAGCTACTAAAGTTACCTGACTGACAATCGCGCATTGGCAATCCTCAGCTACGCATAGTCGTACACCAAACAATTAGCTAAGGGAGCTGTGCGCGCTTTTTTTTTAAAATAAAGTGTTCAAAAGTTAATTAGTGTTGGGAAAAACGAAAACAAAAGGTTTTTTTGTTGGAGTTTACCCGAGTACGAATTACTATAGTCAGTGTAAAAAAAGGAGGTAAAGGAAACGTAGACTATAGGGAGGGGAGGAAAGATAAAGGAAGAAGAGAAGACTGAAGAAGTAATTGTGTGTGCTACCGAACGGAAGTGAAGTTCGCGCGCAATATGAGAGTGGCCAGGCAGCATCCTCTGCATCTTCAAGTGACGCGTATCAATAATGGAAAGTTCCTGGTTAATCCGAATAACCATCAAGACGTTCATCAGCCCTCCAGCGAGGAGGCGCCCGTTTCACCGGTCGTCTTTCCAAGTTGCGAGCCTGTGCCAACTGCCAATCATGGCCCGACCATACTCGGCAATCGATTCCTTCTCGTAGGACCAGCCGAAGGTAGCGCCTTGTACAGATGCGTTGACGTGCAAACTGGACAGCAGCTCGTTGCCAAGGTTAGTATGCAAATGGACCAGTGGAGACTGGCTGTTGATTATACATTGTTACAATTCAATCAGGCACTCGTTGCAACTGTTAACTTTGTTACTTTCATCGCCTCCATCACCTGCTTCTCGATTCCAATAAGTCCAAGACACAATGAGTTCCCCGGATCGACCTTATCATCCATACCAATCTCCGATCGGCATACGATCAAGGTCGATGGAGTCATCGCCGTTCCGATCACCAATCGCACAGTCACGACCCTCCTTTTCGCAATTAACCGTCTCCGCTCGCGGCTCGCTCCTAACCTTCATGAAATTCAGATATTTAAAACACGATTCCGTAAACGGCATATCTCAAAGCTAACATCTTCCTTCCAAAAGGATCTTACGGTCGCATAATACGGAGTCGAGATTCCACGTGTCGCTCCTTGGAAATCTTTTTTTTTCAAATGCTAGAAGATGAGGTTGTGTCCAGAAAGGTCACCGATATCAAGATTCTCGGTTGTCTCGTGCTGCAAATCCTGCCATGATCGATCATAGAGTGGAGTCGCGGCGGTAGTGGGTATTAAAAAAAAAACACCTTTCTAAACACTCGCCGCAGGCTATCCTGCTGCTATCCAGGCCAGTCCTCGACTATTACGTTATCGGGCGATGCCACGAAACAGTAACCTCGGGCCATAAACCTCTCCGATAGGCAAAGTCGATCATCATTTTCCGTCGTAGGCAAAATCGATCCTATGCCACCCTGAACGAAGTAAGCCGAGGTCTTCGTATAGACAAAGGAAGCCTCCGAAATTTTTATTATCTATTCAATCTGTCACGTTGTCACTGTCAAATGGTCGTGTCTTCTGTTTCGAGGATAAAGGTGAACATTGGGAAATGCTGTATTATCGACTGTCAATGATGGCGGCGTCAAAGATACTACTTATCGATTAGCTGCTAAAAAGAACGTCTTTTTATTTACGCAGTCTCGACCGAATGCGACCCAGACACGATATTACTCGAAACAAATATTTTTCTTAAAACTTTAATGGAATAACGATTGCGTCTCGGCATTTCTTTACGTCGACTATTTCAATGGGATCCGAATGACCCAGCCTCGCCCGGAATCCTACCTGATGCGCAACGTGCAATCCTGAAGTAGCGGATCGTCTCTTTCCACACGTTGCTGAGGTTTCATGCAACGACGAGCAACCGTTAACCGGTCGCTACGGTTGCTCGGCGCGACCAAGTCTTTTCAACATTTTATTCGAAATTTCAAAACTTTCCTCCTAGGAGAAATGGAGAGCTCCGACGTACGAGGAAAGTTCGTTCTTTAATTGATCAATGGATGAATTTCTATTAAAAGGACTTTGTATCTCGCGTCGCAGACTATAGGCATATCTCGTAGTTCACTTTAAAACGTGATACAATAATAACGGGCAACCGTTTATATACTTAGGTGCGTTGATAAGGATTGCTCAATATTCATCATCGTTAGACCTTCTTCTGGGGATCCTCTTTTCTCCAGCTTTCATTTTTCCCGTTTCCCCACCCCCCCCATCCCTCGCCCCCTTCCTCACTTCCCCTCTATCCCTACGTACAATTAGTCTTTACAACAAGGAGTTGACTTCGCAACGCAACGCAACGCAATAACGGGCAGCAATATTACCTACACGGTTACAGCTGTTGATAACGGTTGCCTGACATTGCATCAAGCGTGACGCATCGGAATTATCAGGATTTCCTGTCATCAAGAAGCAGTCATTCCCATTTTCATTCTCATTGTCAAAGAACAACAGTCATTCAAATCCAAGTTTGAGCAACCCTTCGCGATTTTGAGAACGATACCTCGCAAGTCATCGCTCAGGATGATTCAGTAGAATCGTCATCGGATCAGTCCCTCTATACTGACTCAGAACTACGTGGCGCACGAACTTCCGGTCTTTGATACGATTCTAGGTATATTCTATCTTTTTTTCCTTTACGCCTCTATCACTTATCCTATGATCAAGCACATGCACGCATCGTTAATATATGGATCGATCACGATCAGATTGAATGAAGAGTCCACTCAAACTATAATGATCTCGTGATGAGATCTCTCTCAGAAATGCTTGCGCGATCATTGAAGAATGGTCGTTCTCATTATCGTCGAAGATTGAAGTATGGCCCGCGTTTTCTTGATAACGTGTTTACAGTACAGAAGGATAAGCAGGTTCGCGGATTACTACACTAACAGCAGGCTGTTTTATTCCTGCCTGTTTCCATTAACGTTTTACAATCGCTGAGTTATACAATGAGGCACTTACATCACCTCGCGAACAAATACAAGGCTGCACCTCGCCTTACCTTACCTTACCTTACCTTACCTTATTTTACTGTGCTCTATCTTACCTTCCTATCCTACCCGTTATTCATATCTGCGACTAGACTATGCCACTGTGCAGCCATTTTACTTAATTGACGATTACAAACTCTCGAACGTCGCACGGTTTCGCAACATTCTTAACGAGGCGTCGGCGGAATGAGATTTTTCGTAAATACAAGTCGTAATTTTTTTTTTTTCATAATTGCGAATTACTTGTCACATTTTGTGGAAATATTCACGTAACAAATAGAATTATCTCTCGGTAAGGTCGTCTTATGTTTGCTGTATTTCTTAGAGCCTGAGGATGACACAGTGCTGAGTAACTGATAAAACATATGAGGAGGAAATAAGAGGTCAATTAATTAGTGGCTGTAGTCACTTAAAGATCACGTTTGCCCTTTATTAACTAATGGGACTTCGTTACGAAACTGTTGAAAATTTCGACACACGAAGCGATCAGTGTAGCGGTCTACTCTGTGGGTACAAAGGGACGTAGTCGACAATGCTGGAATTTTAAAAACACGCAATCAGGTTAATCCAGAACGTATGTTCTCTTATCGGTTACCTTGTGCAAGTGACGCTTACGCAGGTATTGCAAAATTATGCCCAGAGATAAAAATCTATTGTATATAGATAAGAAATTGCTCAATCATTATGGATCGTTGGCTCACGTTTTACCGGCTAGCGTCATATTGAACGTAAAACGTAAAACAATATCACTGAGATCATTGATCAGTCGGTATCCGCGCAATTACGACGGATGGTTCTTTATTTAAGATGGAGAAGATTCCCTCGTCCCAAAGCGAAGTAACGTAAGCATAGAGGCAATGAGCGGCGAAGCAAGCATGCGCGGTATAAACGTTCCTGACCTTGGCCGTTGACCATGATCGGGAAGGCTGGTGGGGGTGGCTCCAAGTCATGTAATCGGTTTTAGTCTCGGCATCCGTGGTGACACCCTGTCGCGTCTTCCGTTCTAATTATCAGGAAATATCTTGAAAAATATTGGCTACGCAGAACGAGGATAATGCTGACAATACGCTTATTGAATTTCAGGCATTGACTGTGGGCGACAAAGGCGGAGAAGCCCTTCTACAGGCACATCTTCGTCTTGAAGGAACCGGAGCAGCGAGCGGAGTGGCAGGAGTCGTGGATGCGCCAGGAGGACGACGTTACCTCCTTCTGGAAGGACACCACGGGGACCTACATGCCTACGTCAGAGCACGAAGAAGACTTCGCGAACCGGAAGCCAGAAGGCTCTTCCGTCAAGCAGCTAAGGCGGTAGCAACCTGCCACGAGAATGGCGTCGTCCTACGCGACCTCAAGCTCAGGAAGTTCGTCTTTGCCGACGAGGCCAGGTTGGTTACCATCGTCAGGCTCCTCGACCCTGATTTTCATTGATCCTTTTATAAGCATCCTCCGCACCCTTGCTTCCATCCAGCGACTACGTCACAGACACGCGTCACACAGCGTGCGCATGTAAAGACTCGATAGCGAATTCGAGGCATGAGGACTGCGCCCAGCGACCACACCAAGGTATTTATAAGGTGTGTTCGTTCGTGTCTGGATGGAGTTTGACGTGACTCGTTCCCCAGGAGCCAGGAGAGCAGACAGCAGAGTCCCTCTCTCTTTCCCTCTGGTGCTTTCTACGGTATACGCACCTACAACACCCTCTGGCGAAGCCTACACTCTGAGAGCGAGTAATTGAAGCATAGTGAAGCATAATGAAGCACGGAGGCACGAAGGCATAGAAACGTAAAGGCGTGTGTCGTGCGAGTCCGCCGTTCCTCTGTTGGCCAATCGCGCCGCTCGCATTCCTGCCGCTCGAGCGACTGCCGAGAAGCCGCTGCTCTCTGTACACTCCTGTGTGCTGTATCGAGAGTCAGAGGAAGAGGGAGAGAGAGAGGGAGAGGGATGTTGCAAGCCAGAAAAGCATATTGGTTCATCGACTGGCGTTTTGAAACTCTCGTATAATTAGGAAACGTATGGCTCAGCGCCTCTTCTCGGTCCCCTTACGAACTCCGAGCACGCCGAGTATATATCCTGCCAAGAGATAGGACACCCAGAATTAACCAGCTGCTTCTTTCCATCCAGTGATCATTATTGTCACTTGCTCATTTTGCTCGTGGACCATTGCTAAATCCTACGCTCTGATAATAAATGGTAGCAGGGTGCGCGGCGGAGCAGGTACTGCGTATCTCGGACGTCTTTCGCAACATGCAAAGACACGCGAGACGCAGTCTCGCTTCTCCTTGCAGCTTTTTTCTTTCCTCTTTTTTTTCTTCTACTTCCTCGCTCAACTCCTCGCGTACTTCGCGACCCGTGGCGGCCAAGAAGAAGACGCATTCCGTGCTGCAGACGCATAAATATCGCTAGCAATTCTATAGCTGACGTCAGCTTTTGGTTATCGGTAGCTTTCGCAACAAGGTGTTCACCGTCATCGTGACCACTACTACCACAACTACCATCACTAGTCACTATTACTATCGCCACTACCACCGTCATCGCCATCATCATCAGCCTCAACATCGTTACTTGTACCTCCAGCGCTATTTCTACGAGCCTCGAATTAACTCCCAAAGAGATCCGCGGCTCGCGCTAGAATCCATCCGGGGTTCTTGAACCCATCGTGTAAGCGCGTCGTCGCCGCCGCCGCCGCGTCACCCGGTGAAAGTTTGCGAAGAAAGCAGAGCCTTGCGACCGCTTTCGTACGTAGCTACTCTCTCGTCTCTTCTTTTTGCTCCCTCCCACTTTTCTCTGTACTCTCCTCTCCTATTCCGTCTCCCCGTTTCTCTCTCTTTCTCGCACTCACTCGATCAGCTCCTCTCCGACGCTCTAGGCGAGCGAATGCCCGAGAGTGGCCGGACGTGCGAGTGCGTGAATGCGTAAGAGTGCGTAACCGCGCGATTGACGAAACTTCGAGGACGTTGACTCGTCCGTGTTTTTACAAGGAGGTCGCAATCCTCTGATCGCACTCCTCTGCAACCGGAGTTATAACCTAACCTAGCTTCGGGTCTCTAACTCCGAATGAAAGTCTTCGAGCTCTTTATCGACAGTCACGGTTCCTTCGAGTGGACGGCAAAGGGAACTTCTGGTTCCTGGATGTCGTCGACTGTTATCGCCGAGTAATTCGCGCGCTCCACAAGAACTTGCAGTTACTTAAGAGCGCATTACGTACGCGGCCGTGCGCGCGCGTTCACTCGCTCGAGACTTCCGCGTTGCACATTGATCGGCACCTCGCACCAACCTCGTCGCTCCAACTGCTGTATTCGCCCGTTCGCCCGTTCGCCTCCTGCTGCCCGCCTTTCTTTCACCAGCCCCGCTGTCGTTTCGTTGCCTCATTCATACGGTTGGCAACGCTTTACCAACGGAACGTTATGTCGATGTGCCAATCGATCCCTCTTGCTAAATTGAATAGCTTACGGTCACGCGGTGTAAAGGGTACGCGATGCGCGAGATCACGACATCATCTCTCCACTCTTCGGGAATCCTCCATCCTCTATCGGGATCTCATCTACCGCAAGAGAAATCGATACCGATATTGCGATCGTATAATTTTTCTAAATTCTAAGCAATTGCTTGTTGTCTCATGAGAACTCTTTGTTGATTGCAGAACACGGCTTCGTCTGGAGAGTCTTGAAGATGCTGTCATTGTCGAGGATCTTGACGATAAGCTGACCGATCGTCGTGGTTGTCCAGCATACGTCGCCCCGGAAGTATTAAGATCCGGAAGAGCTTACTCGGGCAAGGCTGCGGACATTTGGTCTCTGGGTGTGCTTCTCTACACCATGCTCGTCGGCCGATACCCATTCAATGACGCCGAACACGCCTCCCTCTTCGCGAAAATTTCCAGAGGTCAATTCGCTGTGCCCGAAGGACTTGGACCACGTGCACGGTGTCTTATCAGGGCACTCCTCAGGAGGGAACCCTCCGAAAGACCGTATGCTCAGGACGTCTTCAGGCATCCGTGGCTCTCGAAGCCTCTACGCCTTCCTCAAACTAACGGGAGGTCTTCCCACGACCAGCTCGTACCCGAGCCCACCAACCGTTCTCAAGACTGATTCCAAGATAAATTCCACGCACCTTGTTCTACGTCTTTTTTCGTTTTAAGAACATCCTTCGTTCGAACGTACACGTAGACGTCGTCTGCAGGGACGCCAGTGGTACCACAGCTAATAGGCATATCGTCCTTGCCGCACGACAAACGCACGGGAGAGAACAATAATCTTACTTCCAGGTGGATAATCGTCCACGTCGTCTTGATGAATCTCTAAGAACAGAACTATACCTTCTGTCCTTTACCTTTTTCATTTTTCTTAACGGAGTAAGAAAGATTCGTCGAGGCGACGTGCGAATTCACTTGGGTCGCAGATAATTAGCCAATGCCTAGTGCACCCGCGCATTCACATCCCGTGCGTCTCTTTCCTATTCTTCGATGTGGTGTATACTTCGAGAAGAGTATGTCCGGGTCAATGAAGTTATACCTAAAGTAATATATGCTTTACGATTTGTAATTTATGATTCCGCGCTATCAAGCTACGAGACGCGCGCAGCCGGTCACGTTTTTCGAGCTGGCTGCCATCTTTCAGGAAATGAGATGCGTCAAGGACGCATCGGCCGAGGTAGAATTTCAGGAAGCAGGAAATCCTCCATTTCCGTCGGCAGGCACAACCTCCCTGCTATTCTCAGACTTTTCTTTCCCTTTATTTTCTATTTTCTCCTCCCAGGTATCCCTATCCTTCGTTACCGCGCTTCTTTTCGAGTTTCGCTCGGACGATTTGTCATTGCGTAATTTCTCTTCTCGTAATAACGATTTTCTTTTCTAAGTGCGATGTATCTTCGAAGAGTGTGGCGAAAGTTTTATCGGTTCGACAATTCTTTCGCCAAGTCTTTCATGAAAAGGTGCGACTGTGTGCCCCATTCATACATGAGATGTAAATAAGTTCGATCGACTAAGTCCTATGTCTAATTCAATTGGCTAATCAAGCTTCTGTACATAGAAAGGAATAAAAAAAATGATGTTTGCGATGCAATTGACCTCTTTACTTATTTGTTACCCTTTATCAAACCCACTGTTATATATGTGCTATGGCTAGCGGTATTTTTTAAATGGATTCAGATATCAGAATGGATCCGGTAAAGTATTTCTTTTTCTTCATTTGTTCCATACAATTTTGAAAGTACATATGACGTCACTGAACCCCTACGAAGAATGGGCCGGACCTACGACGGTTAGTAGTATCCTTGTCTACTTGTAAAAGGGCCCCGCAACCCTCCGAACCCACCCGCGTCCAGACTTCGAACCACGTGTTTCTCGTTCCATGTTTTCAATGAACTTCGTACGCCTCGGTCGCTTAGAATAATTCTGTCACCATGAAGATTTCTCGGCATAAAAAAGTACAGAAAAATCTTGCCTTTTACGTAAATAATTTTAAATTTCGACAACCTTATCAAGTGCTCATCGACGGGACCTTTTCTTTTGCTGCGCTTCAAGTAAGTCTCGACGCTTTCTTTCGTTTGGAGGTTATGTTCGTAATGTTTGACACATCGTAAAAAGTTCGAGGAATTTTATTGTCGATTAATTGGCACAGTCTTATTGAGGTATTAGTTTTTGAGAAAACTATGCTATCTACGGCTTGCCACTGGATTCTAGAATTATTTTGTTATCGTGGAGCAACCATTGGACTCCTTGGTTATTTAGTCAAAAACAAGACTCGCGACTCACTGACTTTTTCACACGGAGAATGATTAAGTATCGAAGTAACGTATAATTGTCGAGAACTTACCAGATTGTTGGAGAATTATGACTTCATAAATTGAATGAATAATCCTAGTCTATTTTTTAGCACTCGTTTACTGAAACTTTTAAAACGGTCGAAGTTATTGACCGGCGGCTTGTCGCGTTCCCATTAAACTGGATGCGACTCACTAGAGATTATAGTACAGGACGGTACAACTGTTAAAAAGTAGCGCTGATTAGAAATGAGCATATATTCATTATTTCTATTAGCAAAATATTAGGAAGGAATTGACGACTATTTTTCTTTCAGAATAAATTCAATATCCAAGATCAGCTACCGAAATACTTTCAAGCAGAGGTGAAACTGTTGACTACGCAATGCGTTATCTTGGAAACGGAAAAACTGGGATCACAAGTTTTCGGCGCGATGCTCATCGTCAAACAGTTTGCTGTGCATAAATGCGGACATGAGAAACAGCCAGTTTCCGGATCCAAGTGTTTGCAATCTATGCTTGGAAAGGAAAACCCATCGAGGTCCGCAGCGACTACACTTTTGCGGTAATTCATTAAGACTTGTTTCACATGGAAATGATTTTATTTTGACGCAGGTATATTATCGCCACGCAAGACCGCGACCTTCAGGAACGCGTGCGGAAAGTGCCCAGTGTTCCTTTGATCTACTTGCACGGCAAAGCGCCGACCTTGGAACCACCCTCTCAGGCTAGTCGTGATCGGGCGGAAGAATTAAGGAGGGCTGTTGGAATAAGTGTACAGCAAGAGGAAACCTTGAAGGATCTGAAGGAGAAATCAGGGTTGGCTGAGGAAAGCGACGTGAGGTCAAAGAAGAAACGAAAGAAGGGCGGTCCGAATCCTTTGAGCTGTAAGAAAAAGAAGAAACCAGCAACGGAAATGGCGACGAGTACGAATAAAACGGGAAAGGTAAGAAAGAGAAAGAGGGTGAAATTGGCGACGCACATTAAAGAAGTTCTAAAGTCGACGACGACGTCGATTTCGTCGTCGTCGTAATCCACTCCATCGTTGAATTCGTACGAAACTGCTTTATTATTTATAATACAATTTTTTTTCTTTAATTTCAATTAATAAGAATAAAGTATTTGCTTAACTCTGACTGCTGCAAGCTATAACGTATCTATTTTTTATCCCTCTTATTATATCACTCGTTCGGAGAAAATGTTTAGCGAATATATCAAGGTAGTTGGCTGACTCGCTGTTACGCTATCGTAGGAGTAAGAGTATACGAAAATAGAGTGAAAGACTTGCTGATAGCACGAAACAAATAAAAGAATTGATATTAAATAAAAAAAATTTTATTTGAAAAATAGCGATAGCTCTATTCCAGTTTGCGAAAACGGTCCGTTTGAATAGGAACTTCCACGCGTTGAATAACGAAACAAATAAAAAAGAAAGGAAAGGAAAAGAAGAGAAAGATACCTTCACGAAAGTGTAAGACGACTTTCACAGGGCTGATCGAATGAAATTCAAAAATACGTGATAGTGCGAAATGAATGAAAAAAGAAGTCAGTGAAGAGTGCAAGTTAACATTGACTCACGAGGAGTTGAAAAAAAAATAGATTAAAAAGTGTCTAGGACTATTATCAATGTACACGTGAAAATTGGAGAATCTACGAGTAGGTAAATAGTATGTAACACTAGCTAATTTGCAGAGTATTTGAAGGAACTGTCTGCAAAGAGCTGTGACCGTCAAGAAAAGAAAAGCGCGAACGTTAACACTGTCTTCCGATTAAATTTCCAATTCAATCCTCATTTGAGTCTTAAACGTGTGAGGAAAGTCCTTGCGAAACCAAAACCGAAGTGGCCTCTCAGTCCAGAGTAAGTCCAAGTTCGCGTTACTTGATAAAGTATTTTAGATGAAGTATGGGGGGGTGAGGAGAAGGAATAAAAATATAAGCGGAGAGCTGAGAGTACGAATAGTATCAGAGTGAATCGTAACGCACACTCCTCTTCACTTTGAGTGAATTGCAACTAGAATCCCAGTCTTGGACGCGCAGCTCGCGATATTGCTTTGACATTGAAATACGCGTAAATTCATCCGATCATTCCTTATTAGAAATTGTTAAAACCTTAAGAGTAATCTAAGTGCGTTTTCAACGACATGTCGGTCAAGGATGTTGATTCAAGAGCGCTCTGGCACCCATGGCCAGCATCTTCATACGTCTGGCTGATCGATGATTCGGGTTCGCTGTTACGAAAGTGGCCAATTGATTCTGAAGTGTCATCAGTACGTTGCCCATGTGTTCCCGCGTTACAGGATCGGTAGGATCCAGATTGAGGATCGCTTCTTCCAGCCATCTAAGAACAATCTCAACGATCTACCTGAAGAATATTTCTTTTAGCGTGACTCACCTGTGCTTGAGTTCAGTGCGGTGTCCTAGGTCAGCGGAGAGTTGCTGAACGAGAGAGAGAATGACAGGCTGCTGTAAGATACATCTTGATCCTTGACCCTGTGGACCCAGGGGACACGAGAAGACACGAGATGGTTCAGTGCGATCGCATACTAGAACTACGAGCCCTAGGTCGCTGGCACTGAGAGCCTGTTGAAACGCGGCGTTCAGTTGACCACGCTGAAGAAGGGACAAGACACGGGCTTGTGCGTCGGCCGCGGCAGGAACAGGGATTCCAGGTGTAGTGGCTCGAGATCTGCAGGAAATAATGTCGGAATTAAATCGTTATAGTATTTTTGAGTTTCTCAAGTTGTGCATTATAGATGACTCACCGCGCTCCACTCAGTTCTGTGAGATGTTGATTGAGATGCTCCCGGATGGAGTCGCGAACTGTCCTAGCAGTTCCTTCCTGAATCGCGGACAGACCTCTGGTCAATTCGTTTTGCAGTTCCTCTCGGACGGATGTGGCCAGAGCTTCGCTCTGTTGTTCGTTGTTTCGCTGGGCTTGTTTGATCACGAGCATTTCCACGTTTTGTAGATCTTTAAAAATAGAAACCAAAGTAAAAAAAAAACTTAGTATGTTATAAAAAATATAACGGTTGAAAGTGGCCAGATATTTCTTACATTCTTGCGTGCCCTTGGCAAAAGCATCCTGCACCTGCCTAAACATATTTTGGCAAGCTCTCTCCATGCCAGGAAGTAGGACGTTCGTGAAGGTTTCCTTGAATGCGGCGTCCAAAGCTGTTTTAGCCGAATTAGCTGCCACCAGAGCCAGCGTGTCTTTCAGTTGCGAGCCGTTTATCAGTTCCGTCAAACTATCCTTGAGGACATCGTCTATCTGCGCCAGTTGATGCCTCAGAGGTTCTACGCCATATTCCAGCATTCGTGGAAGACTCGTGAAAATCTTCTCTTTGATCGTATTCTCCAGTGAACTCAGGACTTCCTGTTGTCGGGTCAATTGGCTGTGCATCGCCTGCTCCAGGGAAGCATTCTGTTGTTGGGATGCTCTGGTTAGGGCAGATTCGACTCTTGTCGTCACTGGTGTTGCCTGGCGCAACCGCGTCACTTCTGTTCTCAGTTCCCTGAGTTCCTGACGCTGATTCTGTACTGTCTCAAGAAGAGAATCCAATTTTCTGTTCAATGCCAGCATATGACTGTCATTCGTCATGTGCCAATTCGTGTCAGTAGCATTAGGGGCGATATTCGATTCCACTTCAGCCTTTGATATTTTTCGTCGCTCATCATTATCCTCTTCCTCGGGAAATTCCTCTGGCTCTTGCATTGCATGCACACTGACATCCTTTAATGACACTGGTGGGGTATCCTCCCAACCTTCGTCGTCGGCGAGAACGAAGTCTGGTTTGACTTCTCCTTCGGGTTCGGGTTCCGCGAGTGACAGGATTTCCCGCACTTCCCTGGAAGGGCTGCTTCCACCACTTGCTGGTGCTTGTTCCTCAAGTTCGCTCGTGGCCAATGGTGGATCCGATGCGTTCAGAGCCTGTACAGCTTGAGCCAAGGATGGACTACCGGACAGTACATTTTCCAAATCTGGACTAGCAGGATTCGAATCAAGAGTATTTCCATCTTTTTTAGCAGGAGAACTAAAAGCGTCGGGAGTCATAAGGTTTAGTCCAGCATTGTGATTCGAGGATGCTTCCATGGTTGCTGAGACGGAACGATCCTCCTCACCATTTTCTTCTTCTGCATTTCCATTGTGGTTAACCGTCCCCATATCCGGAAGGTCTTCCGAATAATCGAGGGAATCGTGAGTGAGTGTATCCATAAGGCATGAACCACTGATATGCGTGGCCGGTCTGAATGCGATATGGCACTCCTGGAGAGACTTTGGCTGGACAAGGTACATACGTACCACCAGCTGATCCTCAATGTCGTCCTCGCACGGGCAAAGGTCTTCGAGAGACTCTCCTGTGGGTCGCACTCTGCGTTGGCCGGCGTCGACAATGCCAAAGCTCAGTATGGGGTATGGCAGAAGGAACTCGGAAATAGTACTGACACATGCGAGTGCTTCGCCACTGTCTTTCGCTAGACTCAGTATATATAAAACTTTGTTGTATATGTCTGACAGTAACAAGTATCCGGCACTGAGATCTAGACCAGCTTTCAAAACGGGCATCTTGCCGGTGGTAGGCGTTGGCTCGAATTTTATTGTTTGTAGGCACGTCCACAATTCGCAAGACCATACTTTTAATTCGGAATTATTGTCGCATCCCGTTATTGCAAATCTCCAGAATTGGGCGCTGTGGGGCAAACTTCGTGTTCAGTATGCGACGCGGTTACGCTGTTGAGGATAGGCAATTTCAATTTTCTAGGTACTCACTCGGGTTGATAGCTTTTGTGATCGTCAAGGAAAAATAAACAAGATATCGGACGTCCGTCGTGTGGCCTCCACTGGTGTAAACATCGTGGCTGTGATTGGCCAGCGCACGAATTACCATGCATATAAACCTGGAAGAACTTTACCTCCCCATCTAAACTAGCTGTAGCTAGAGCTGTACCATCTGGGCTGAACGTAGCTTCAATAATTGTTCCTGTGTGCTGACTGATCTCTAGCATACCACCAGTTTCCTTTATTGTGTGATCTGTAGCCTAATGTAAAATGATCTAGTAAAGGATATTGATCGTATTGAAGAATCAGTATGTGATGGTAGATTAAATATGCTACCTGTATGGGGCCAGGACCTTTTCGTGCTGCGACACTTGCAACTGACCATAATTCAGCCTTCGAGCCACGTGTTAATACAAGAAGTTTTGAGACTTCGTCGGCATCTCCAGATTCATCCTCTGGGATATAAGGACACCAGATGACTCTGTGACTCGTAGGTGATATGTCTTCCGCATCAACTTGCAATATCAGGTTACACACCAACTTGCTAGATGTTGATTCAATGGAATGCACGAACAAACATCCTAAATAATCCACACAAGCCAAAGTTGCATGCGAGATGTGGGCAAAGGCAAGATCTTGTATAGCTCCATTCATGCCTCTCAATAACGCTCTTTGTTCCATTTCCTTATTAACAACTCTGACCATACCACCGCCAGATGCAGCTATGAATATAGAAGAGATTTATAAGAATATGGCAAATACATCAATGCTTTTGACTTAGTGCTAAATTACCTTTGATGCCATAGGCAAGATATTTCCCTGACATGTGAACAGCTAATAACTGCCCTGTGTAGAATCTATGTTCCCATGTGAAATCTACTATATTTTTCAATTTGACTTTTGAACTGCCATGATCGTGACCTCCAGGTGATGGAATAATGGTGACATTGGTACTGTCCAACTCAATGGAATGCTGATCCTCTTGACCATTGAATTCCCTGAAATACCAACAACGCAAATTAATTGAATTACAGAAAGTTTTAATAAGTACAAATGCTTAGACGTGATGAAGCTGAAGTGCAGAGTCAGCGAAACTATAATAATTACTACTTACACAGTCTGTGGATATTCGTAGGGCCTAATTTCCTGTCTTGGTTTGATCATCTTGCCAAAGCAGCCTGGATCGTCTGAAACTGTATATTATCAAAATGAATCTCGTATAATGGATAAATGTAATTCTAACCCCAACCGGGTGCACGCATGACGATGAATTCCAATTCATACCGTGAAACCTCTTACCTTCCATACATTAAATAAAATCAAAAAATTGCGGGCTGTACTCTAGCCTAATAGTATCAATGAATTCGGTTTGTATCAATATTACCGATGCATTGTATCACGGAAAAAAAGGCCGTGCTTGAACATTTGGAAATTTAATACAGGCGAAATGTCAGGCGGCGATTACCCACTTGTCAGAAAACGAACCGGAAGCCTGTCCAAGGAATTTAAGTGAATCCTCCTATTACAGCGCTACTTGAACTTTTTTATATTTTCTTACTTTTTGATTTTTTTATCAATTTTTTCCAAAATAATCTTCCAATTCTTTACAGGACACATACATACCTTGCACGTAGAAAGAAACCTGGCACCGTTTTGCGAAGGAAAGTATGTAGCATGAATGCGAGCCAAATGTCGGCACAGTGAAAACCAAGAATTTGTACAAAAATTTATATCGCAATCCGTACACTCCACAGAAAGTAGTTTTAATTTTCCTAGAATCAAATAGGAATTTTTTCCAAATTTCCAATCTACTTTATAGTCGAACAGTTTGGCATTTTCTTTATTACCGACAATGATAACCGCGTTCTTCATAGCGCGTGGTTGTCGAAACACGTGCATGGCAGTGCATGGCTTTGAACGAGTTAATGCAGTCCTATGTACAGTACTTTGCTTGTAAAGTTATGAATGTAACATTAATTAGTAAAGACATTCTTGTTTATTCTATTCAGTGACATATTGTACAGTAAAGGATATATATAGTGCGACAGGTAAGTCAATTCGGCCGTGCCATTTTTGATTTAGATTTCCTTATGCACTCCATGCTATTCCAAGGTTATAAACAGTGGCCAGTATTAATTTGTCTAACAAATAGTTTAGATTTGCCATAAAATCTTCTCTGTTAATTGTAGAATGGCAACGTCGCTCGCAGAACAATTGAAAAAACTTAAAACTCCCCAAACTGGGCTTCTGATTCAACAAAAAAAACGAGCCAGTTTATTATTTGATCCTAAGGAGGCTGCGGAGTTGGATAGAGAGACGGTACTCAGTATTGGTAGGTATTCTCTTTAAAACTGTTGTAATTAAGTAATTTACTAATTTAGTAAAATATAACTGAATGTAGATTGGTATTATAATATGTATCTATAATGACGATACAAGTATGCATAAATGCAAGTTATTGGTTATTGTTGTTTCAGGACAAAGTGGTCTCCAAGAGTTAATCAAGTTAAATAATCTATTTCGAGAATTCGAGGGTACTTTATTTGCCCATAGTTCCTTGAATTTGGAGCGATCCGTTCATGATGCAAAAATTAATGAGCAAATCAGTAATCGTGTTGAAAAATTCCTTATTTTGTTGTCACCATATTTCTTGCTGAATACTGCGCACAAGGCCTTGGAATGGCTAATACAACGATTTCATATTCACCAGTTCAACAGAGATCAGTTTCTAATGCTTATACTTCCTTACCACGAGACACGAATATTTGTACGGTAAGTCTCAGTTAATTCTGTTATATTTGACAAGTATTCAAAGATTTTTCTATTTCCTAGGGCATTGCAGATGATCGATGTATCCGAACCAAGTGACAAATGGCATTGGTTAGCACCATTGCAAAAACCAGGTGTGTCTCTATCCACGATTACCCTTTTAAATCAAGTATCATCCAATAATGGTTTTTTAAAATTAATATGTGCTCATGTAAATAAGGCAACGAAAACGTATTCCAATCAAGCCAGTTGTTTGAATACGCTTTATGCCTTCTATACAACAACCCTGATTGGTGTGATTGATCGCGTTTCAAACATTACCGAAGTTCAAATAACGCACATGCTGCCTACTTTGATACAGGGGTTGGCAAGTCCGGTAACGGATTACGCAGCAAGTAGCTACATGATTCTTGCAAAGTTGTTTACTAAAGTTCAATTAAATGACGAGACAGCAGAATACCTTATGCTGAAGGCATTTCAGAGAGCCGAATTACACCGAGACGTGATCTTGCTTTTGCTAGTCTTTTGTGAATCACGATCTAATTTTCTGACATTCATTCCCGAGAAGCTTATACTGCGATTCTCGGAGCTCTCCTGGTTTACAGAAGAAATAGCAAAGATCCAGTCTACCGGAGTTAGGGTGTCGCAACTAGTTCCTCTACTGCTGGAGGGTATAATTCGGTACATTTTAGAAGATCCAAACGAAACGGAAATAATCCGTAAAATGCTGAAGGATATCTTAAATCGCATTAGCTTAAGCGATGAGGAAGTAGATGCTATATTAAAGAACTCTTTAAGGAAGGATACACTCTCGAAGAAAACCCCAAAGGAAGCAAAGGATGTTCTTGCGGAACTCTATCAGACATTGGAAATACGTTATCCAGTTAGATTCGATAATTATCTAAAGAACCTAATGAAATTTAGTGAGACGCAAATAGGGGCGAAGAGGGCCCTTCACTTTCTAATGACCTGGCATTCTGGAGCGCGAGACGCAAAGGGATCTCTAGACATATTGGATCGTCTGAATCATTTTAATCCGGAACATCGAATCGCTGGGTTGATGGTTATTGCCAAGGACGAGGTTCACATCTCTGAAAGTTTTAAAGACATGATCAACAAATCATTGCTTGCAAGATTCAGCGACGATGACGTCCGGGTTGTTCACGCGTTACTCAACATATCCACAAAGCGTTTGAAGAGTCTATTTGCCACGGATACTCTGACGGATGAACTCATGATTCTTCTCTCGAAATGCCACACAAGTTCACGAACGATACTTGCTAAGCCAGCCTTAAAGATATTACTGGAACTTTGCGAAGAAGGGGATGATACCAGTATCTTCATCGCCGCACTTCCCTCCCTGTTTCCGAAGAACGACGACGAGGTCGACATAGCTATACAAGTTCTGAAGTCTGACTTCGCCAAAAATAATAAGTATATGCAAAAAGTGAAGGAAGATGCGGGAAAATGTCCAAATGCGGAATCAATATCATCCGCAGCTTTCCATAATATTCTCAAATGGGATTTGCTACCACCGTCGTCAAATATATTGAGCACGATGAAGCTTCAGTCTGCACATGGGGATGCTGCATCTATGTTCTTCAACATGATCCTACTTGGTTCAGTGTGCAGGGTCCCAGTTGGTTCTCTGTCGCCGCTGGTTGCCAGAGAAGTCATAGAAATGGCGTCTCAAATGATTAAGCAGTATCCACACGTGGAACCTCTACCAGGATGCAATCAGCTTAATGGCGATAAAATAGAAGCTGCCCTAGAATTGACATCCAAAGGTATTTTACCTTTGCAAGTCGGCACTTACGTAATGGAGATGGTCCACAGACGCTTGGATCTCAATACAAACCCAAAATTGGATTTCGAAGATGATCGTGATCGTAGCGAACTGGTATTACGAATTTTAGAAATATTTTTTGACGGCATGGCTAATAAAGAATGGCGCGAGCATTACGCCTGGTGCTTGAAGATCTTCTTTAGAAGGCACTTCCCCACCATGGAGAACATGCTCTGTTTCCTCTCACAACTTTTCGCGAAGCCTGTTTCACCTCAGACTTCACTGCACTGCATGCAAATTTCACTTTCACTCTTAAATCGCAGCAAGTCCGTTCAGTGGGTTTTTCACGATAAAGTTTTCACGCCGAATCTCTTGCTAGCACTGAGCAGTGAAAATATCGAATGCAGAAAAGCAGCCGTCGAAATCCTCAAGAAACTTTCGCAAACTTTCAATATTTCCATGGATGGTTTTTCGACACTACTTCACGAGCTTGCAGCCAAAAAATCCGAAATAACTATTGATCCTGACCAGCTGTCTTTAGCTCTGTACACTCTACTCTCTCCAGATTCCGACGTACAGCATCATACAAATACAAAATTGCGGAATAAACTTCAGGAAGCCCGAACGCTATTGCTTAATACAATTGTTGATAAAAGTACGCCAATTCACACAGTTTCGCAATTGTTAAACATATTGGCCCACGTGAATGGACCAAGCATTCTTGAACAACTGGCACCTCTTGGACTGGAACTACTTCAGAGCCTGAAGACTCACCCTCAGAAAAAATTCACTGGCAACGCACTGAAGAATATCTTAGAGCACTTTATTGGAATCGCAGCAAAGGCTTTAACCAACGACAAAGTTTGGCAGCTTTTTGAAGAGAGTATGACGGAACATAATTCTCAAATTTTAACGAAGAAGGGTTACCAACCACCGAGTGTAATACTGATTAAACAGATAGACGAAGTTTTCTTCGATTCCGTCAGCAAAGTGGACCCACAGCTTTCACGAAAGATTTTGGCAAAACTGGTAGACGTAGTGACAGACTGCGAGATCGGAAACGTAGTCGCTGCCGGAAGTAGAGCAGTCAGAAGAATTCGAATCGACGCGCAGTTAGTCGTCGACGAATTGGAAAGAATGAAGAAGGCAAGGATTCCTGATAACGTGGATCAGAGTTCCCTGAAGAAGAGAAGAATTGCCAGGCTGCAGGCGTTGTCAAATCCGGAATTGTTCAACAGTCGAGATTGGAAACGCGGCATTACTCTCCTCGAATTTATCCAGCGAGCAAACAATATTGAAAAGGAGGAATTGTTACTTCCGGTACTGTTCGACCTTTTGAGAATGTGTTTAGGATTCGAGGAGCACAGTCCTCTAGAGTACACGAATCAGTTGCTACTCTCATCAATTTATCACTTGGCTACAAAATCACTACCTATTCCAGATGCGCATCTGCACGTTGATTTGATAGCGCAGTGCATTAGAACCTCCAGGAATCCGCAAACCCATCATCATGCGCTTCTCCTACTGGTTGAACTGTTCAGGCTGGCGGACATGGAAAGGGCCTTGCATAGTATCATGCCCATTTTCACTTTTATGGGCAGTTCGGTACTTCGGCAGGATGATGCATACTCGATACAGATTATTTCAAAAACCATTGAAACCATAGTGCCGGTTGTGAATGCAGCCAACAATGAAAGGCACGCCTGTGAAATTCTGAGAGTATTCATTAGTTCTTTACCGGATATTCCGGAGCATCGCAGGGTTCCGCTGTTCGTTAAACTTCTGCAGCTTCTCGAGAATCATCTGCATCTATTTTATCTGCTGACGTTCGAGAGTCACGTTCTATCACAAAGCAAGGAAGGGGAGCAGCAGCAGAAATCGTCTCAGCGACTGGAATTTGCTTTGAATATCTCCCAGGAATTCTCACCCCGTCAGCTCATTGGCGTTTGCGTGAAATTAATAGAATTCATGCGAATACTTCCGGTGGAAATAGAGGACGAACGTCGTAAGCAGCTTCCGGCATTTCCGGGTAAACATATTTTCAACGTGAGTAACAATTCCGCGAAACAACTGAGACACTACAAGTACACACTGGTGCAATTCTTGAGCGCGCTGCTCTCAGCCCCGGAATTTGTCAGTAAGGTTGCGTCCCTTGATTCCGCTGAGATCTGGGCTATGAATGATTTATTCGATAAATTAATTGTGGAACTCGTAGTGCTCATACAGGGCGCATCAAAGAGTGCAGACATTCACCTTGGGAAATCTAAAGGGAAGTACTGGAAGGTACTGCTACATCATCTCTACGATGTTCTCGACGTTGTAAATGGACTCTTACCCAACAAGACATTCGTAGCAAGTATCAAGAGACTCTTGGCGCATGATATAATAAGTGTGCGCAGAAAAGCCTTGGAATTACTTAATGCAAGACTACAGCAAAGAAAATTCAACGAGAACGACCGAGAGGATCTCCTGAGCACAATAGACGCCATTGTACGGATAGTCAAAGAACAGGATAAAACAAGAAATTCAGATTATGAAGTAATTCAACAAACGGCCCTGATTAGCTTGAAGTTACTAGCCAAATTATTAGCTATGGACGAGCCAAAGATATTCAAACCAATTTTGGAATTGAGCACAGAACTCGTGAGAACAAGGGACGGTCCTGTATTGGCAAGTGCAGTATTGTGCGTTGCAGAATTGTGCAGCGCGATGCGTGTTCACGCAATACAATCACTTAATAAATTCGTACCAGCCATTTTGCGACTCCTTGAGAAACACTGTAACCAGGAGGTGCCAGACTTGGTAGTCATCAGCATAGTCAGTGCCTTACAGAAAATTGTTGAATCCGTTGGCAATTTCCTTTCCCTCTACTTGGATCAGTTGCTGTTTGAAATATGTAGACTGAATTCTCTTTACACGGACACGGAACATCCAAAAATCGAATTGGTGGCTTCCCGTTTGAAGGCAACTGCTCAAAGATTGTCTAACTGTATTCCACTGAGGGTTTTACTACCAGCTGTGAGCAGAACATACGACGCGTTGATTTCAAACAAATCGTACGAATGCGTGGGTCCTTTGATGAACGTCCTGGCGGAATCCTTTGCGAATATTCAACCTGGAGATCTGAACGCAGCTATACAGGATCTTTCCGCCTTCTTCTTGAAGGTTCTACAGTTCCGTGAAAACTTTGAGAAGAACGCGAATTCCATGGAGATCGACGAGGAGGGTGGAGACATGTCCAAGCATATAAAAATGATAGAGGAAAGTGCCAGCAAGTCATTGGTCGCTCTAGTTTTGAAATTGAGCGAGGTCACGTTCCGTCCGTTCTACTATAAGCTCTACGATTGGGCCGCAAGGAATCATGAAAAGCAGAGAAACATTACGTTCTACAGACTTTCGGCGACCATCGCGGAATGTTTGAAGTCTCTCTTTGTATTGTTCGCCGGCCACTTCCTGAAGCACGCCGCTACTTTACTCAGCAACAATAATCTTGCCATCACCGAAGAGTCTAAGGAACTTACACTGGAAGACGAAGTTCATAGGGTGGAACTGGTCGAAGCCATTCTTTTGACTTTACACAGAGTATTTACTTATGACGCACATAATTTTGTAAATCAGGAAAGATTCGAGACTCTTGCACAGCCGATTATAGATCAGATCGAAAACACCATGGGTACCACCGAGGAATATGAAAGGAGAGCAAAGGAACTTATAGTACCATGTATCGCATCCTTTGCTGGTGCAACCCCTGACGATTCTCTGCACAAGCAACTAGTCTATCAAACTTTGTTGAAAACCAGACATACCAAAGCTCACGTGAGGAGTACTGCGTTGAGCGCACTGGTAAGAGCATTTATCTCGTTTGGATAACGCGAAGAAAACGATTATGTGGTATTTAAATCTTTGTCTCGTATTTGCAGGTTGAAATTGCAAGGAAACTCGGTGTGGACTTTATGCCTCTTTTACCGGAAACGGTTCCCTTCCTGGCGGAACTTCTTGAGGACGAAGACGAGGCGACGGAAAAACATGCGCAAAACGCTGTAAGAACTTTAGAGGAGATACTGGGTGAGCCGCTCCAAAAATACTTTTAATCTTGAACAGGCTCAAGTGACCAGTAAACCGGCTTATAAATATATTTCGATATAATTTTTGTAATAAAGAGAACAATGTTTGTTAACGGAAAGAAATTGATACTTATACCCCGTGAGATTTTATGAAAACATTCGTTTATTTAACTTAGTTACAATTTAGTCGAAATATATTATCTTCCTATGTTATAATACAGCGTCATAAAGTATAATGAATGTGGTAGCACGTTAATGATAATGATGTTGTGAAAATTAGGCGAAATAATGAGAATAACGTTCACTCGTTGTCATTCTATTTTTTTTAATCATTTCAACGAGCTTAAAGTTCGGTGCAAGCTGGATCCTAGGTACACCATAGGGTACCTGTTCCCGTTTATGTCGATGGGTATGATTTTCATAAGAAACAAAGAATCGCAAGCGCAATTAAGAGCAGCAACCACGTCTTCCTTAGGTTTGGCGAGGAACCAGGTCAGCACTTTTGCGAACTTCCTTATGACGGCAAAGAGTAGGTCTTAATAACTGTATTTATGCGTATCCTATCCTAGTCTTTCTGCGAGAACCGCAGTCACACCTGCGGAACTCCTGAGGGAGCACTTAAGGCCACATCTTCTCCTTGGAGCGCTGGTACTTTTCTAGAAAGAAGAAAAACCATGGACGTTTTATAACCTAGAAACGTATAATTCCTATATTTATCATAAAGACAGTTACAGGAGGATGTGGTTACTTGGCACAAATATAGAGGTGGGAATTTGGGAACTGGTAAAATGGCGTCTCTCGAAGTTGGAAAGGATCTGGAAGAAGATGAGGATGAAGTATTTGATAAGGTATAACGAGTTGTACGTACCTCTTCCTGTACTGGAAGATGATGTAGATGATGATAGCATTGCCGACGAAGAGCAAGGCGATGAGGATGGTTGGTAGGACGACGTCTGCAATAAAAAGAAAAAGAGAAATTGTCAATGGTCATAGTTTTAAATGAGGAAATGATCTTGCGACTGGTTTGTTTGTCTCTGCGATGGGACTTGGGACCCGACGTAACCCATTAATGTAATAATTTATAAAAGAGAGGTTGTAGCCTTAACGAATGGTCAAAGTTACGATTGAGAAAAAAACGACATGACGTTATTATAAATCATCTGAGTATTTGAGAGAATGCGTTAAAGTCTTGGCATATAAAACGACTGACACAGTGAACTTTGGTCGGACTGACTAACGGCCATCGTATTCCAGTGTAACGAATAGTTTTTTGCACGATTCTAAAGTCAAGCCACTCGTGTAATTAGGCCACGCAGAGTTCCTCAGACAGTTTGACCGAGGTTAACGTCTTTCGAGAAAGAAGTTCTTCGATGGAAATAGACCCAAAAAGATAATGCCGAGTAATTTGCTTTGTGACTTGCTTATCAATGAAACCACGCATCCGACAACAAGTTCAGGAAACAGAAAGGCCAACGAACGAACGAACGTTTCCTGTGATCTTGTAGACTCATTCTGAGCAGTGTAATATTCCAAGCGTGAATACGCGTCAAGCCCTAAGAATTATTTGTTATTTGATGAGAAAATAGCGACGGAAATTAGTTCCCGATAAAGTGACGGCTCGTCGAGGTTTCCACATTGTGTCTTGATGATGGAAACATATATCACGGGTCTGCGTAGTACAATTGTTCGTTTTGTTCTTTACGACACTGGAAGGCTGATAGGGTGTAAAATACTGATAATGTTAAATGGCGAAATGCACAATGGAATTCTTGGATGTTTTCACGATAAATGTACACTGACCTACGACGTAGTCGGCCTCCTTGATCATGGCTGGTCGGCCCGAATCCATAACGAAGTTCGTGCTTTCTGCGGCTGCGTCCTCGCCTCGACCGATTCTCACCCCCGACGTGAAGCTATCCTCCGACAGACTGGAGATATGATTGTTCTCCCTCTCGGCCTTGAGGATAACTGCCGAGGTAGCTGGGGACAAATAAAAAGGTCAAGGTAAAAGGTGTCATTAGATGCTCGTTTAGTCGGTTCCTATCAGTAATCGATAACGTTTCAGCCGAGGCTCGTCTTGTCTGGCTTGAAAATTCAGCCTCCACCTCTGGAGCTTTGTGAGAGCGAAATGATCGTGCGAGAGAATGAAATAAAAAGCGAAGAAAAACGGTACACACGAATGGCCCGTTATCGCGTATCGTAATGGCGTGATCCTCTGGCATATCGGCATCAATTCCAAAACATTCCGATAAATCTTGAACTCGAGCTCAATAATTATACATTCGTAAAAGCAAACAGTAGCAATCTCGCATCCTTCCACTTTATACATCGTGTCTTTTTTCTTGTGAATTAATTTGCCACTTGTTCTTCTTATCACTGAATCATGGCTCTCTTTTAATTGTCCGATTAGTAGAGCCGCAATGAACGTTAATATCAACCCACGAGTTTCACACGCTCCAAGCCGGTACTCGAAAAATGTCCGTCTTATCGTGAAATTTTCTTGAAACTTTTCCGAGAATTTTATCTCGAGTCCAGCAGACAGTTTCAATCACATTTTTATGAAATTCTCAATTTCAACGGAATCGAAGGATGAAGTTTAATCGACGATTCTTTACTAGAAACACGTGGTTGGCGCCAGAATATTATCTCGAGTCGCGAGGTGAAAAGTCGCGACTGTTATCCTTTTTTTTCATTAATAATTTAAATCGCCATCACTATCGCGACAGCTGAACATTTTTATTCCCACAGCCACGCTTCGTCCACGCGTTTATCACGTCTTCAATTGAAACATCAAAAAAGAAATTCTCACAGCTGCGATCCCGAGACTCAATCGTGTTAGGCGATTAGACTAATTGTGTAATCCAAGAAGTTATCGTTACTCACGTTGAATCTAAGTAACTCAAAGGTTTCACGCGCAAAACTAAAACTACCTTCGCGCCTCTGCCTAATTCAGTTCTAATGCCTGCGTTCCTGGGAGTCTTGCAGTCGACTGATGCCTCCGCTACGCGTCCCGTCAAAAGTTTTAGAACTTCACATTAGCGCGACAGAGTGACTACTGTGTCCCGTCCAATCTTATCCAATTGTCGGCTTTTATAATGTCACTCATTAGATTATCAATTCGACCTTATCTCGCTTGTCTTCCTGAGAAATTTCTTTTCTTCTTAATATCATCAGATAAGACCGTGTCCATGATAATTCGATCACTGTATCTCGACTAGGGAGTACAAAGTGCAGCTCGGCAACAGTTTTAATCCGACAGCAATAAAACGTGCGATTTGATAATAAAAAAAATTATCGCAGCGTAGGACGAAGCACGGAAACGGATGGCTGCTGATTAACTCGAATGCCGAAACATTATTAGCAACGTTTCGTTTTACGTAAACTTTTGCGAACGTCCACATATTCGAAAAGTGCGATCGCACCTACGCACGTTAAATTCGCGATAGAGAATTTTACACCTTCGGAGGAATAATGAAAAATTCAACGAAACGTAAGTACGAAGTCGCGAAGAATTCTCAAGGGACTGAACGAATTCCGCTACGTTATATCAGTCACGTATTCCGCACTGTATAAAAGGAGAGCGGCGTGCATGTGGATCGAGCGTCTACTCAAGGTAGCCATGAATTTCGTGAGGAACGACGCCGACGTGCGGAGTAGAATGAGAGAAAAGAAATGAACGTGGCCAGTGACGTCACGATAATAACAAAAGAAAATCTCAGGAGCATCGACTCCATTACCACTCACATATTAAGTTCCTGAAGGCGTCCGTGAATATACGAATCATCTTGACGAAATGGTTTTGTTATCCTTGGAGGATCACCACCATCTCACGTTCCCATGCACTTTGCGACAACGAGTTGTCTCTTGGGAAGCAATGACGTGCGGGAAGACAAAGAGATAATAGAGAGAGATAGAGAGAGAGAGAGAGAAAGAGAGTGAGTGAAAAGCAAGAAAGAACAAAGAAACAAAGTTTCGACACAAGAGTCAGACTGTACGCGATCGCGCACTTTTCTTTCTTTCTGTCTGTTGAATTTTATTGGCGTCGCGATCCAATTGCCACGAGGTTTGTCAAGAGCGAAGTAAACTCGTCGCAGGAATCTGACAGCGAACTGAACGGAATCCGGGAGAACCGTGCGGCTTTATTCACACGTGAGTCGAGCGTGGCGTGATGCGACGCGATGCGCCGATGTTGCGGTTAACCGAGCACGCTCCCAAGAGATGCCCTTTGATCCCTCGTTCTCTCTTCTTCTTCTGCTTCTTCCTTCTCTTCTTCTTCTTTATTTACTTATCAGTTATCATTCGATCCCACTACTCCCCTTGGACCTCTTCACTACTTCCACATCCAGCACATATCGGGCACTCCTTAGAAAGACGGAGTCTGATTCCTCGAATGACTATTATCCAGGGAACAACCCTCAAGTATCTCAACCCAGGATGGGGTTGACCTTCGGGCACGGACGCGGACACGTCTGCACGTGGATGATGATCTGAGGATCTTATCGTTAGTTACGGGATCTAAGAGAGTCTCCATTGAAGGCTTAAGGCTTGTGGCTTGCCGAGTGTAGAGTCGAGTAGAGCAAAGCAGAGCAGACTGAACCTCTGACTATCTCTGGAGCAGATGCGGGCACGACTGGAGGATCTTCTCCTTCTCTCTCCTCGAGCTCATCCTCCTTTCCTAACTCATACTCCTTACGACTCTAGTCTCGCTAAGTCCCGCGTTGAGGTTTCTCCTTCTTGTCAGCTTCCTTCGAGAAGGCTGCCGTGGCTAAGTGAGGTCCGGGGAGACGGAGGATCGGATCCCCTCCAAAGGCTCCAGGCCCGACTTCCAGCCCTATCGTAACTTGCTACTCGTATATAGCGGAGGCTGGATACTTCTTGGCAATGGCAGGGATGTTAATAGGTACGGGCTATAGTACTGGATCCTGATAGCAGCAAGGTTTTTATCTCTTAACCAACCGAGGATGAGATGTTTGGACAGCTGCTACGGGAAACTCCTTGGAAATCGTTTCTCGGTCAGGGACAGCGTTAAGGGTGATCCTCTTATCTAGTTTTTTGGTCCAGCAGATGAAAGCTGGACTATCGATGAATTCAGCACGCTTCGTTGTGAAAACGATGACGAGGCCGGTGTGAAAAAGTGGGGAAAAAATGTTGACTGATAGGAACGTGATACTAGAGTGAAAGAAATATTGCGATATGATGCTGGAATAAATAAATGCATCACCTACTGACTCTAGATCAGTTTCTTGGGAACACACCCACGCCGATAGAGCTCGGATAAAAAATGAGGCAACTCGATCCTCCAGTTTATCTTAACCGTTTAGTTTGTATAAATTTAAGTGTAATATCTTGCTATCGCTCGCTGGTTCACGTGTCACGTACATATCTCTTTTATAACTGCACTGAGAAACGATAAGACAAAAAATTGTGAACTGGATAAAATCAAGCTGACCCGCGGTTAGCTCTTATCCGATATTTTTAATCGTATACTTTTCTCTCTCCGTAGCTCGAAGTTGTGTCCTCCAACGTACACAAATCCACGAGAGAATTTCTTTTAGAATCTCGGTGAAATCAGTAGCTCGTGTCGTGCAACTAGATCTTGAATAATTGAATGGATTTTTATTCTCGTACTCGTAATCATTAGCGCCGGGCGATTAGCTGTTTATTAATTCTTTATCAGCGATATCCAGAAACGGTCTGTAAACAGTGTCTATAATCGTTCGAAAGACCCCTCGTGGTGATAATATCCGAAAAATAATGATACGAAAAACGAAAAAAAGAAAACAAGAGTTCACAAGGATCACAGACAAGAGTTTGAAAATATTCTTCACGTAATATTGTTACGGGTTCGACTGACCTGGTGTATTCCCGAGAATGGATTCGGCGTCGTAGCAGCCCAACACGTGGCGTCGGGACGGCTGCCGTCGCGACGTATATGCGTACACGAAGAACGCGGTGTTCTATAACTCGATATATCCCCACCACCGCCACCATACCAGCCGCTCAGCGAGCAGCAGGAGGTTTCCTTCCCTTGGAAACCGCCTGCAGCCACCAGAACCGTCGGCCGGATGGACATTGGGTTAGTAACTTAACGAGACGAGTCCAAAGCAGCCAGGGCTGTACCTTAGGCGCCGAGATCCCTTACCGAATACATCCGAAGATATCCGAACGAGTAGAGCAGCTCCTCCTTTGACATTTTATATTCTTACCGACGCAATTTGGCAGACTGTCCTCGCTCCAGCGTCCATCCTTACATTCGAGGATCCTCGTCCTGTTCTTCGTGTCTGGGAAAATCGATCCCACTCGGCAAATAACGGTCCTGCTATCGATCGTACTGTTTATCACGTAACTTCCGTTCGGCGGTGACACATCCGGGCATCCCAGGACTGAAAAAAAAAAGACGAAAGAATTTACCCGGATCAGATTTTCATTATAGATAACGGCTAATGGCGGCTAGAAATTATATACGAGAAATACGAGGAAAGGAGACTTCTATAGAGGAACTGGACCTATTTCAGAGGCTGTTAGGCTCTGTTACGTGGTTTTCGAGTGAACTCGTGGGCGAGGTGCTCTTGGTGGTTCATTAAGTCACGCTTGTCTTCATCGCCGGGATAAGTTATTTCTGGGATGACGGATGTCTTATTACGCAACGACTGGCGAGCCCCGCGTGTCAATTTCTAAGCCGGCGAACCACTTCGGATCGATGCGTGACCGTAACTTTAAGCTCCTTAAGTTACTCCGTGTATGGACAGGTTTACGATCAGCCACTGCTGGTACAGCAATAGAAGAGTTTATTAGAGTGGATGGTACCTTGATACTGTACGAGGAAACCTCGAGCTGGATAAAGTCTGGTAGATGATATTAGGTCAAGGGTCACTAGATTCGAGGACGATGTCACTTTTATGCCGGCTGCGGTTCCACAGGATTCATAGAGCGTGTTACCACTCTCCCGTATCCTTACCACGTCCACGCAACTGCCATCCGTTTCAGGACCTGTTGAGAGAAACAATGTAAAGATGCAATTGCACGTATGGATTAAGGAAAAAAAATATTTATTGCCAAAACTTACTGCGAATATTTAAGTCGTGAAAGGTAAGTACTATCTTTTGTCCTGGAAAGGACGCGAATATCCATCCGCAGGAATTGCCACCAGGATAGTAGAGTGGATATCCTGGGGATTTGAGGTAGCCTCCTTCACCGCCAGGAACCCAAAATTGCGTGTTACAGTATTTGCGAACTGCTGCCTCTGTCAAATGGAATGAAGTCTCATTTACAAAGGATATCGTGTAATCGAGCATGTTTACCAGCGAGATTCGCTTGTTTCGTGCTGAGCCAGCATTCTGATCCTCGAAAACAACCCCCTGTACTCCCACTACTCCCGAACCCCTTTATTCTGTCTTGTCCATTCTACGTCAGAGATTAGAGAACCCGAGACCCTTTCATCGCGAGGAGCAAAAATATATGAAAAACTTTCATTTATCTCACGTCGATACGTATCCTAATGGATGGACCATTATCGTTCATGTCTACGGGAGTAGATACATACGTGCCAATAATATCGTATATCACGTATATATACCATGTACAGAAGCTATAACAAATGGGGTGAGGGTGTCCTTGCCCCAGATTCTCAGAGAGCGTGCGAGGGTGAGAAACGTGGGGTAGCCAGACGGGGTAGAGAGTATACTGTATACGTCTACAGGGATGCTGGATGATAGTAGGGCATAGCAGGGGAAGTAAAGCCACCCCCTACCGTATTCCCCTCCCAGTAAGAGTCATCCCCTAAACAATTCTGCACAGCGACGTACCCTTGTAACTACAGAAGAATGGAAAATAACCCCGTGACAAGAATATAAAATTTGTATTTCTTTCTTTAGGGGTTCCAGGAAATAAGAATACTTGGTTGATCATTGTGCAGTCACGATCCCTTGAGATCTTTACTCGAATTCAAAAAAGAGGCAAGGGTGCGTGAGATTCCATGAAAAATACGGATTAAAGAGTGCACGTTTTTCTACTTTCTACGCGGACCGAGGGTCGTTGAATTTTCAAACGAGTTCACCCCGTGAAGAGACGCGGCCAAATGTCTAATCCCACGATGAGGGTGGGCCACGACTAACATCCCTCCTACTAACGAACAACCCCATAGGCTAGTAAAGCGCTCGCAAAACGCACAGCTGTTCACGGCTCCCGATGGCTATCAGGCGCATTAGGATTTACAGCACGTGGCGCGCCACGCGTTCTCCCATTACTCGAAACTCAACGCCATGGAAAACTATTCAGATTGGTATTATCGATTACACGTGTGACCCTTTCCAACGTCATCCTAACCTTAGCTACTGGTGTTTCGTCTCGGTGCGTGCAGTGCGCCGCGTGCACTGGCTATAACCTGAGATATAACGTACTCTATATGTTTACCTGGAATACAGGCATATTTGAGGATCAGGTTGGCAGGGGTCCAGGTCGATGCACCTGGATGATCGGTTGCTACGTTGTACCGGCAGTGCTGATGTCCGGAGCATCTGCAAGTAAAGAATTACTTTTGACAAACGATCAAGATTTATTTCAAGAGTCCCCTATTAAAGGGAGTCGAATGACGAATTATTCAATGACTATTGACAATTTAATCGGACGTCCCATTGAGATAATATTATGGAAAGCTGTCCCGAATGCTGACTATTTTTTTTCCAAGGACTTCCGACGGTAATTGCAAGGATGACTGGTCACAAGGGAAATGAACACGTAGCAGGTAACTCCACGTCAGGATATAATTGCAAGTGTAAAGTTCACGTGCGCGTGTTGAGTTTGAAATGCACAGGAAGAGGGTGGCGTGGGTGAGTGAAATTGGTTAGGGTCGATTCACCCTTTCGAAGCGAGGGGTAGCAGCCCCTGCTGATTGTCAGGACATTTTTACCATCGCAGTTGCTGTCTCGTTCGACGGAAATCACCAGAACTGCATTTCCAATTCATTTCGAGAAACGTCGGAGTATCCATTTGTTTCGATAGTAAGATTCTTCGTTGCTTCTGACATACGTATTATATAATCCATTTTTTTTTATTCGAAGAACTTCCGTTAGAAAATTAGTTGCGTGGCCAGTTACGATGCGCAATTCCTTCTTAGAATTCAAACACGCGGCCATATCTGTGTCTTTCACAATATTATCTAATAATGAACAAATATTTATAGTCCGATCTAGTGGCGCGATCACGATCCATCATGCGAGCGTAGTTTTCGCCATGGGATATCATCCGTAACGTATCTTCGATTCTAGAGGTCAGAGGTCACTAAGGGTACTCTAAGGGGAGTTCATAAGCCACTGTTTGCAAAAGTACTTGGTACTGCACGAATGGACCCTTTGCGAATCTGAAAATCACTCTAGAATACGGATTAACTATTTCATATGAACTTTTACTACTTTCATCCTCCATGGCACATCTGTGATTTTTCGCAATTCGCACGGCTCTACTGTGTCAGTAGCTACCAGTATGGCGATAGATCATATAATATACCAAGGGCGCATTAATGTGGACGCAGTCAAATAAGAAGGACGTTTTCTAGTTTGCGGTTTGTTGCACCGTGCGAAATTCTATACTAGGAACTCTCTCCTGCGGATGCTTAAAGGCAGCTCGTGTTACTAGAGTCGCCAGTCGCGCATTGTTTCGAAACAGGCAAAACACGTGGACACCACGGGACATTCTGGATCTATGAAGATCGCAAGAGAAAAAAACAGTGGAGTGTATAGATCACAACGAGCAAGAGTAATGCGGAGAGTAAGACCGAAGATCGTTGAGGGATTCTAACTCATCGGAATCCAAACATATTGCACGAAGGCGCTAGTCGACGGGGCCATCTTGTGCGTAAACAAATAATCCAGAAAATGGGAGCGCGGACGCAAGAGGAGGAGCTACACTTTGCGTCATCCGTAATACAACGTTATTAATGCGACGCTGCTGAAATTCTTATTGTGAGATAACAAAGACTTCTTATGAGGATCCACAGATGATTTACCTTCTGTTTAAAGAACTCCTGAGGTCGACGTTACTGAGATCCTCGTCGTCCTCATCCACGTAGTTTCCTCTGAGTTGTCTGATAGCTTTGGAACGATATCGAGATCTTCGATCCTTATACTGGAATGATTGATCCTCGATCTTCTTGAGGTCGTAGCCGCAGTACTCCGTGCGATCCAATTGGTACTCGGCTTCCAGGATGAATACGAAAGCCTTCAAGGATCTACACGTCAATCTGAGAGTCGAGTCCGAGCAGCGTTCCTCGTGGACGATCTCCATGTGTCCTCCGGGTAACTTGACTGCCGCGACACTTCTTGTGATCGACGGGGATGGTATTGACAGGAGAAGCGTGAACCTCGTCATCAGGAGGAGCACGATGATTCGAGTCGATCTTGACGCCATGTCTGACCATCACAGAGGCCGGTTACTTCTTGAAGGTTGAAGACCTTTACTCGAAGGTGCCTTTTAATTTTAGCCTTCGCCGAAACTGATCTTCGAGTACCATAGATAGCTAGTTAGAAACGCCACTTTAAGGTCCACTCGAAACTGCCTTGGTTCTTCTCCTTTGCCAGACACTCGTCTTCTTCGAGTCTTCTGTACTGGCAAGGGAAGGTTGCTGATCTCTCATAAACAAGGCAAGACAATAAGGTGATTCATTTTCAAATGGCTGTGAATCCTATTTTAAATCCGTCTTATGACACTCATTTTATAGGCCGCATAATTCGCTTCGCGTCTTGGGCAGATTGCCCAATGCCAGAGTGAAGTAACTTTAGGAAGTGTTTACACGGGTACTGTAACCACGACCCTGATCTTTCGGATGCTGTCGACGATCAATGCTTCGAGAATGACTAAAGCAGGAATCGCCTAAATTGATGATAGCACGAGTGCCCAGAGTGTTCTGCTGCTTTGTATTCTCTTTGATTTGTAGCAGATGGCGATTGTGCTGGTCAGTGTTTCAGATCGAACTGCAGGCGATCGGACGGTAACGCAGTAGCAGCAGCAGCTGAAGTTTGTTGCTTTAGCCAAGAGTTAAATGTTTGCTCGAATCTTGGATTATCAATCAGTCTAGTAATTTCGAACCAAGCAGATATCTTTTTTCTGATCTTAAGAATTCAAGGTCTCTCGATAGTTTCCAGTGAGGTCAGTCGAGGCTTGTATCAATGGATGATTTCTTCTCCCCTCTCGATACTTTGCGTATTTTTCTTTCTCTTCTTTCGTTCCCTAATAATTCCACAAGGCTGACCCAAGCGCCGATTCCCACGGAATTCTTCGGTTGATGACGCTCGGCGATCTACTCTTGTTTCTTTTCGCGCTTTTTATTCTTTTTTTTTCTTCCTCTCGAAACTCCAACGAGAAATTCCGGCGTCGCCAGCTATCGATTGCCGATCGCCCTGATTCCTTATCCTCTGCAATCTTATTCCCAGTATGCTACCGGGGGAAGCCCTGTGCTGCTCCGTGCAACAACGCTGACACACTCTCTTCTCTCGGTGCAACAAAAACAAGCACGACAGAGTTCACAGGTTCACAGAAACAAACAAACAAACACATTTCACGTCACGCATTGTACGATAAAACAGATTCGAAAAAAAGTATGATGCTAGAAATTTGGAAAAATCACTCCTATCCGTTATAAATGACAATCACTAATAAAGTAAGGCCGCCTTTTTGTAAAAACAATGGAACACAAGATTCTTTTTATAAAAATGAAAATCGGTCAAGCAACGAATGATGTCCTGTTTCGTAAGAAGAATCGCGATGGCACAATATGCAATAGAAAAAAATACAGCGACATATCGCGTGCGTCGAGAAGGCGTCGAGAGGCGTCGAGACGCTCTGACGGTTTGTCGGCCACTGAAACACGCGGCTCGTGCCACCTATTCGAAGCCGTGGGGCGTCGTGTCTTGTTCACGATGCTAAACTGTGAAATCTATGTGGTACCGGTTGCACGATTGTTAACGATCGATATTCCTATGGGATAGTATAGTCAGCTATTCTCCACCCTCGAGGGTGCACCCCTCGCAAAGCACGCGTGCAGACTTTTCGGGTTCCTCCCGCGGCCGGGACTCGGGACCCAAGAACCAGGGTCTAGGGCCCCCGGTACCCCCTGCTCGACGATTCAGCTTTTGCCGTCGGGGATAGGTCCATGACCATTTTGGCATTATCTCGTGTATCCCCTACCCCCATGGTCCCTTCCATTGGGGTGAGTTTTACGCTTCACTCTGCTCGGTGGGCCTTGTGCAGGCTATTCTTTTGCGTCACGACGCGTATTGTTATCGAATTCCGCGCCCAGCTATTGTACCCCAATAGGCAGGCTCCTGGGGCCAGGTATCCGCCATTGACCTGAGCACGTGCATCCCCATCTGCAAGGAAGAGGAAAAGGAAGTACTTGGCACACCGGTTACACCTCCTTATTAATTCCATGGGGACCTCCTTGGCTCGAGATAAGTACTGCGTAGATACCAACCCATTAAAGAAACTAAATCTTCGCATCTTCCAGGACCAGATTAGCACCAGGTTCGCCAAGTGCTGTTTCATTGTGCGTCGAATGCGGGTCTCCCAAGTGCACTTTGCTGGCAATGCAAATGCAATACGAAGGGACAGTCGGCCACTACGCTTCCGTAGAGAACCGAAATGCTTATGAATTATGCAAGAGTCACTAGCCAGTGGCGAAGGTCGTTTCGATCGATGCTTACTTTACCCAGTACGAAAAGGTACCGTGTCCTATAGATACGAAAAATAACCAGGTGTTTCCATTTCGGCTATTTAACCTAATCGCTCGTCTACGCTGCATGCGTGACACGCACGACTCGCTGCAACATATGCGAGCTTAAATAGCTGATTCAACGTTTCGCATCAGTCACATTCGATGGATATCCATTCGAAATTCCCCTTTTTCTAGAATTCTATCCCCTATCTAAACTATCAAGCTATTACATAACGTTCCTCTCGTACGAATTATGCATATGCCGTAGAAATACTCCCGGCCTCCCGGAATTTACGTATTCCACAATCCCGATTCGATTCCCCGAACTTCTTAATCGTAAATTCGATTCTACGATCTTGGAAACGTCGAAATTTCGCTGAGTTGACATAATAATTTCGTATAACGTGTTTTTCCTATAAAACCACGACTATTTTTAAACTCACCGTTTTTCCATGACTATACGTCATTATCTAAAATGCCTTAGAAAAGCATTTTTTTTTAAGTTGAAATCATATTTTACCCCCAGTCCCCTCTTCCCTCTTCCACGTACCCTATAAGGCGTCTACAGGCAGCACACGTGGTGAGGGTCAATTGCACCCTCTGACCATCTAACTGGATTACGGATTACACATCAGGTTATCTCTAACGTGGTTCTCTTACGTAAGGCGTCCCTGCCGATCCAAAGTGACGACTGCCAGTGGCCAATGGCGATTGCCGAATACCAATATACGTGAATGTGTTGTCCTACGTGAACGAAAATCTTCTGAGCTCAGCATCCAGACGAAGAAGAATTTCATCTGGCTGATATTTCGATGCTCGTAGCTCATCTGCCCTGTTTATCCAGTCTTTGTAAGCATTTAACACCTTTCGCAAGATTTTACCTTCACGTCCATTTCATAACAATGGAGTTCACTCCGCGCCAATGTAAATACCGGACTCGACTCCGCGGAAGATAACTAAACGCTTTTCAGCTTTATTTAAAAAAAAAATTGTTTTTGCTCTAAAAAAACGCATCGACGTTGTCGTTTATGGGACGAGGAGGGATGAGGGGTGAGAATCGTAAATTAATGGGTAATCAATCAATCTCTTGTTTCATGGTGAACGTTTTATTTAATAATAATAATAATAATAGTATGAACTTGCGTGTGTCTGCACATGAAAAGTCTCGATGCGCCTTATTCCTGCAAGTCGCTGTATTTGAGGATTCGCAATGGCGGGCAATATAATGGTTCATAACGTTAAACCCGTTGTCCATTCGAATATTAGCGTCTCGCGTGATTGTATAACTGGACTGCAAAAAACGATCTATGAAATGCGTATGAACGAGCTGTATATGTATGTACAGTTGTTGTTGACTTGTTAAGGGACCTCGCGTACAGTCACTTATATAATTTAGTGAAACGCAGGTAAACAGGTAAACAGTTACTCTCTTCGCAATTATAGGTTATCTGTCTTTTTTTTGCAATAATTTGCACTAGGCGTGACTCACGTCGTGTCCGGAACGACATGAGAGCGCTCGGGATCTTCTTTGTCTTTCGGTATCTTCGTTCTCTTGACTTGGCATTAACGGTTGATTAAGAAGAAGGTGGCGAGTGAGGGCCTGGGACTGATGAGGGTCGAAATCACAGGGGTTGATATTTGTGAGGACACCCTTAAAAAAAAAGTTAAGAAGGACCTAGGACACCTTAGGTAATTGTTTTTTTTTTTCGTCTGGTTCTAGCACGTCGAACAAATCGTTCGACGGAATGTTGTAATTGGCTTGTCAGGCTGTCATTTTTTGTATGCAGGTACGTTTAGAGAGCGGGAGGTGGGGAGGGAGAGAGGGTGGGAGTCGAGGGGATTTTTGAAAAAATAAACTATGCTAAAGTTTCACTAAGATTCAAGCTGTTCCCGTTTGCTAAATCTCTAACGGGTTGCTCGCACTTTTTATCTTTTCTCTAATCTATTGTTAGACTCTTCTAATGTCATGGTTATGCACTACTTGTCTATTTCAATCTACTGCTCGATCATTCGAGATCGATCGAGAGAATCTCACGTGTATATAGGAATGGCCAAGGTTGACGCGACGAGAGAAGCTGCGATCGGTCCAGCACACTTCACGTCCACGTGTCATTCTCATTTCTACGAATCAGAGATCATTTTAGTTTTTCATCGTGGAACTGTCCATCGTCGAAATCTTTCTTTTCGAAACTGTGTATCGTTTGTCGTCTGTTTCTCTTTCATGAAAATCGGACAGAACGCTGATACGAAGTATTCGCTCGAGAAGCGCGAAGAATCGAGGATGCGGATGTGACTTTTTGAAAAACCCTGTTGCAGAAAAGTTCAGGCGACTCGCTTGTCTCTTGGGATTGGCCGAGAAGGAAAAGATTCTCGCAGCAAACCGATATGTCGCTTTGTTGAACACTGAACGGTGCTTTTCGCGAAATATCCTAGTGAGAACAGAAGGTCTCTCGTTTACATGCATTTTTTCTTTTTTCGCAAAATTTGCAGGACCCAAAGAGAGTGGAGTTTGGAAAGTCTCAAGGGTCATACGTAAGGATCGGTAAAGGCGAATCTAGGGACAATCCGGTAAAAATGAATTTTCGATTTTCGATTCTCCTCGATCGTTATCCGTTAAACAGTTCAATTATCAAGACGCAAAGCGATAAGGCATTATCGGATATGTCAGCTGAATCTCCGGCCGTTCGGACTGCGCGTTTCGAAAGCCGTTTAGAAAAATATTCGACTTACGCATCCCAGCCAATAGGATCGTCCCTCTCTCAAGAACCGACTGGACCCGAGACGAAGCCAGAGGCTGGAGATTTAAAAAAAAATCTGTTCGGAAAAAGTTAGCCTATTTTTTTCATTCTTCGGTTCTGTCTTTCCTTAATCCTTTCCCTACATTATTTTACCCGTCAATTCATCCTTCGTTATTATCCCCATCGGTTCTCCATTCCATCCATCGCGTACACGAAGACTCGCCCGAAATACACGATTAAAAGCGGTGCATCTCTTATTATGCCATTATTGTGCGTGCTACAAAAAGAATGAGAATAAAAGCCGAAATGGCACAGACTGTACATTACGCACTACGTAACCATCTCATTTTTTTTTTCCTTTCATTTCTATTTCCCCCCTACTTCCCCATGATTTCTCTTTCCTTCCGGGCAATCTCCGTCTCAAGTTTATCTCGAATTCGTTTACTCACTACGTTTTGGCACATTACCAACTTTACGGCTCTAAGTTCCCCTTAAGATACACGTCTGTAGTTATTTTCACATTGCAGTTCTGTGTTTACCAGCATCTCTGCGTGTCGTCTTTAACTTCGTATGCGTATTCGTCCTATTACCTTGAGATCTCTTACGTTACTCTCTAATATCTAAACCGATCGAGTACCATGAGTAGCGTCAGTACCGTTACACGCCATCCTCCTAAACAACGATACGATCTACGGTGTGCTTGAAAATTCCTAAACGATTATTAACAAATCCTCAATTTTTCCAGAACTAAGTAAAACATTGAAAATCCTCTTGTCAAATAAGCCAGAAGCTCACCGGATCGTATCGCAATATCTCGACTTGACTCACCAGGCCCGTAGTAATCGTTAAGTTATGCGCAGCTACGCCGTTACTTTTTCAAAATATTATGTATACATATATATATACTTGTCGTTCTCGTCATCAATGACTCGCGGACACACCGTATAGGTATAACTTGCAATTCCACTATGAGAATTTTTAGTAATAATTATATATATGTATACGTGTATATATATATATTTATATATACTTTTTAAGCCTCAACAATTCCCATAATAAGTCTATATTATCGCACGACAGAATCAGACGGCCCTGCTCGACTCTTAAACATCAACAGTCCCCTAGGACGAGACGAATGGATCTCATAAGTGAAGAAATCATTTAAGGATCACTCGATCGTTCGATCATGGGAAAAAAGGGATGCCCCTGTGGAATGGAGCAGAACCCTAATCCTTCGGCGCCGTCGTAACACATTAGTCAACAGTGAATTTCATCGTGATTCTCTTAGCGAGAAATTTTGGTTGTCGCGCTCATGCGCACTGCCATCACTCTCTCCTCGTTCGCATTAACAAACTCATTGATTAAACGTAACGCACGATGACCTATATGTATTCTGTGTACATATACGTATGTATATTCACGTGAAACGTCGCTAATTACTTTGGCACAGTGCACGCTTCTCGTGAACATGTCTAATACTGAGGCGAACCAGCCATCAACGTCTTTGGCCATTGTTCCTGGCCGATTCCACTTGAACTGCATCCACTCCTTCTTCTCTCTCCTTCTTGATGCAGTTCGTCGTTTCTTTATTCCTTTGTTTCAGCAGCATCTTTACGTCGTTTTCACTTTGTTCGCTGCTGAGCTCGCTAGTATACGATTGAAAAGAGGTATTCTCTAATCAGCGATTAGCGACTAGGTTGAGTCGAATTAGTCGACGCAATTGTCTTAATCTTCCCACCACCTGGGCCAGTTGAATCGGTAAACTCGTTGGAAATTTAATCGAATCCAGAAGCCAGAGAGTAATTAGTTTATGAATTTTTAAGCATCTTTAATACTGCTTCTTCCTTCATTGTCCTTCTTCCTGTATTCTGATGAATTACTCTCGAATTGGCTTCTTGATTCGGAGCTAGGATACTTCCGGCTCGGAGGTGGGAGATTCCTGCTACGCCTCCAGGAAAATCAACGCCGTAGGTTTCGGCTCCAGGTTGCTCTTCTTCGCCTCGACGACCAGGAACTCGATCTCGTTACGATCTCGCCGTGCGAACGATTCGGCTATCAGTCTGGCCACTTCCTGATGATGGAGTCCTGCAAGTTGTTAGCTCGATTAAACGCTGGATCGTTGCTTTTTTTTATTGTCGATATTCTAAGCTACCAGTGAGCCGTACCCTCCACCTTGCGACCGTCAACCTCCAAGATCAGCTGACCAACCTCCAGTCCACCAGCTTCGTAAGCTGCTCCGTTGTCCTGAAACAGTATTATTAGTCTCGTTACGATACGACTACTAGCTCTGTCTAGTTACATCACACAATTCGTGGTCCCAAGGGTCAAGGCACTCTGTATAGGGACTCGGGTCGTGTCACCGGAACAGAAATCCGGAACAGAACCCGTTAGTCGTTCGAGCTCTTGACTGGTTTGACTCGTAGAGTTTAAGAGAAGAAATAAGAAAGAGAACCGTTTTAGGATCGAATTGAAACCGGTTCCTCGAGTGATGTGGATCGCGCGAAAGTAACTCCTTGAGGATGGAAAACGACGTCGCCCTGGGCGAACGTCTCTGGCCTTTCAGGTAGGGCCTTAAAGTATTGCTCTCCTCTTGGGTCCAGGTCGAGTCATCTGGAGCCCGGGGACACGTGCGTCTGTGCAGATCTCACAGGATGAGTACTCACGTGAATATTGATGATCCTGGGCAAGGGATGCTTCGTGTTAGCACCACCCTCAATAGCGATACCCAAAATGGACTTGGTCTTCTTGACAGTGATCCTCAAGTTGCCCTGATGATCAGGAACGACCAGGGCACCGTCTTCCTCTCTCCTTTCGGACATCTCGCTCCTGGTTAACCGCTGAGCACTGTGGTGCCTCCGGGGTGGCCCACCCGAGCCACCACTTCCGGCTGTTCCACTTCCGGAACCACCCTCTTCCAAAAGTTGTGCCTCCTGCATGTCAAAGCTTCGTGAGAGCTTGTGCGCGAGTTCCTGAAAGGATCAGAACTTGATTCGTCCACGATTCCCATCCTGATAATTTATTATGACGTCCAGCACCAGCGACAATACTTCACCCCGGCCGACAATGCACCTCATCTTCGGGGGGACACGTGAAACCTCGTTATCCTTGACCAGGTATGATCATCGATTATGCTGGCATCAAAAAATGGCCGCTGACAAAAACCTGTGGCCAGAGACTTTTTATTTCTTTCGTTCCGTCATCTTTGACTTGTTTACGAACAGCCGGAGGAGGAGGTCAAGCCGCACTAGGAAATATTACCGCTGTCACGGACGTTCGCGCGAATTTACGCACGGCACACGCACACGATAAAATTATAATCTCTAAAGGCTGCACGCTAGTTCATACGTACATACAGTTGTATATTTTAATGTGAAGAGAGTGCTCTTCTCTCCTGGCTATACACGCTTCCACAAGCACGGATCAATTAATCGAAGACTGCCACCAGCACGCCTTCATTTATTTCGCAGATGCTCGACACATGCAGATTGATAAGGAAATCCTTTATCAGATCCCGTACTTTGTGCTGCGAGTGTATGCGCCATTAGGAAAAGACACTGCGTGAAGATTTTAGAGTATAAAATATATATTAAGTCATGCTTGCAGGTAGGCTGGTTAAGTGATTGGGTGTGGTGGTGCTCGGAGAGTGGTGGTGTTCGCGTTAAAAAATCTTTGTAATCAGAAGAAGTAGAAGAAGAAGGACTCGTAGCGCGCGTTTCTTTTAGCTACGCGAATATCGACGATTCTACGATCGATCGTGCATCGTGTATCATGACAGATCGTCGATCGTCGAGCGCCAGGCGTCCCTTCGACTCGCGGCGTCGTTTATCGCGAGATCTCCTTGAGGTGCCGTCCTCGGAAATTAAGAAAATAGGTAAATTAGAAAATAAGAAAAGGTGAAAGTACGGCAAACCGTGGCGTTGGGAAAACGCTAGCGAGTCGCGCGTCTTGCGTCTTTTGAAAGACAATGGCCGCTTTTACTGAATTCAATTTGGGATCGGGAGCGTTTCTCGGAATTTCTCTTGGCATCTCAATGAATATCTAAATCATCCCGATGCCTTGTAGGCGTCGTGATAAGGATTCTGATTAGCAACGTAAGTACCTTGAAAGAGCATCTTATGGAGTTGTCACGGTTTGCCGTCCGATCATCATTCTAATCAGTAATGACTCTAGTCGTCTACTTGAAAGACTTTCTTTTTTGTTGTATTATTAAACTTCATTGAACTTCGTAATTTCCTACGATTTGAAATCATGTGAGTTTAGTGATTCGTGCATGCCAAGACATCTAGTATCGTGCTTTATTTAATAAGAATAAAGAATAATGAAAAAAAAAGTTCATGTGCAAGACATCTAAGTAACACGTACACACGCTCTATTCACTATCGCTAACTCTATAAGAGCAAAGGGTTTCGTTTTGTCTTCAGAGTGAAGAGAGAGAGAGAGAAGAGGCAGTAGTAACAGTAGGAGAGAGGAGAGTGAGAGAGTAAGAGAGAAACAAGAATGATAGATACAAACCATAAGTATAGTCATGCGACAAAAAAATCAATTACGATGCATTGTTTTCTATAACTCTACAAAAAGTCGTCGTACGACAAAGTCAATATTAAGAAATATTAAAATCTCCGTGTTTCCGTATGCGTCCAAGGAAGAAAAGTATTTTGTCAATTGTAAGAAATGAAGGTAAGTTGCATAATGCATCGTTAGGAAGAAGAAAGATAAATAAATAGATATTTGAATCAATTAGTGATTAACGAGTGTGTCTGCGTTGCGTGTGTGCATGTCTAGCGACAGTGCTGGTGCGTGTGGCGTGTGAAAGAGAGAAAGAGAAAAAGAGAAAGAGAAGAGAGAGAGAGAGAGTGAGTGGATAAGAGAGAGAAAGAGTGAAGTAGGTAGGTGTAGGTAGGTTAGGTTAGGTATACCCGAAATTAGCTCAAATGTGTGGGACTAAAGAAACTTACGAGGGGCCTGGCGCCCCAGTACCAGGATTTGACACGCTGGGTCAGTCCACCAAGGAGGTGTGACCTCCAACCACCGAAACCCCCACCTCCAACACCCTCCGAGCTCCTCTCTTCCCTTCCTTCGTCATCATCCTCCTCCGTATCATGATCACGATCTCGATTACGATCACGATCCCGATCCCGATCGCCTCGCCTCCCATTACCGATCATCTCGGCGTCGCTACCCTCGCACCCTCCGTCGCTCTCCTAGCACAACAACCCCCAAACACAGCGCATCCCAAATTAGCCTCGTTATCAGTAAAGCAATACTACGTTATCGGGATCCTTCATCATCCATGCTCACTCCACCGTCCAGAATCCTGGACCAATCGATCCCAGCTGCATTACCTAATTCTTAGACAATCTATCGATTTCTATGCATAAGTCAGTATTTCTTAGGAGTACAAGGCTAGTGACTTTGTAACCGTCACCTAAGTGTCATAAAGAAGACGCGTCTTTCGGCGGCCATCTTGCCAATAACGCGTTATTGTACCTATACGCGTGTAGCAAATAAAAGATGGTGGACTGTGTGCTGTTGGTAGCCTATGGTACAATACCAAGTACACCGTGTATGTTTTTTATGCACATACGATTGACCAAGGTACTGAAACTGGAAAACCCTCAGTGTGGAGAAACGTAAATGCACGTGCCATGCGGCAGTGCTGCAATAATTGACCTACAATCCGTAAAGTCATAAAATTGACCGTCCAGTTGGTTCGAGTAAGTCAAAACTTTCTCCACGACCTGCATCGGCCTGTTATTATTATGCGGTTAGCCCCTTTATGCTCTTATGCTTTATACTCTTACGCATCCTGCTGCCGAACCGCAGGAAATCTACGGGCGGCCGATCTCTAACGATAAGTAGGGCTTATCTGTGGTATCATCGCTTCTGCCTAATCATTCCGATCCTGAGACTCGTTCGCGGAGAGAGACGAGAGCGGCCGAACCATCTGTTGTCAATCAGTAAGAAAAAAAAGGAACAGGGTCGGCGAGCAGTGCGATAGCTCAACAGGGCTCAAGAATCTTCGATCGATCGATCCTGCGATCGGTTCTTTCATATTTTTTTTTCCCAACCTCGCCCCTTCCTATGAAATCATTCCTGTTCTTAGGCTCTGACCTCGAAGCCGACTTAATGCGACTCGACGTCTGCAACGTCTAAGATAATATATCCAACCGCGAGGAATCCTGCCAGGACTAATGTCAGATTCAGGTGAGATCGCCACGTAAGTGTTCCTTCTAAGCTAAACAAAAGCAGAATTGCCCTGAAAAAATATTAAGGCTTCTTAGGTCAATCACCCGAGCGTCCATTTGTCCATCTGTCCATTGTGCCGTATTAGACCATTCTGGCATTTGTCCATTCTAGCTGGACTAATTAGGCGTGAGTCAGACAGATGCTGACTCAGAAAGAAAGTCTCTAGGAGTCTCCAAACGGACTAAGATCCCGCGCCGTGATATCCAGGATGACAGCCTTGCAGGAATACCGAGACCAGGAAGTCACCTTTCTTCCCTGGATCATCGATACAAGGTCAGAAGTTCAAAAGATTCGCATTTTAGGTCCATACAAATTTTTATCTATCATTTCGGTTTCAACTCCATCGAGCAATGTATCTTCTTCACGCTTGACAATTCCAGCGAATCTTCCATTGGACGACGGTCATCCCCAGGAGTCCAAGGTATCCAGAGACAGGTTCCCAAGCAGGAGCGATCCTCTTGAAGATGATACCAAAGTCCCCAGCGTAATGCGCATAGGAACCAGTCAGTTGGCAACTTGGCAACAGCGTCGAACCATTCTTCCTGCTCGTCTCGCCTCTTACCTGCTCTCCAGTCCCTCTCAGTTCCTCTCGTTCCCTCTCTCAGAATACTCTCTCGTTTACTCACTGCCGATCGAGTAAACGTAAACCTGGCGGCGAGTCTGGCCGCTTCGTACTCGGTTCTTCGGTTCTTGAATCAGTCGAGCTCAGTCGAGTCACCAGGATAACACGAGTGCGCATCGTGCCCAACTGGACGCTCCAGCTGACAATTCTTACTTGGACAGTTCAAATTGTCAGTATTGTCTTTCATTTTTTTATTCAATCCAAATTTAATATCCGACAACGACGTCAACCTTCTCAAAGGTACCAATCTGGGACTCCGTCCAGGACGAGTGTCGAAAGAAGGACAAGGAAAAACAGAGGCCAACCAACAATCCAGAGTAAGTTGCTACTATTGATACTGGACTTTAGCAAGAGAACTAGAAGGGTCTTTTTTATTCGAGCGAAATAGAAAGTCTCCAGAGTAAAAGAGTCCGGACGTGACGTAGTAATTCTTGAAAAAGGGACTAAATTCGTAGGAATGAAAAGGTAACGAGTAAAGGAAAAAAAGGGACGTGATAACTGTGTATATATATATGGAGTCCACGTAGAAATAGAGGAGAAAGGAAGTAAATACAGAAAAGTTATCGTACGTCGTGTGGTAGAGCAATACGATACCTCTGTGTGGAGAGTCATTAGTTCGCTAATGAGAATTTAAAAAAATGGCGAGTGTCTCGCAGGTTCGCAATCAGTAAATACAACCAAGGAGACCATTGCGGTAATTAGATAATTCAACGTGTATTCGCGATCCTTTCGAGTCATTGTAATCGCATCTGCAAGCAATTGCGCAATTGGCTTACGTATAATAATCAATAATAATCAAGTAATACACGTAAGCACGGGTATACGGTTATCAAAGCAAGGATTTGACGTTACATGAAAAGATAGAAAGAGTCGAGCTCGAGCGACTTGTCGTTCATTGGAAAGTCTAATCGCCGGTATACAATTAATCTAATCTAAAAGCAACAAGGGAGTGATCGCAAAGAAACCCAGATACGAAAGTCAAGATGGGAGGAGGACCCTTTCGAATTGACTCGACGAAACGTCAATTCATTTACGTCTGCTCGAAATTGCTGAAGCAGAGAATAGTTAAGTTGGCTGGAAAGTTGCTTGCCTTAATGAAGCAAATAATTAATCGAGAGAGATTTAATGAAATCGCCATATAATTCTCCCTCGAACTTTCAATACACAATCCTCCGGAGGATCCTTCGTTTTACTGCGTTCCTATAGGTGGATTGCAACTAACTGTATATCCAATACGGTACACCGGTACATCCGAGAATTTATACATTTCAGCCGGTTCCACGATGGCACACGTGAGTCCCATAGTCGTCGCGTCCATTTTTTTGTTTTCATCTGGTCTATTCCTTTGTGGATGATAAAGAGGGACGGTTAGTCACTGTTAGGTGGTGAGCTAGAGGCAAAGCGTAGGAACGCAAGATGGATACTCAGAAGTAGAGAAGAATGGTGAGAATTAGTAACGGAACGCCTGGGGCCAGATACATCCTGGAATCGAGTGAAGCTAATTGGATTGAGTTTAACGGGTAACGTTAAAGCGTTCTCGATTTCTTTTTTCGCACTGCGTCCCAATTGTCTTCCGTGCGCGTCCTGTGATTCCCGCTAATTTACTTAGTAAGAGACTCGTGATTCCCAATATGGCGCTGCAGTCGCACAGTCCCGTGTACTTTGCTCGCAATTACCAGAAGGGGTTAGTAGTTTTACGATGGAAGATGAGACTAAAAGGTAAAAAAAGAACTGGTCTCAGTCTGCTGAACGAAGTGGCCTAGTGTCAGTCGGACAGGCTGATTGCGATGCAGAGCCTGTTTCGTGGCCCGACAAAGTCAGCCAGCCAGCCAGTCACCCAGCCAGTCAGCCAGTGAACCAACCTCGTGGCCCAGTGACATCGTCATGGTGTTCGTAAAACGGCTGGCTGCATTACTCGACCTACATTTTTCCTGAGCTACGGGAAGCTCCTTTGTGTCACGATAAAGACCTTCGTATTTTTCAGGTTGGAATATATTGAGACGTGCGGAGACTGAGAGAAGATAGGAAGAAGAGGAAGAGGAGGAGGAAGCAATCTAGAGTGACGATACCGAAATATGGAGTCCTGGTTGAGCGACGTGCAGCGTGTGAGAATTCCGCGGCCGAAATTCGGCAGTGGAAATTCCGTGAGGAGGTCGAATTCGAGCGTTCAGCATGTCAGACCGGAAGCGCACGCGAGGCAGGGACAGGATGTCGCCAAGGCTACGGAAGAACTGCGTCAGGCACTTCAGGATAAACTTTGACCTAGAGGGATAATCATTTCCCGATCCTCTATTTTTGTACCTTCTCTTCGTATATCTCGAAGGATAAGCTAGCTTGTAATCGCTTGCTCGGATTAGGATTAGGATTAGGAATCTTTAGGAGCTTGCCTGCGGATCGAATGAGTTTTATTGATTTATCCCATTTATTTGACTCATCCAATTTACCTTTGTCAGGTTATCACCTACTGACACATGTACATCTTCTGTTCTCCGGGAGATTATTCGTGCGCCCTGAGCCTCGTCAATCAGAAAATTAGAATATATCGGCGCTTTGATAAAAAAAAATTCCTATTGATCGTTCGCACGCGATTGCTTTTCTCGTTATCTAAATGGACTCGATCGATTCGTTCGTCAATTTCTCCCCACCCCTGTACATAAAACCTCAATGCATACATTATTCTTTGTATTTTATACACCCTGTACACGCATATATTATATATGTATATACACTGTTGATAATTATTCTTGTCAATAAATAATGATGACTCGTCACGAGAAATAAGAAGAGTTGATCGCGATTAATTAATGAGCGTGCTCCAGTTACGAGGAGTGATGACTTTCGCTGATTCCGTTCGGATTGGTGGATGACTTGGATGGATTTACTTTCCATAATCGTTTCACCCGGATGACGCTCAAAGTTTCACCTTCGTTTCGTTTCAAAGAGATTCGCAACATCTTCCACGCCTTCTTTGGACAATGAGCGCTCGGGTGCGACAAGAAGAGTGAAATATACCGATAAGATAAAAAAAGAAAAAATCTAATCGATTCCGCAATTGCAACGTAAGGCAAATGCAAATATTCAGGAACGATCTAAGAAATTTCCAATCGAGCGTTTTAATCTGTTTTCACGGTTGACAACTTTAAGTGGCGTGTCACTCGAAACTTCAACCTTCCCACTTCCGGTTCCAATAGACTGTTACATCCGTTTTCGCTGAATGGAAGCAGCCGTAAAGATTCACTCTCGGTTTCTACGATTCTTTCGAGTTTAGTGGGAGTGTTCCGGGGACCAAACGGGAGACCGCGAATTCTTCTTCCGACAATGGAGAGAGAATCGCAAAAGAGAGAGAAAGAGTACCGAATTCTCTCGAGGACAAAAATTCATATTGACAGTACCTAGCGAATAGCCGTCTTTCATAGTCTGACTACAGCACGTACGACACTTCTCATAGATGGAGGTGTTCCGCGGAAGAAAAGGAACGTGAAAGATGAGAAAAAAATGAAGGGACAGAAAAGTGAAGTGAGAGAGATAAAAAAAAGGAGGAAAGTTTTACACTGTCGTGTAAATCCTCTTTTTTCTCAACTAAAAACTCTAGAGGCCCGGGATCGACTATCCGTGTAATTTACTAGAACGACGTAAACTATGTTCGACTAAACTCCAAACGTCCTTCGGCTATCCTATATTATGGAACACAGGAACATTCTTTTTCTCTAGCTAACAGTAAGAAGGAACTCCACACTCCACTATCCTGATTACCTAAATATTAACTATACTATTACGTATATAATATCTTGTAATGATCTCACTTTCCAAGCGATGAGTTTTAATCTAATTTTTATTTTATTATATTCTTTAAGGACTAAAAGGATATGTAAATCAATGAATCTCGTAGATAAACTAGTCACTTGGAAGTAGTACATTTACGAATCTGATCTTTGACCCTTAAGAAGACAACCTGAAGTACATCTACGTTACGCAATAGACAATGGTAGAAGAATTAGAAAGTCAATCTCATAGCTACTGTCGACTTACCAAATTGTCAGGATGAAGATGATGATGAGGATAGTCCCGGGGATTACCCCGAGAGCCTCCTGGTGAACTGTGCCGACGACCACGTTCGTTTTCCGTCTCGTCCTCGTAGTCCTGAAAAAAAGAAGCGTTGTACTCTTACAGGAGGCAGCTCCTTCCGGCTTCCCTAATTCCGCGACTCTCTGCTTCCGGTTGCAGACGCCTCACTCTCTAGGAAGCCTCTCGACTTCCATAGTCGTTAAAGCGTCGCGACGCGCGTTCGCGTATCTTTCAGGTATCTCTAAATGCACCTGTAGTGCCTTTATGCGTGTTTGTTTGTGTGTGCGCGTGTGTGTACCTGATTGTCACACTCGTCATCGTTGGAGAGGGCGAGGTCAGAGGTTGCGACCTGATGCTGCTGACCTCTTCTGCAGCCCACTCTGGAAGTCCGAAAATCATTCAAATAAATTTGCACCAATCGTCGAACTGTCATGAAAGTCCTTTTGCCAGCGACATCAAATGACACTAATACACTTATATTTCATCATCAATGCCATCTACGTCATCCACTACGATCACTAGATCCAACTATAGCTTTACCCTGATAAATTCAAAAAGTTTTACTTCCTACCTTCGTATACTATCGCCTCGCGACTCTAAGCCTATCTGCCAAACTTTCGCAATGTGGAAATAAATTCTAGTTCGCGGAACAAAAGAAATGAAAAAAGTGAAGGATTCAAGGAAATAATACGACCCTTACCCGCTGCTGGTGAAGCTCGAAAGCAACATGGAACACATTCTCAGGAGTTCCAGCGGGAAAACTGGTACCGGAAGGAGGGAGAAGGAAGACCTCTTCGGTTATTTCCAACTAATCCTTTACGAAGTTTTATCAAAACTTTCGCCGAATAGAAATGGTGCAACGGCGCCAGCCAATGTGTGGGGATCCCTACTAGGAAGAAGAACGGCGCAGCGATCCTCAGGAATATTTCTAATAATCCCGAAAAGTCATTCTATTTCCGTCCAACTCTTGGGATCCATTAAGAACCATTAGAAGCATTAGGTAGCACCCACCATCTCGCGACAAAAGGTCAATTTCACGCCTAAACTCTGTCCGTCTATTCGCTACCTGCGTACGCACACAGATCCCATACCTAAGCATGTAAATATGTTCGGTGTACATGCAAAGGAAAAGTCCAGGAAAATTGGTGACGTTGATTAGAATGCACGTGCACAACAATACATGCTTAGATATGGAATCCGTGTGCGTACCCACTTAGCCAATAGATTGCACATAACAATCCTGAGAAATATTCGAAAGAACCAACCACGTCTTAACAAAAGCAGATTGCGCGAATATTTTCGCACCAGTCGAACCGGCTCGACTTCTCATTTCTAAGGCGAACTGTGAACTGCTGTGAACCGCCGTGAACTGCGAACTCTCACGGAAAGTCATTTGTTTTTTCATTTGGTTACCCAGGATACCGAGCAGCCTGGCACAAGACGCCAAGACGTAATACGTATACAAGACTTATACGACCGAAAGGCAGTAAAGAGAAATTTGACAGCTGTCATGTGATCCAATGACAGATGTCAAATATGCCCGTTACATTTAATCCGAATCAGCCTGCACAATAAACTCTATTGGTAAAACTAGAAAGGGTCCAAATGGATCAAGAGTCGTCGGACACACGTGATCGTGACGGCCGCAGGAGGCTCCTGTCAGGAATCCTGTTAGGGTGTCCCTCGAGTTTCCTACCCTCCTAAAAAGTTACCCCTAGTGGTAGCGAGCCAATCGATTCAAGGATTTGGCCCAATTTCCCAGAAAAATTAAACAGACCTATCCGTTAGTTCGTAGTTCCTATAGGTTGGCTACTGTCCGACTAGCTATTAGTCTATTGTACATGCACGTAATTCCCGCCACGTAAACTATATGCTTAACCATATAGGTATACCTCCATGTACTTAGTACTATGTATCGATAAAGGAAGGAACGCATTAACTGGCTAGCTAGGAAATGAAATATCGACTTGGCCACCCTTCTCTCTATTTGACGTATGCGTATCGATAATCGAAAAGCCTCATTATTTATTACTGATTGCTTATAACGCCCGAGCGCACGTGTAGCGTTATTTTTGAAAGCTTTATCATCAAGGTTCGGCCAAACACCGAATTCGAATTAGCCTCTGCCTAGATCGATCGGCCATGTTTCTTTTTTCATAGACCAATAATACCCTTACTGCCTCTCCTTCCTCCTCTCACTTTCTCTTTCTCCCTTTGAGTACGATCAGCGATCCATGGATTAGGATGAAAAAAGAAAGAGAAAGAAATACACGCGGCATTGGACAGCGAACCGATAAGTGATCGATAGCTAATATAATAATTAATAATTCTCGCTGGCAAAGGACCTTCCAAGATTGGTATTGTCTCTCGACCTGGTCCTGGGCATGTCAGCCCCGAGACCGCTGTCCTCGCTCGGCGACCTATACTCCTGGTTATCCCTGGACAGGAGAGGTCCCGTCACTCCCAGAGGATCTCCCTCGATGTCCACCAGTCGTCCCGGTCGGCAACAACCCCCGGAAACACCCCTCTGCGGCAAATTATCAGATCCGTCAGGCCGCTTAGCCTCCAACTAACTGATATCGCGTGGCGAGCTTGCCGGAGCTTTGAACTAGCCCATTTTCCTTTTTTTCTTTTTTTTCGTTATTTTTATCCCATGCCGACAATTTTCCATTATCGATGTATCCTGTTATCTAAGGTGTCCCATATAAGATTATCTAGGTACACGATTAGACCTTCGCGAATAAAGCATTCGCGAAAAAGCTCGCGGGATTCAAAATGAAACTCGTACCCGCACGAAATTTCGAATACGCGAGCAAAATTCGTTTGACGTCGATACAAAAAAAAAGAAAGAAATGGAAGAGAATTAAGAAATCAATATGGACGCAAAAATCAACGTGAACACAAGGAAAAAATCCAGCAAAGCTCAGGCGAACCCGTTGGCGATGGAGAAAAATTCGGTTAGTTCGTTAGATCAGGCAGAAAATAACGATCGGTCGATGATTGATTGCGAATTAGCGAGTTTAGTCGACCGATCGTCGAGCAGTCCACTATTGGACAGACTGATTCCAAAAAAAAATGCGAATCTTGTTCTGTAAGAAGGAAAATATGGCAGGCTTCAAGGCGTCTCAAGCAAAACGAAAACATGAAAATAGATATAATGTAAATGAACGCTGCGCGCGACTGTCGCATATCGGACTTGGCATATCCATGGGAGATTTTGAGCAGAGGTCGAGGGGTCAGCTTGCGCAGGTTCTGGAGCTCATGCTACTATGGCCGAGAGGGCCGAGAAAAGTCGAGAAAGAACGAAGGAAAGTTACGAAGGAATGAAAATTACGATGTATATGTAATGTGGTCATGTATAATGTATATGTATATATGTCACAGATCCTCCAACGAGGATTTCAAAATGAGATGTCATCGACATTCCTCGCGAATAAGTCAGGCACGTCTCTGGCAGGTTTTTTCATCAAGTTTGAAATTATTCGTGCTTTTTATTAAATAAACATTAAAAAAAAATTATACCATAAATATCGTGTTCGTGACTACGTAGTGGTGTGTCTATGCGTATTGTGCATGCTCAGTCAAATTTGGACGATTACAGTCGTTGTATTTTATCTTGCTTTCTTTTTTCAGCCTCTCCCCCTCCCACACCCCCTTAAAGACTCCACGAGGCTTCTCGAGTGATTCTACACACTCGCAAAGGTGTGATGCAATGGTCGCCTTCTCATCCTCCCCTTCTTTCCTCTCTCTCGCGCTCTCTCGCACCTCTCCAGTCGATAACGAGTTTTCCTCCTTTCAAAACACTCCATCGCCCCTTCTCACTCTCTCCTCCATTTTCCTTCCCCCGTCTTCTCTTCGTCTCTTCGTCCGTTATTTACAGATCTTTCGTTTAGTTAGGGTCTTTTTTTAAGGGTTCTCTACGTGGGAACGTGTAGCCATCTAACGATAAGTAAGTATATAGGTAGATAGAGACAGATAAGAGGGTAGACGTAGTTATACACGGACATACAAATCGGTACAATGCGTTAGGCTCTTCTATGGCTTTTTATGCTTAATTCACGCGTGATAATTTGAATGGAGTGCTATATACATACGTTAGCTGCTAAGTAGCGTATTTATCGTGGAAAAATGTCAAAATGAAAGTTATTTGTGATTTAACGTTGTTTTAGGCGCCAAGGAAGAATCCCACGCAAAACGTAGCGAACACGAAAGGGACAGGAGATACGTTTGAGAAGAGAACATACAGATCTAAGAGAGCAGGTACACATAACAGACAGACAGAGAGAGAAGGAACGCTGGTACATATTTATATGCATGTAGATATATAGAAAAATATCGAGAAGAACAAAGAGAAAAGAAAAGGAAAAACTTACCGGAAGATCGTGGAGCGAGGGTGTCACTACGAGGTCGGAATGCGCCCTGTCACCTTTTCTCTGTGCACGAACAAATCTTATTTATCGCTGCTTCCATATTTATTGCGTATTCGAATACTTGTCTTGAAGTCGAAATCATGAAGTCGCCTACCCTAGTTAACGTCGCGCGTGGTCTGTAGACTAGATCATCAAAAGCAGCTCTGTCCTTGCTGTCGACCAGTTCTCGTAGTTCCGTGAGCAATGTCAGCTTCTCATGAGTATTGAGGAGGTCGCCAAGACTGGTGACGAGATCCTCGACAGTGATCCTGCGTGTCCTGTAGTCCGCCAGAAGCTGTGAGAGGGCCGCCCTTTCACTCCTGGCCAGGACGACCCTGGCCTTTTCCTCGACCATGGCAGCGGTCGCCGATGACACCGTGTGAAGTCCTCTGGGTCTCCAGTCGTTGCTGCTAGCACTCCTTTCTCAAGAAAAGGATCCTCTTAAGAGTGGATTTACTTGAACCGTCAAATCTCATCTAGGAGAGTAGCCTATCTGTCCTTACGTGGGTGGCTCGTGATTTCCAAGACTCTCCAGGAGCAGAGGATCGTGTTCCTGATACCTTGAAGCTGGCAATACCATGGGTTGACTGGTAGTGCAGGAATGTGGCACTTTGCCAACATCCCTGATCAGCAGACTCATCCTCTTATTGGTCTTCAGGATCTGGACTGCCTCATCGTGCGTGGCTTCTTCGAAACTCTGGCCGTTGACCTCGATGATTTGATCGCCTACCTAAAAGGAAGACAATGCAGAAGAAAAGAGACCGAAAATTCCTACCAGCCGGAGTTCATCTTAACGAGCAGATGCTCCAGTTTATTTTTGGTATCCTTACCAATAGTCCTGCTCGGTCCGCGACGCTGTCCTTATCGACCCCAGTGACATAGATTCCAAGTCCGTACTCAAGTCCACCTCGGATCATCAGTCCTAGAGATTGGCCCGGTTCTATGCAGAGTTCGACTTTTCGCGTCCTGGGCGCATAACGAGAATCTCGCGGATGCAGAGGAGGAGGTGAAGCTGGTCGACCCTGACGGTCCATCCAGCTGCAGGATTGCTGTCGACCCGACGAAGACCACACAGGATGATTGCCTCTGCAACGTGGATCCAGAGCAGGACCTCTTACCGTCATGCTCAAAGTTCTACAGGACTTAAGCATCTGAAACGAGAAGGACAAGGATGACCGAGTCCATCGGGTAAAACGCGGATGCAAAATAATTTCAAGGACAAAAGGTTATCGATCGCAGGATGCGTGCTCGAGTTAATGCTTCGCCAGACTGAATCATTCCTGGCATTATCGGGTCTGATCTGGGAGGACAAACAGGCTCTCGAGTAAACACGAGAAACGAGTATTTCGAGGAGCGCGCAGGACACGAAGGTGAAGTAGAGTTCGCGTTTTAGGTGACGCCGTTCGGTAGCATAGATATCGATCTCGGGCTACTCCCATGACGTCACATCCTGCTTATCCTTGACCCGAGCTGCCTCATCCTTAAGACGAGTTCGTTTGTTACAATCTTCGCGACGTTACCACCTCAGAGAATTATTAAAGCTTCACTCGTTCCTAAGCTGTACTCCTAATTCCATGGGGAATTTCTATCCCTCGCGAGAATCCATCCAGGAACGTATAGCTGAAAATTCGACTGATCCTCGTCACACTCGTTCACACGGAACGAGTGGTTTCGCGCGTTGCGTATAAATATTTTATGTTAACCGCGGGTTGCGACGGCTGGAATTACCATATAGCTCGTGATGGCGACAGGATATTATGGTTTAGTATAGAAGGGTATTGGTATACTAGGGTGCTGGACTAGCAAGCTATTATCGAACCGGTAAGTCACTTCCGGAGTGAAAGGAAGCCAACTCAAACTCCCTCGTCCGATTCGCCGTTCCTGATCGCTATCAAAATGGGCTCCTTTACAATCTTTAATAAATCTCTGTCTTTCCAAACTCCTCAGGCGATCGATCGATCGATTCGACGTTTATTATCGTGCTTTAGGATTTTCAGTATGCTCCCTCTAGCTGGACCATTCTAGAGTCCTTCCTAGATGCTCAGGAATTGGACAATGTAAAAAGCATCCCTTTCTAGGTCAACGAATGCTGATACTTCAGTCTCTTGGGTAAATACGAGGAATCCTCCCTTATTTTTGATTCTCCGACTACGTCGACGGCAACAGCAATGACAACAACAACAACAACAGCAATGCCTACGTACCGGAAATCAATTTGGGATTGATCGAACTTCCTCCAGTGTTACTCTTCGCAAGTAAGGCCGGATTCTAAAGTAGCTTCGATGGGAGTCTTGTATTATGTAGAGAAAATAAATGAAGGGGGATCTCGGGGCGCCGGGACGGCTGGCGCCGCCGAAGCTGTAGCGTCGAGAACGAAGGCTGCTGTCACTACTCCTTTTACTACTGTCGCTACTAATACTCCTACTACTACTGCTACTGCTAGTCCTACTGCTGGTGCTACTAGCGCTGCTGCTACTGCTTTTGCTTCTCCTGCATCTCCTATCCTAGTAGCCATTACAAAATAACGAGCAGATATTCTTATTTTACGAGGGAGCCGACCTGCTGATTCAATTTGCACGTTTATCGTTGGCTATTTCCTTCGATCCAGTCTGACAGACATTCTCCATTCGAGGGAGGTCCTCGTCATCCTTGGCAAGGACGTTTTCCAATAACCGAAAATACTTTTCGCTTCATATATCTACGAGTCTGTGTGTGTCTCCATGGGTATATAGATGTTACAGATTTATTCATGTATTGACGTGCCATGCCGCAAGGAGTGATAAGAGTGACAGGACGGGGGGGGGGGGGGGGGTAGTGCAAATTTGCCAAAGAGCCCAGGATCGATTCGCTTCCCAGAGGGTGCATCTGGTACCTTCGGTGATAGCGCAATGCCAGAAAGGAGGGACGAAGCCAAAGGGAAAGGGTTGAGAGTTCAGCCTTGAGAAACGTTAAGTTGCAAAGTCCTTCAGGTGGAACGGCTAGAGATTAGTCAGGGTCGATGCGAGAGTGGCATCGAAAGACTGATAGCTCAAGTAGGACGTCATCTCTTCTCTTAGCTTCCCTCTCTCTCTCTCTCTCTCTCCTTATCTCTTAGTTGGCTCACTTTCCTCCAGCAGGCAATATACAAGGAGTGCGGCCACGTCTCTACTCATCCACCACGTACCATCTACATTCTTTTTTTTTTTCGAGTACCGAACCACGTTCCCTCCTTCTCTCTCTCTCTCTGAGTCTCCCTGAACTTCTCCCACCCACAGTGTCCGATACTCTGATGGCCCATTGTCGGTGGGCTTTTGTCTACAGCCTCCCGAGTTACAAGAGTGTGACGAGCCACCGGATCCAGATAACGATCAGCATCATTTACACCTGAGATTACTCGCGCCGACGCAGTGGCCCTGCAGACCTGGAGCACTTCTTCCGAAGAAGCCATCGATTTATCTTCTATTTTCTCCAGCTGCACCAGAGCTTCGAAACATACGGCCATCGCTCGCAGAAGGCGTGAGATGATTGTTTCCAAGAAGATCTTACCTTGAGTGCTTCTTCGTGGGTGACCGCCCGGAAGGGCGTCCCGTTAACCTCTAGTATAGTGTCTCCTGGCCTGAGTCCAGCACGTTCGGCCACCGAACCTTCTTCGACCCTCGATATATAGACTCCCACCCCTGAAAACAATCCGCAGACGTTTCATCAGCCTTGGACCTTTCGTTGAGGTGCTAGTCGAAAACTCCACTCAGGATGCCGAGCCTATTTTCACTCTCTGCTGATTCGACGTTCGCGTTATCTGTTATCACTATAAACACGCTGGAGTATTCCTCGGGGTAAAATACACTCGCGGCGCCTTGAGTGGAAGTCTCTTTTACCTTAGGGGGTATACTATAATTGAGTAATATATATGAGTACAGGTAGATAAGAGGAAAGTGAGGTCGTGAGATTGTGACACTAGAATCATTAAGTGACTTCAAATGTACAGTTCAGCAGTTCAGAAACATGCAGAGACTGGAACGTCATTTTTATCATTTTTTTGCTATCCTCTATGAGTCTTTGGCTCTAAAATTACATAATTATAATATGCTGTACAGTTATGGAAGTATAGTCATGCTCCCTTGATAATCAAAGTGTAGAGATCCTCTGTAGACTTGGATTGAAAGTCAAAATTGACTGATTCAAATCGTTCGATACTCAATCGATAACCTGATGGGGATCGATCCGTGATCCTGTATGAATTTTACCAATGAAAACGCGAGTTTGTATTGTTGGATTGATACGAATAAAAATGGCGACGCTGTGTTAGCTTTTACTTTTCTTCCCTTCGATCGAAGCAGCTAAGAATTAATCAGTGATTGTAAGACCGTGAGACAATGCGCAGGTTACGCTCGTCTGTTGAGTTAAACTTAATTAATGATCGCTGGAATAATTAGCATGTATACCCGTTCACTGCAGAGTCTACCGTAGGAGAATAATGAATTTACGTGCTTTAAAAAAAAAAACGACTAACAACCGCTTACTTCTTGCCATTGAAAATTTCAATTCTACTTTCTATATGGGGTTTTGCAATTTTACGGGAAATTGATTCCATTGATAATTAAATAGTCTTTGTACTGCCGAGGCGCTAAAAAATTCTAAAAGAAGGAAAATTCTGAAAATCGATTGTTCCAGATATAAAGGAAAAAGCTATTGTCTTCCTTGAATTCTAAGATCGCAATCTATTCTAATACACATGTGCACAAAGTAATACGCATCATGCAACATCATGATGCCGGCTCGAAATCCGAAATACCGAGAATAAATAAAGTCAATCGATGAATCATAATTGAACTCGAGCCGACTTCTATTTTGCAACGAACAATCAACATACTGCATGCGACATCGACTGTTTGTACTGATGGAAAACCATGGAGACTGAAGTTATTACGTTATTATGCTATTTCTTTTTTTTCTTTATCAATTTTTATCAATATACACTAAAAGGACGGCGGATGTCAACGCGCGCGATTCTTCCAATTAATCATTTCACTCTCCAGTGGCTTTTCTTTTTCTGATCTCTGATCTTTGATCTTTGATCTTTGATCTCTGATACTACGCTGGTTACCTGACTGCGCTTCTGGTTCGGCCAAACAGACAGAAACAATTCCGCAGTGACTGACTTACTCTTTCTTAATCAGCTTCGACGATACGACCGATCGAACGTTACCGTGTTAATTAAATCTGCAGAGACGTGTACACGTTACCCGGAAGCTACGTAAATTAATTCCAAACAGAGTTCTTATGCAAATTTGCTTGAGTCGATTGGAGTATCAAAACGTAGAAAAACTGTAATTTGTTTCGAGATTGATTCGCGCGTGATTTTCGTGATTTGATCAATTTCAGTGATCAGTTCTTGTGAGCCTGTAACCATGGCAATTTCTTCTGAAGCAAAAATACATAGTTTCATAGCATGCTGTTCTTCTTTTACTTTTTTTCTTTTCTGATCTGTGAAGAGGCAACCCAATGACTTTGGAGAAAAGAGGAAAATCCTAATGGCGTACGAAACGACAATTTCAATTTTCGATTTTCGACTTTTTTCGAAAGCACAATATGATATCAAAATAACAGCATTTAGATTAGACAAGACTGTACATATTTGGCAATTACGATCACGGAAACGTTACGAGCGGTCGTACCATTTGAATAAAAGGTAACATACAGAAAACTTAAGGACTAAAGGAATAACCTCTTGACGATTAACCTGACTAACATTTCATAAAGTCAAATTAAAGTGCTCGAGATAAGTAAAAGTAATGAATGACTCAGATTACAGATTGTTTATCTCGTGCACTTCAATACAATAGCTTCGCCAAAGCCTGAGTTTACCACTGCCCGCTGTATAACAATTTGCCTACGTACAGGCGCCTTTTGTTAAGTGCCGTAAATGAAGTATTATTTACGGTACGATCATTAAGAATCTATTGTAGCAACGCCGTAGCGAGTATGCCGTATGTCGGTTTGCCTATTGGCAGGCGAGCGAAATTTATTGCAGGGTATCACGTGGATAGATGACTTTAATTATTTATAGCCAAATTAGCTGTATTCAACGAGAAACGAAGCTAAGCGCGATCACGTATAAAAGACAAGAGAGAGAGAGAGAGAGAGAAGAGAAGGAAATAACTTACCAGCATCCTTTCCACCCTTGACGCAAATACCAAAGCCATGATGAGACTCCGGAGGATCTCTAGTCATGGTGATTGTCCTGACGGTGAGTTCCTGGAGGCTGAGAGGTTGTGGCGGCGGTGGAGTCTGAGGATTCTGTTGGTTCTGCTGCGAAGAGGAACTCCTTATGGCGACACTGGCAGGACTCGAGGCTGGAGTGCGTCTTTCGTTTTGCCGCCTCTCGTTAGAGACGCCATTGCCGAAGAGCCTGCCGCAGGAAGTTGGTATCAGGAGTTTCCGAGTTTCCAAGGACTCGTAAATAGCAGTATAAGTAGAGACTTAATTGTTGGCAAAGTGGTCAACGGAGTAAGTATCTACCTGAGAACCTGCTCCGGTGAGATTGCACCGGTACCACCTCCTGTACCGGATGTAGCGTGTCCTCGATGTCTGTAAGGAGTCGTATGCGAGGAATGATGATGCGGTGCGCTTGGGGGCCTCTCGACGATGGTGTAACTGGTACCAGGAGGACTGTAGTATCCCCGATGTTGGCTCGCGTGATGCCTGCTGGATTCGAGATCCTCAGCCTCGTAGCATCCGCTCCTCGGGAAGTGCGAACCACTTCGTATGAAATGGGGGCCGTTGCTGCCGCCCCATTGGAGCTCCTGCAGCTCGGATCCGTAGTCCTCCGTGCTGCTGGCCATGGCTCGTCCTCTCGCTTTAGGTCATACCTGAACACGTTTTACCAACTCGAAACAAAAGATCCCTATAGAGAAGGACTCTTAGAGAATTAGATTCTAATTGAAACGGAAGTGGACTTTGCATCCGTTTAAGAGACGACGGTTGAACTAGTCAAGATTTAAGGAGCACAGGCAATCCAGGTAAGGAGCGATCTGACTAATCGTGGCAGGGACGTGCAGCGCACTGTAATCGAGTCAAGTTCTGAACAATTGCCTTGTTGGCACGCGCAACTCCGTCGTCTATGGCTTCCTTTGAGAAAGGTTTCTCTAGTCGGTCAATGATCCAAGCGTACGCGTTGCTCCTACTTTTGGCACGCGAATTCCCTTATGGAGTAGACAGACGCATCTATATGTATCGCCGTGGCGCGCTGCCGAGACGTTGGAAACTTCGGAAAAACGTGACCCGCCGTTTTACGCCATTACTCGAGAAAACCACTAGAAGTCACGGAATGCGATTGACTTTCAGTGAAAATAGAAGGAAGAGACGAGGGGAGAAGCTTAAGCTTGAAGAAAATACAAATACACAATTGTACGTTTTGTACCATAAGACCCTAATAGGGTAATATAAAATCTTCAGCTTGACCTCGTATAGATTAGATTTGAGAAATGGGGTTAGGAAGTGACAGGAGTCGCTTAGGGGTTGCTGCCCGCATCCAGCAGACCTGTTACACGCCCTGCAACTGCCACTCACCGGAAACGCCATTAACGCTCGCCTCACGACTTCTGACTTCCTCTTCCTTATTGAAGGTGTGACTCCAGGAAGCCTGGAGCAGACGCTACGTGATCCTCGAGGAAAAAAGCTACGGATAAAAACTCGTGAAATTAGCGAAAAGCCTGAATGCGGATGTCCGCCATTAATCAGTGTAAATATTCAGGGCGGCGTAGGACGACGTACCGAACGGATTAAGACGCACGTGAATTACGCACCCGGAATTTCATGAAGCTTCGCTAATTCCACATATGCTACGTATGCTTAAATTGGCAGAATGCACAAGTGAATTCCTCCGAGACAGGTGGATTCTAGGAACACGCAAACGAATGGTTGAATTATGTTCCTGGAAATTATTAATTGAGAACCACTGGCTCCCGGGCTACCTCGTGTTCACATGTAGAAAGGGGTGTCGTTTTCAGAAGTGGCGGCGAGGGTCGCGGCGTCGAGTTCGTGTCCTTAATGAAATTTTTCATTAAGAAAATTGAGTCCGCACCCACAACAAAAGCGACGACCAGAGTCAAAGCCGCACGGTCGTTCGCAGGGTAAATTTAAAAAGCGTGCCGTGACCGATTCCAGATCTGAGATAAAATCATAATAAGTCGCACGTTGGTAATTGGGCGATTTCCTCGACTAAGCGAGCGACTAACTAGGCCCGGTTTACATCAAAACTTCCTTCCTTCCTTCCTTTCGTCATTTCTCATACCTATTCGGTCCATAAAGAATCCTACAGAACTCCCCTCATCTCGAAAGCAGTCTCGCGAAATATCACCAATCACGTTGCCACGTAATCAGCTAATATCGACTGAACCCTCTTTTTAACCTCCCAATCAAATGGACCAAAAATTGAAACACCCCTCGGGCCGTCTAGGTCAACCTTGACACTGAGAAAGACTCAGTGGTTGTTTGCCGGAGGGTGGTGGGCGTCCGTGGACGTGGGCCTGAGGGGGTGGTCAGAGGGTGGCACCTAGGGCCAGAGGGTGCAAGGGGAGGCCGAGAGTGTTTGAGGGTTTTGTTATGCGAGGGTGAGGCGATCAATACTGCAGCCCTCGAACTCGGCTTCATTCAGCAGCTCCCATTCCAACGATCCTCCTCGTTTCCCACGCTACTGACTACGTCCATCCCCTTGCAGCTCGGGCATCTCTCCTTCACTTACAACCTTCTCCATCCCCCTTCTCCCTTCATCCATATACTTAACTCCTTATACGTTTTACCTTCTACCTAGCCGTCCACCTACATTCACGTAGTTATCTACCCACTCTGCTATCTGTCTATTCCAACCCTCTGACTAGCCTTCCGCCTATGTCTGGTTACGTGCCTGGGTAGTAGGCGAAGGGTAGACAGGGATAGGTAGGCAGCCTAGCATCCCCTTCGCGGTCAGCCCTTGAATTAACTGTACTAGCTTCGTTTACCATGTGAACCTTCGGTACACCCGACACCATTATGGTTCACGTCAATTCCCAGTCGAACACCGATTTGCAGTCTAACGAGCTGCCTACACGTCAATCTCCATTTTCCAGAGAAATAATAAAAGATTTGTGGAAAGTACCAACGTTTGTTGACTATGAATACAAACAAGAGGGAGGAGAGTCCTCTAAAGCCAGTATAAAGACGGAAGTGGCGTCAAGCCGTAAAAGTCACTATGGTAGGATAACCTTAGTTATCCAGGAAGCGTATCCTGGATTTGGATAACACCGGAAGAAAAGAATATCTCGGGAGTTTCTCCTCGTTGCTGTCTAGAATCAAGAAAAAAAAGATGGAAGCTCTTAAAGTACCAAGGAGGAAAATATCGAACGGGCTTCCCACGACATGCCATCCACAGAATCGCATCCCTATTACGAAACCGCCTTCCGGCGAAGATACAATGCGATAAGGCATCTTCCGCAGGGCGTATCGCAACGCCAGAGATCTTTTTCTCTATTGAAAATGAACACGTAGCGCCGTAAATAAGGATGCTGGATACTCCTGCGAGTCACGCGAGTATTCCTGGAAAATCCGGGTTATCGGTGCTCGGCTGGAGGAAAAAAACTGCAGTTGGCCAACTATAAAAAAAGCGCAGAACCGTTTCCAATAAAAGAGTTATCCGAACCCCGTAGAGAGACTCTTTAGGATCCAGGGAACTTTGACAGGATCCAAAGGATCTCCGGAAGTCGTTTCTTCCTGGATACTCGGAGCCTCGGACAAGACTGCGGTGACTGCAGTAGCAATATTTCATGAGGCTCTAGACTGCAAGCATAGCTGCAGCCTCGTAAGTTGTAGCTTCTAGATTCTAGGCTGTACAGTTCGTGTCTCAGGTGCTCAGGCACTTTCCGAAATAACTATACCTGAATATCCCATATGCCATATCCTACATCCCATATCTTAAGTAGAGCATCGTGAATCCACACTACTACCGTATTCCATATTCCCCTAGAAGTTCGCAAAACACTATGAAATATCCAAAGGACTACAAAGTTGAGGCCACGAGTAGTAAACTGACCCTACTGGATTCGGTAGGAAATTCAGCACTTAATGGTGCGTCCCATTGGTCAGTTATCAAGGGTCGGATACACGCTGGAGTAGATTCCAGAGGCAATGCTATCTCCTGGCCAGTTTTATTTTATCCTGGCTTCCGCAGCACAGAGATATCCTCTGGAGATTGTAGCTACAACCCTGGCCCATAGAAGAAGAGACTATAAATACACGTAGATGTCGTATCGAAAGCCAATCGCTGGCACTACTTTGCCGTCGCATAAAAAGCCGAGCTTTTCCTCCCTTGACTGGAAGCTCCTACGATATTGTGGCCGAAGGGTAATCATTAGGAAGGCAGCGGCTGCTGTTGCTACTGCTGATGCTGCTGTTGCTGTTATTCTTGCTGCTCTTGCCTATCTTGGTCACACTGTGCCATACTTTGATACGCTCGATATGCTATGCTACTCTCGCCATATTGACTGCTACCTATTCTTTGGAATATGTGTCGGGTAAACATCGCACAAGAGAGTGGCAAACATGGCGCTCACTAGCTAGTAGCTTAGTCGGGACTCCGAAAGTCCTTCGATTATCGTGCTAACCTGATAATTGAACCGGTTAGTCTTGACACGCACGAAAAGACCATTAGTCCTGCAACGCGCTGATTAAGTTCTTTAATTGTTAATCGAGTACAGAGCCACGGCTACTTTTAGGACATTATTTTGGTGATTATGGAAAATTTCGATTTTGTACATATACGACTATTTGGGAATATATGGAAAAATTCTGGCGATTCGTAATGTCGTACTACCCCTCTCGTCTTGGAGATCCAATCGAAAATAAGTAATCGGTAGTAATTCAAGGTCGGATCGTGGAAGGATTCCAGAGGATGACACTCAAATAAAATCGTAAAATGTACGATACTAGGACGTCCCGCAGAAACGTGATTCGGAGGGTAAAGCCGCCAAGGCCGAAGACATTTTGTCTGTTTTCATCGATCGGTTGCCATTCTACCCGATTCGGTAGACAAGCTATGCGCTATTTTAAGGAGCATTTACTCCGAGAGGCGTCCTTATCGGACATCTGAAATTCGCGAAGAAAACTCAATTGTCTCTGATTTGTGAAATTACAAAATATTGAGCATTCTTGTTTCTCGAGTTACGTTACACTCAGTCAATTCCCAAGAGTCAGTCTCGATCGGGATTCTCCAGTCACTTTCTCTTCTTCAATAATTCCAGGTTAACGATAGCATTGATTATCCAATTTACTGGACTGTATGACTCCAGTAAATTTTCCTTGCATTTCCACAAGGTAGCGACACTCTCACGCTGCGCTTACGTGACGACTCGAGTTGCCTCTGCATTGCGTGGCTCGATTCGTCGCAATGTTGAATATTCACGAAAGCGACGCGTGCTCCTGGAAGTAGTCCTTGCAATACGGTATAGCAGTCCTAGCACGCAGTAAGGGTGCGTGTCCCGTGTTCTGAGAATGTCGCGCGAGCAATAAGAAGAAAAAAAAAAAGAAAATGGCCCCGGCATTAGTAGTGCAAATAAAGTAGCAAATCGAGGGAATAATACATCAAGGGTAGAAGGAAAGTGGGTAGGTAATCGCGCGAACAATCAACAACGTAAAACTGCCTCTCCTCGTTACAATCTACTGGATAACGCGAACGTAACGTTTATTACTGAGATTCGTTAAATTGCACGGATGAGTTTTCCCAATATTCTATGGAAATGCAAACTAACAGACGTAATCGTTCTCGATTTTTTCTTTTTCTTTTTCTTTTTTCCGGCAAGCAATGCGAAACGGAAAAGGCAGCCGGAGGCAATTTAATTTCCTGGCGTCACGGTCGGCGCAATGGAATTCCCTTGGTACCTGTGTTGGTAGCCCGATATCAGGTAGGGAATTGCGATTTTCCTATGTGCTCTCCTACGTGCTCTCATACGTGGTCAGGTGTTTCTATGTGCATTCTCACGAAACGCTTGTCGCCGGCCCGGCCTCGCGACATACCTGTTACCAGTAGACGCTGTAGTACCTGAAAGCACCTAATACTTCGTGTCCCAACCTGCCAGACGACCAACCAGAGATTATTTATTAATGCGTTGATGAGCGAGCCGCTCCTTTGTTTCGTTCTATAACGAGTGGCACGACGCACGCTGATGGACGCTCCTTCTCTCCTTCTTTCTAATTTGTTCCTTCGATCGTCGCGTCCCTCTCGAGGAAAGAAGAAAAATATTACAAGGACGATAAAACTATCAATAATACAAGATACGACTAAGCATTGAAAAGATATCTCTTTCAATACAGTGAAATACTTGGATTCTTACTAGGAAATTCCTAAGAGCGATACTGGGTCGTGGCTCACCCTCCTTTCGATTAATTCGAGGGAGCCTTGAGAAATACTCCCTGGATATTTCAGCTGAATCAAGAGATAAGGGTCAATCGGAAGGGATGGTACAGATAGAGGAATTCTCGAAAGCGTCCATTGTCCGAAATCAGATCGAAGTGATACAGAAGAAAAGGCCTACACGAGCGCGTCCCGACGTCCATGGTTCACAAATGTAAAATGTCGTGGTTCGGCTGGTTTTGAGTCTGACAGGTTCTTTATTTCCTGAAACGAGGAAACCTGATTGGCTCCCTCTGTCGAATGCACGAAAATCGAACTCCATCGAGATTAACGGTTGTTCTCGTTAAACTCGACGTTATCGTTATGTTATGTTAGGTTAGGTTCGTTAAGGTGGCACTCGTCAGGATCTATCGAAAGAAATCATTAGAATTTACTGATTGATCAGAAATCGATCATAACGATAATCCATAATATATCCTGTTTTCCTTGAGGAAAATCGAAGGATCTCTGAATCTATCTCACTGAAAAATACGTGATGAAGAGTGATCACTCGATCAACAGATACCGACGCTGCTCTCTCTACGGGGGCGGCTCTCTAGCATCTACGAAGCTCTAAAGTCTCTAGTCTCTAGTCTCTAGTCTCGACTATAAAGCGCATTGTCTGAAGTGTCGGCGACGGCAGCAGCACGATATAGCCGACGGAAGTTTTCTATCGAGCCGTCTAGAGTAAGCGACAGCGTCTAATAATAAAGCATCAAGATTTTACTATACGGACCACATAAATACGTATATGGACAGGAAGCTCATATGACAAAGAAGATGGACGCTGTCGACTCTGGAACCGATTCACAGCTAAAATACAGCTGGTTCGTGAAAGAGGAACGACGCTGAGCTTGCTTACTTGTCTGCGCGAGAGTAAAGTACTAAAAATAAGTTACCAGGAGCCTTTGGAGAGGTACAATTAATTCCAGGACATTAATTAATCGAGTCTCTATCCCGACGAAAAGATCGATCGGATCGATCGATACTGCCTGCACATAGTTTCCGCTCGACTCGTGAAATGAAAAAGGGGATAAAACGCGAATAGGGGTTGGGGGACGGGGGGGGTCAAAGGTGACACGCACACAGACACACAGGGCAGCCAATGCTGCGGTGCCTAATGAATGTAACGAATGTAACGAACCTAACGAACCGAAGAGACCCGATCGAAGCCTTACGAACGTGCTAGTGTGGGCACGGTTATTGCCTTAGACTCAAAAATCCTCTCTCTAATTCGCAATAACGTCTCGTCCGTATTTGCCTCGATGAAAGTGTATTGGCGCACACGGTTGGAGGTGACCCGACGTCTCCGTGTGGTGTGTAAAGGTTATGCAGCTCTGTGTTAGTGTGGTATGGGAAAGCGTGTGTGTGGAGCTGATACAACGTGGCCGAGTTAAATTCCAGCCGATTCTCGGGGGTTCAAAAGATTCACTAGACTCTAGCCGGAATATAATGAACTCACGTCTCTCATGACTTTGCGTCCGAATAATTTGGAGGGATGGCACCAACGCGATTCTCACGGAAACGCAACGGGAAGCGCACAAGAGCTGGACGGGAGACACGCATCGCCTCCAGCCGGCCCGAAGCTCACAACTGGCGCTGAGAGCTTAGCTGGGGGTTGCTTTCGAGTCGACCAAGGGTGGGAGTAGGCTCGAGTCCTCCCCTATGTGCTGGCCGGATTTCTATGCTCGGGGCTGCCACCGTAGACCTCGTGGGAGTTTCTCTAACTAACGACAGAACCTTTCGCGCAAGCTCTGTCCGATCGGGAAGGAACGTCGCTGCTGCTGTTGCTGCTACTGCCGTCACCCGACCGTCAGCCACCCTCGGTGGCCTGGGTAGCTTCGGCAAACCAACCCCTAAAGAACTCTTCATTGCCTACCTCCACTCACGACTTAGGGCTTCCTTCAATTCCTCTTAAACAGCCCGGAGCATAGACACAGAACCAAACAAGAATTCGTTCCTGCAACGCTGTACCAATTGCGACGAGGGTCTCTTTTTCGAGTCGAAAAACTGCCACAGGTTCTTGACTATTTTTGTGACAGCAGTAAAAGAGCCCGAAACAATGACTACCTGTCTTTCATGCGCCAGAAAGAACGTAAACCATAATTGTGAGCCATTAAATGCACAGCCCCACGTTTCCTCACTTAGCATACCGGGGGGTGGTAGACCTGGACTGGCTAGGTTAACTGGGTACTGACTCTTAGCTCAACAGGTTCGCGTGCCGGAAGTGCCGACGTACAGGAAGTCCACTCATCAGCGAGTATAAGAGTCGCTGACATCCTGGGCCGATTTGCCGATCGTTCGCGGCCATGCAGCTTAGGAAACGCTTATTCAATTCCCTCGGGAATACACGGAGGAACGTGATCAGGATGGCGAGACTATGTGTGAAATAAAATATTGACGATCTCTTACTTTTCTTTTTATCATTTTTCGACTCTTATTAATGATACTCTTGGTACTCGTCTTGTTCAGAATGGTCTGTACACACGGAGTGAGAGACAATAGACAAAGTAGGAATCCAACGTCGGTAAGTACAAAATTGCCTAAGACTAATCCAACGATCGAATACTTCTTATACCGGAGTTGTTTGTTTATGGATCAAAGATCCCCAAATAAGTCATTCAACACATTCTCTTAGGATATTGGTCGATCGGTAATAACGATGCAAATAATTTATATCGTAAATCAACCACTAATCGAACTCCTGCTGCCCATAGACTTGATTTTTTCAGGCTACATTCGACTTTGAGTATTGATTCCTAGTGCTACAACCTCTGAGCCCTCGTTTATACATTCTCTTGACGTGCCTTTGATCATTCCTCTAGAGGCCAAACAAATTTCAATATCACAGAGTTACACAGAATTGCACAAAGTTACGTGTTGAGACTTTATTGTCGGAGTTAAAGGTTTGTTTAATTCCGTATTCACAAAGATTTCCTTGCGAAGAGAACCGAGAAAAAGAAAATTCTCAGAGTCGGGTTTATGCTAAAGTTATTTACAGATAAAGAAAGAGAAAAAAATTACATAGAAATTAACTCTCGAGTTCTCGAGAATCTTCGCAGGCGCCGGAAGTCCTGTCCACACGGGCATTCACAAATGCACAGTGATACGCGCATAGGATATTTCTTTTTTTTTTTAATTTTACTCTATCTCACGGTATTACAAGTATTCGTTCATTGGTCCTTCAAATGAGATAAATTTCATTTTTAAAAAACGATTAAACATCGTCGTACCTAATACGATTAATTAATTCGTCACGCGTGAAGAATAGCCAGCAGATAGGGATTTGATATATGCGCGTGCTTCAGATTCTACCGACATTTTGTCGCCGTTTGAGATTCTTACGCAATCAGTCGATCGGATGATCAGCATCATGAATTACGCTTTACTTCGAAATACTTTGTTGCACTGAGTTGTCATGGTAATACGGAGAAATATCACGATTATCTACGATAGTTCATTGAGTTTTGATAGTGATCGGACAGATGTTCACAGTTTAAAAAATGTCTTCGGACCACCACATCCTTACTTCCTTGTGAAAATGAAGAAAAAGACACCTCTCGCTCCACAACTGCTAATCTAAAGCTACCACTACCGTTTGTGATTGGTGGTTTTATTTTTTGGACTGTCCACGTTCCCTTCGTTCACATCTCTGCGTGGTCTCAGGATAAAGTTTAAATTATGCGCTGTGTTCACGGCGTAGTAGACATTGGCAGAACTGGGCAGGACCATCTCGCGATCTGGTAAGACCTGCGCCAAAGTATACTGATCAGGACTGCCCTCGATGCTCAATTTCAACATGGCGTTTCGTATCACTTGGGGCGTCCTCTCGTTGTTCGAGAGCATGATGGACTTGTAGAGCACGACGCCTTCCGTCTCGACGCTGTCGCTCTCCATGGTTACTTTGATTATATAAAAGTCCGGTGAACTCTTGTGCGAATGCGTGGGACTCATAGGCCCCGTGAGATTCGGGGTGCTGCCATTGGCCAGGCCGGATGGTGGAAGCTGAAGTCGAGACTGCTGACCGGAACTCCCGGCTCCACCGGAACTCAGAGAAACATCCAGGGAAGGCAGGGATGAACTGGAAGACGAACTGGACATCTGCGACGGTGAGGTTCGTCTGTCTAAGGAATTGTGAGGCGAACTGGGTAGAGAGTCAAGGTCGCAGTAGAACTGTGAACTGCTGGAACTCGAGGTCGAGGCTATCGAGTCGTTCTTGCGATGACCCTGATGATTGCTCTGCACAGAGAAGTCAGTTTATAGATCTCGGGAATACTTTAATGCTTTTTAAGTAATAATAAAAATTCTTGGTTTGCCTACCTGTTTTTTCTTTCCTCGGTTATTGAGCGTGTTCCCAGGAGGAGGTGGTTCTATCTGACAACTGAGCTTGTAGGATTCTCTGTCGTCCAAAACAACGACTGAGTGAAACCATCGATCAAAAAGTGAATCGGTACTAAAGTTGTAGGCATTCGCAGCTCCTTGGAGGAGTCTTATCCTGGCGAGGACTTCGAACTCCTTTCTTCTCTTGTCAAAGTTTATCAGACCCTCCGCTATCGTATCGGGAATCGCAGTGTCGATCATCGTCAAATCCGTCAGGAAGGTACCAAGATACGGTATGGTTCCGTAGCTGATATTCTGTAAGGATGCGTGATAACGATACCAGGATAATATAATAATATACAGTATATTATATTAATATGTATATTATGTATGGCGTATAGAATACGAACCCCGGAGTGAGTATTCTGTTTTTGAAATATCTTCTGCAGATGCCTATCGCTTCTGCCAGCCGTATCCGCGAATTTGGCAGTGCCCTCCTTGATGAGTAATTCACGCTGAGTCCAGGCATTGTTTTCCTCGGAGAAGATCCTCTCGAGCTCCCTGAAGAGCTCGTGCTTCTCCCGAGGCATACATTGCCAGCACTTCTCGAGCCTGTAGACAGGATTGCTCTGAAGTCCCGAGACAATAGCCTTCAGGCTGCTGAAATTTTTTAATATTCGCAATTCCTGGGCGATGTCTATCCACGTCTCGAGGATGCGTGCGCGTTCCTGGGCCTTTAAGTTCGTCTCCATGAGCACAGTGGATATCACTCTCAAAGACACGGCATTGAATTGATTCACTGTGGCCAGCACAGTGGCGGCGTCGTGACTTCTCGAACGATCCCTGCGAGACCATACGGCGCCGAGACACTGATGAGCCACCAACTTCCTGAAAACTTCAGCATCCATTCGCGTCAGCTGCTCGGCAAAGTGTCTGTGCGGCACCTCGGGGAAGGTGTATCCTGGCCAGTGGTCCACGATCGAATCTCCTGGGCCTTGCAGTCGGCCATTGTCGTAAACCAAGCAGGAGTCTGGAAAAATGATTAAGAAAAATATGGTAAGACGATACACCGGACGGAATCCGATAGCGCGCTTCACGCTGGATCGGACATCAGGCACCGTGTACTCTACATCCTGCACCCTATACCAACTGTACCGAACCAGTATCCAGTATGTACCGAGTGATTCAGCCACGCTGTACTCCAATGATTAAGCTTATCGAGTGTAGCTCCTTTATGTTATTGATCGTATATATACAATGAGTATTAGTCAACGATAAGACACTCGAAACATCCGGTAATATGATATACAGATGAACGTATCAGCAATTGGTTTATATTATTAACGCTGATGATTTTCCACTAGGTGTTTATAGTTTTCATTTGTCATACCGATTTGATCCTCTCGTTGAAATCTATGCAACCGATGTCTGGCTTTGAGTTCCAATTCGGAACCCGGCAATCGTCTGTGAGTGAAGTCCAGAAGTCTGGCCAGAAGAGGATGATTCGGAGGAGACTTCCAATCGCCAGGATACGCATCGAGCCAGACGTGAAGAGCCTGCACCAGGGTCTTCCTGTGCTGCTCCCCCGTCAGGGCGACAGAATTCTCATCCAGGGCGTCGTACCTGGCGAGCAAAAGCTCCAGGACTTCACGAGGCGTCGTGAAGGCTCTGTATGTCGCCAGGAAGACGTTGATGTATGTCGACTCCAGTTCACCATCGTCGTTGGCAAGACTCTCGACCAGCCTCTGCACGGTTCCTGCCTTGAGGAAGCGCACCCTGACAGTTTCCCATTCCAAGTGCGAGATCTCGTCATCGGAATCCTAAGGATGAGTCAGCACTGAATAGTATACGCTGTATTGAAGAATAAACTGCACAACGTTAATTACTTACCGAAGCCGAGAGACTCCTGGTGGGTCTGTGATAGCGCACTTTCTTGAGGTACACCGTGTATATGACGCCATCGCCGCGTTCCTCGCCCCATAAACGCCACGTGGGCTGAAACCAATAGGAAAAACATGAATCAACTGTAATCGTCTATCCATAAAATAAGTAAGTCATGTCCGATCGAGGAGCCCGATTTCACGACTTCGGAATTCTCACGATCAACAGGAATTACGTAAGGATGCTCTAATCAACGAGAAGTCCCACGAAATTGTCCCTTCGAGAAATCATCAGTTTACGAGCTGCTTTAGATTTTTTTATCGATTCCGAACCGAAATAGTCTGCTGAGTTTCCCTCGAAGTCCAATCGGGACGCTACGAATGTTCCAGGAAGGTAGACAAAGTGCGATAAGATATCGACGCAGGTAAACTGCGTCCTTTCCATGGAATTATCTATCTAAACAAAGTCGCACTGTGACAGTCAGTAGATGTGACTGGGTGTGCGAATCGGCCATGCAGCGGACTAGCGCGAATCCCGCATAGAAACGGGAACGATTTCTCACGACTCGCGTAGACAATTGATTTTATGAGCAATGGACAAACTGCTATGACGTAAGAGCAAGGACTTTGATTTTACGTATCGTTAACTGTGTCTATTTACCACGGCTACGAACCTCGGCCTATTCCCTCGTTTTCAGGACAAAGTGGTTGCAGTAAAAAATGTAAAAAAAATATGTTTCCTCGAGACAGGATAGATGTTGCCGGACGATCCGGCAATTAAACGGTTAGTGAAAGAAACCACGCGTGACCACGCTTCCCTTCTTCTTCGACAATGGGGAAAGACCGACAAGCATATTTGTACTTTTAACAGTTTCACAATTTTTTTTCAAGAATATATAATTCAGACATCTGCCAGTCTTGCGAAATCATCGAGGTAATCGATGCGCGACACAAATAGATAAGTTTGAACATGACACAGAATAAAGGTGAATCCTTAACCAGTTGGCTAACGAATTAACTAGTATGGCGGACCTTGAGTTCTTCGACACTGTACTACGGGCAAAATGGCAACGACACGTCAAGGCGGTTCAAAGACCCTGAGCCTCGTTACAATTTCATATCAACCTATAAAAAAAACGAGAGAACGATATGGGATTAGCAGGCCGAACGATCGATGGGAAGCCCAAGGTGGTATCGACTTTGCAAGGACGTCGCCGACGCCCGCCGTCTCATTCGGAATTTCGGAATAATAATTCAAACGACGTCGGCGACCCGCGTCATTTTACCATATGAAAAGCAGAGGGGCAAAGGTCTCGAATACAAACAGATATCTACGTGCCCAACTTTGTGATGTCAGAAAGTATGCAAGTGGTACCGGAAGTACAAAGAGCAAATGATAAAAAGTTACTCAATTATAAGGAATTTCTGGTTCAAGTAGACATTGAATACGCACTGACAATGTTTGAGACTCAAAAGATCATCGGCATCCACAATGGAGGTTAATTTTAAGGAACCCTTGGACTGGACCTCCATTGCTTCTCTAGACAAAGGCTCTGCTCGATTTAGTGCTCTGTGGTGGCTAGTAATGCCGGAATCCTATTAAGCACGGATAGCTCCGTAACTTCCTGTCAGGCAATAGCTCCATCGTGTACGCACGCATAATTACACGGCCCTCCGCCACGACTCGGCTGGTTACCGAAGTAGCTGTAAGAGCGCAGATCTCGTGAAAGGAAATTACGTGAGTAAGCCGTCAGACGTTGAGATAAACGAGGGAGTTTAAAAGAGAAAAACACGAGGTTATGAGTCATACTTGTGTATGTTATATCCTTATCTTCGATCGATGTAAAAGTTTTAAAGATCAGGGCAGGGTCCATTGCCTGGTTGTCGGAAAAATAATTATGTGGGCGGAGAAATGAAATTTCATGGTATCGCAGCGTCGCGGAACTAACGTTCCGTCGGCGGATTGATCGATAACGTAAGTCGGCGCGTGCGGATGAGAGACATGCAACCGGAAAACCCGTTTATTACGGAAAAGTACAAAAGATATATAACCATAGATATAAACATAGACAATCAACTTCGTACTCTCGTTCCAATAATAATTGAATGACTTATAAAAATACGATGCATCGTGCTATACGTAACGTGCCACGTGCAGTGCATTGGATTTGCAGGTTGGATCTTTTAAAGAACGACAAACGGAGTCCAAAGTGGCATTTGTCCTATCGATCCAAACTGCCAATTCAAATATACGTGTGCAATAAAGGATTCCGTGTGCGCAGTCCACTAGACACACTTCACGCGATATAATTCAGGACTCGCTGGAGTTTCAGAGCAGCCTGCTGACTCGTGAAAGCCTCGACTAGGGTTGTGGGAGAGCGTAAACACACTCGTGCGATTGAGAGAGCGAGAGGGAGAGGGCAGGGGAGAGTTTCGCAACGGTGCGAATTCTCTTACGGTCTTGGAGTCTCATCAAGGGAAATGCATGGCACTTTCGTTGCTATTAATATACAGGCGACTTTTGAAAAAGGGACTACAACACTAATTGTAGGGGTTGGCGAGAGGAATACATATGCAGAGGGAGACGGTAGTGGTAGGAGACACAACATGTACACAGACGAAGCACACACTTGGCAGCAGACAGAGACAGAAACGAAAGGGACAAAGCCAGCCGGGTAAGAAACCCTCTGGGTATGGAATCTCGTGGTTCTTTACCTGCTGCACGTACCACTGGGTGGAATTCTGGTTTTTCCTGTGGTTCGGCTTGCAAGGGGCGCACAAAAGTAAGGGACCCAGTTTGTTGACCCCCTTGAGGGGTGCCGCCCCCGGAGGCGACGTGGGTCTCAGCCCATCATCCCCTAACACGGGCCACAGCATCCACGGATTAATGATTCTTGGTAGAACTTGGAATCGCTCGCCGTCTGTTGACTCGCGTCCTTTTTATTTGAATCTCATCGACTGACGCTCGCGTATCTCCTTCTTATTATGGCTTCTATTGTTTTCTCTGGCAAACTGAAAATTCACCAAGGTACAATAGAACTCGTTCCTTTTCAAATCTCTCTTTACTTATTTACGCGAAACGGAAACTCTTTTCTCTTTTCGGGACTGGATCATCGTTATTTCGGGAATAGAACGTACCGCGCCAATTATCATTCCACGTAATTCAGGATTATTTGAGTAAAGGGAAGAGGTGGAGAGCGAGGGGTTTATTTCGGAGGAAGTGGGTCCACGGCAATGAGAATTGTCGCTTCCTTCTTAGAATTTAATACAATAAACGTTTGGCAGTGGCGGAGCGTGTCGACTCTGAACCCTAAGCCATGTGACTGTGTGTCATAGGTTTAACAGAAAGGACGAGTCGAAAGACGAACGAGGAATCGAAGCATCCAGATCTGTTGCGTGAATGGCTTTGAAAAAGGGCAGAGTGTCGCGTCGCCAGACTAGGAGGAAGGTTCACTGAGAAGGACGCGAAAGAGCAGGAGCAATCGATCGCTATTCAAAAGGTTGCCATTCGACGTGGAAAGGTCAGCAAGGAGCGACAAGGTGGAAAACCAGTTAGAGAAATTCCAGCCGACTGCTTCGAGTGGATGTTCGCTTGGATCTCTTCTTCTTCAGTGGAATGAAGGAAAGGAGGCAAGACGGAAGACGGGAAATAAAAATGAAAGAGAAGAGTCAAAAGTCGAGGGACGGTGCACGCGCCTGGCCATCGTAAAATATATTGATACGGATAATTGCAGCACCTCGGGAAATTGCTGGAGCAGAAGAAAAGAAAGAAAAGAAGAAAGAAGAAATGGAAGAAGAAAAATGGAAGAGAATGAAAAATGTCCAGGCATCGGGACATGCTACGGGAAATGGTATATGATCGATCGAGGGGGGGCATGTCGAATGGGGATTGGTAGAATATTCCACGTGGTTGATTACCTATCGGATATTTTGACCTAACGTTCCACGAATCCCAAATATTTTTTACTAGCTGGAATTTTTCTGTTTGCTCCAGCGAGCGCTTCTCTCTGCAACTTCTGTATCTGCCCTGTTTATTCGAATCCCAGTATCTGGTTGACTTTAGTGTAAATCCGTAATCACCATTCCTATATTCAGAATGAAGGTTCCTTACGGGCAGTACTGCCCAATACTGGGAAATCGCTATAATTAGACGCTCCTGCGAATTTATTCTCTTCCACGCGAAGTTGCCACGTTCTACGAATTATCGAATTAGATTCAATGAAATGGCCCGCGAAACAAAGCAGGAAAAAGGACAGTAAAAAAGAACGTGGAATCCTATTCCTCGGCAAACTATGTCGTACTTCCTGTGCGCGAGGCGTACTCTTTTATGGACAATACTATCTTGCATAACACATTCCGATTGCGTGCGCTCGCTGGATACGTCATCCATAGCTACGCGAGACGGAAGACGTGTCAGATGTGTGATAAAAATGGGCAAAGGGGAAACTGGAGATTCCCACCAATCTTGAGCGGATCATCCCGCGTACAGGAGCTGAGTGATACGTTCCGACTTCCGAGAGACATTTAAAAATAGATGCTACCCAATCTGGATGAATTACGGCAGAGAGCCATTCCCACCTTTGATGCATGAACTACCATGCAAAGCTGTTTATCTGACAGAATTCCAATAACGAAGTTTCAAGGCATTTCCATTGCTGTATCGTATCAATTCATGAGCCTTCTCAAAAAATAATCCTTATTCCATAGTTTTGAAGAATTCAGAAGATGGTTCGTTTGGTGCGACCGGTATTCGCATTTGAATACGATAAGACCGGTTTAGAAGCGTCTGTATAAATTGAAAACAGACTGAATCGTGTTATTATCGGTACTCTTTCCGAACGAGCATGAGCCAGCGTGAATGAGTTCAGGGTCGATCATCGATCACGGATCGACCGCAGTCTGAGTCGAAATACAAAGGAAAGAAAATGATGCACCGAACTGCTGAACTGTGCACAATGAAAATGACTGGCGCAGGAAGGCTCGTGCTAATATGCGTCCTGATTAGTCACTCGTTTGTACATTTAGAATATGCAAGCACACGTGGTGCACGTGTGTGAATGTTACTCCGACGTTGTTTGTGTCTTTATAAATCGCACTGCAATTTCTCAAGGTGTTCTTAGAATCTTATGTCAGATACAAATGGACGCCGTGAGGATACCAGAGTCTGGTATCTTGCCAGTGAAAAAATTGCCACCCTATAGAGAAGCGAGAGGAGAGAGAAGCTTTGGGAATGGGAAACGAAATGGCAACGGCACTGTTCTATAATCGGTATCATCCATAACGGTATTATTCTCTAGGGGATGAAGGAATCTTAGAAGGGATAACAGAGATCGAAGGGTTGCCGCGTAAACCAACCATCCACCCACCCGCCAGATTCATTCACTTGCACTGCGCGGAACGTGATTTTACTGTACAAAAGCACTGAGTATTCTCTCAAGGTTTTCCTGGGCACTTGCAGGAGCTTTGGTTATTAACCTCCGAAAATGAAAAGCTGCTACTACTCGCGCAAGCTTCCGTCGCGACGTCTCAAGAGCGACTGACGCTCAGCTACCCGCAGAGCCACGCGGTTCGAGCGACGCTCAGCGACGCCGGCTACACAGTCAGCCTATAACTGACCACACTCTAGCTACTCGGTCGTTGCTGTGTGCGTTCTTTTTCTATGCTACGTATACCTCCACTGCGAGAGTGTGAGAGTCTCTCTGATAAGCACTCGGATCGACATTACCATCGTGTCTCCTGCGTCCTGTCGCAGATTGTGTGTCGGTCGGTAAATTCTACAATCGGCGTAAGAACTGGCGAGCTCACACGGTTCCTTATTCAACTATGTACAAAACATGATTAGAGCTCATTTCTTTCTTTCCTTTTTCCACTGCAGTCACGTGAAGTACTACCACGTCTACTACGGCTGAACAATGATTGTATGTATTGCCAATGGAAAGAACCCATCAGGTAGCTTAGGAATAATCTGCGCAGAGTCCTGGACTTACCTGAATTTGCCGTTTGCGCTCAGCTCGGACGATTTTGTCCTCCAGGTATTCCCGCACTAATGAACCTTTACTGGCTCTTTAATGGTTCCACTTTATACCTGCCTCCTTGAAAATTTCCGTCCCCCGTCCGTCACGCTTTCTAATGTTGAGCGAACCCGGAAAACGTAGGATAAGTTCTGATCGATCAGTCGCCTTTCTTACACATATTTTTAATAATGGACACGGAATGATAGACCGACGATTCACGTTGTTACGTATTTAACAAGGAGCAACGGAAAATCTGACGATGGATGCCCAATATTTTGAGAAACTGATAGCAGTTCACGTGGTACGAGTTTGGAAATACTTTTAAGGGTGGCTATCCGAGCCAAAGCTCGTTTGACCACCCCTGGGTCCGCAGCCGCAGGCTGCTGAAATTACACTCCCCCATGAAATGTTCTGAGTCATCAAATCAGACCAGAACATCCCCTGGATGTGCGTTTAGGTCGACACCTCCATCAGCGAAAGCCTAAAAGGGTCCACGGTATATGGGCAAGCAAGGTCGAGGTTAGCCCTAAACACGCTAAGGGTTGCTCCCTATACGCTCTCCCTACGGACCCTTAACCATCCCGTACACTCTGCCCTTCACAAACGAGGTGAGGGTCTACCCTAAGATTTCGAATAAACACATAGATGACAAGTTCTACAGGTTCCTGGACTGACGCCACTTCATTTTCACTGCAAAGTCCACTTCGGCACGTGCTTCTAACCACGTGCATTATCAGAAGAGACGCCACGAGGAGTTCACCTTCTATTTTACTCGTTATCGTCCACACTGCTTCACGCTTCTGACGCAACCAGCCGCGACCAGACACGACGACTGTTCTCTGACGTACGTGACGTCGCCTGGAGCGTCGATCGACACGGGATGACGTCATAGTTCACAGTGACGTCGCTGCTCGTACCGACCACCGATAATCAGACTACGCGCACAAGGCGTCAATTTAATTAGTTCGATCCAAATCCGTGACAAATTCCAGCTTGCGTACGTTCTATTGATTATATTAATCAATGAAAACATACGTGCCACAAGTATGTCACAATTAACGGAATACACGTAGATTCATGATAATTACTATTATTTATATAGTGTCATATTTTTCTATCTTCTTTTCTGTCTCCATACTCCTGCTTAGTTAAATCTGTTATATTCGCGCTGAACTTGAAGCAGCCTCCCAGGGCTTTGTGTCTTAGGTATGACGGATTTTTTCCGAGCCCCCAGGGCTTTCAAAACGTTGTGCTCCGCCCGCGAATGCTATCGATTTTACGTCACCCTTACTCACCAAGCCAACCAGACTTAAGGGTTGCTACGGCATGTGATATTCAATTGGGTTGCGCCGGGGCCCACTGCGTCGACCGCGAGTATGAATCTCAAAGAGTTAAAAGTGAGGTAAAGAGGGGAAAAAAATTAAAAGAGAATCTGCTGCTTTAACTGAAAAAATAAACAAGACTCATGCCACTCCATGTTTTTCTACGTCGGCAGTTTCCTCGAGACTTTTACACTGTTTACGCGCGACTAAAATTCAATTAATCGTCATTAAGGCACCGTAATCCCGTCACGTAATTACGTTCCAGATTGTACTGCTTGTGGCAAAGGACGTTTACTCTCTGGTCCAGTTTGTTGACTGCGCGTACATATTTTAACGAACGCGTACTTTACGATGCACGTACGCACGTGCCTGTGGCTTGTTTGCCCAGATTTTTCACATATGCCTACGTATGCACATGCATGCACGTCCTTACGGAGTCTCGTTCACAAGTAATTCGTGACTGTAATAAACCTTCGGCTATCAACAAGAAGTCGCCATAAACGTCCAAACTAAACAGCCGTTTACTTCCTTCGCGTGTGCCAGAAATTTTTGCTTTTAATTTGACTACCACACGGCCACACAACAGTGCCGGTACGTGACCTTAACCCATCTGTTCCGGGATATGTTGTTAGCTTCGCTAAGAGCAGCGACCTTTTATTTGAATTGCCACACGGATTTCCGCGAGGAGTCAACGAGGACACGCGTGCCAATGAAAATTAAGCCATTGCGATATTACAGTCTCTACATAGTTGGACAAGATGGCAGCTGCGCAGAGTGAAAGCCTTTCTCCACTTTCATGCAAGAATTCACTGTCAGCCTGTATGACTGACAGTCAGTAGTTCTCAACGGTTTTGCATTGTCCGGTGACGTGGACTTGGAATTACCGGATATCACGCACTTGGAAAAGCATAATTGTTTAAAAATTACGGAAACGTCATTGTTGCATTTTTTTTTGTAATTCTAAAAGAACGACGATAATGCATCGTCACTGTAGAGATCATAAAGTCTCATTGAAGCTCATTAGAATTGATTATTAATAAATCTACTGTGCTGGTCTCGGAAATGACGGGGGGTCAAGGGTGGTAAAAAAATTCTCATGAATTCGACTGTCTTACGCATTATGGAAGAAGGTCCTTGAGACTCGAGAGCGATACGTGTATTTGCGTGGGACCATCGAGTGAGTCACGTTACGCGTGTACCTACATATGTCCCACGCGCGTCTTTCAAAGAGATACCGTTGTCGACGTCCACTGGACGTCGAGACGTGCAAAATTAAACTCTTTTTTTTTACATTTACGTTAATCGCTTATCAGGCAACCGCAAATGACGTGTTCCTCTAACGGATAACGACGCTGGTTAATTATTCCTTCGAAGCAAAAAGTCATGCTTCCTAAACACAGCAAGTGAAGTATAGTGGCTGCACAAAGAGAAAAAGAATTCATGCGATGGACGTGTTTTTTATGTAAACTCACAATTATCGTTAACGTTCTCGGTAAACTGCATTTTAGCAGTGTTTTCAATTTGAAAAAGTTGACTCTCTTCAAACAGAGCTTGTTGTCGCACGTGCCCACCACGTCGCAAGCCGTTTCGCGGAACGGGTATCGTTCGGATTAATAGACCTAAAATTATGGGCACTGTGGAGGTAATGAATTCTCTTGGCTCCTTATCGCGTTGCACACGAAAGCCTAGTTGGCAGAAGGAAAAAAGAAAAGAGTTGCAACAGCAATGAGCGATGATCGTTGATCATCGAGTAAACTCGGTCTCCATACGTAGCTCATTTGGAAAGCACTAAGTGGCTTAAGTGCTTCTAATACGTGACTTGAGGGTCGTCTAAAGTTAGAAGTGACATCTTATTTATTCGTCGGACGGCCGCGACTATCGAAAATATTTTTGCAAGGTCCACAATGTCCCCGCGACAACTCCGCCATTAGAGGAGACGCGTGGAAAAGTGAGGCTTTCTATGAGAATCGTAGCAAAGATTAATCTTCCCACAGTCTACGTGAGAAAGACGAATTTCTATACTAGTCCCAGGCACAGCGTGAAGTCACCTTCTCTAAGTTTCAATCTTCCTAGATACTCGCTTCCGTGTCTATCTGTCGCTATCGTGGACACGCGCGTTTCTATGGGAAAGTCCGATAAATCCTATCCCGACTGTTTAACACGAGCGAATAATAAAGAAGCGTGGAATTTGAAACGCTCTCTATACTTTGGCTGATGATGGTAGCGCATGTGCGCTAACCAGGAGTGAAAGAAGCGGAAAAGAGAAGACATAATGGAGAACGGTCCGCCCTGTTCTACTCGTGCGCTTCACTCGAAACGTCAAGAGTCCAGCATGGCGAACCGTATAGAAAAACAAGAGGCTAGAGAAGTAACAGTACCGGATCGACAAAACGGCCTACCCGGTAGATTCTAACTAGTATGGAAGTATGGAACGTCTCGACGTCCCACGACGATGAGCCTTGTCTCCTTTCGACATTCCACGACGCACGCGTTCCAACACTCGACATGTATTACTTTGCATTGCCATAAAAGTTCGAACGTGACACTTCTTTTTTTTTCATCCCTTGTTCTCGGGATACGGGCAGCAGCACGTGATTAGCGGAACGTTCTCGTTTCAGCAGAGATTCATAATCTTTTATTAATATTTAGAATTTACAAACAGTTAGTCCCGTTACGTTTAATTGAATTAAATTACAGTGAATCACGTCGCCGGGTCTCTGCTACGTAGTAACGAGCATCGAGACGCCCAGACCTGTTTACAGAGCTGCAAAATATTTATCTATTTCTCAAAAAGTGGTTTTCACTGTTTTCGAAGATATATGGATGCGGGCAGAAGCGTTGGAGTGACTTTCGAGACTCCGATCAGGGCTGGATTGTCGAGTGCTGGGGCCACGTAGCGCTTCGGCGTTCTTTGGAAGTAAATTCTAGCTGTATAAAAGGAGAGACGTCTTCCGGTGAAAGGGATCGTACTCAGTGTGCAACGTGCAGCGTGCCCAAGTACCAAAGCACCCGGGGGATTCGAACGGGAGGTTTATCAGGTTTAGTGATCGCTCCGTCATACCGGAAGCGGACATTCGCCAACCGGCAAACCGCGAGGTTACTTTCGGTTTCTATCGAATCTCTCATTCCTTTCGGTCTCAAGAATCCTTCTTGTTCCTTCGCCATCGTATTGAGAATTGTTCCTGCATTGTGAGTCGTTTGCGAGAACAGTTCGTGGACGGAATACGAAGGTCCCTATTACTATGTTGACTCGATAGAGTAAAATCTGGCGCTGCAGGCTGAATCGACGTTCATTGACAATTCAGTAAGCGACAGCTGTTACTCGTTACGGATAATGGATTGCCACTCTAAAGTGAATGAACGAATCTATGGAGAAAAGCAGAATGATTTTACTGCGCTCCAACATTACCAGGGAATCGTCGCCATTGTCAGCGCTCATAGCACAAGTGCGCGAAGGAAGTCGCGCCGCTGAACCCGTAGCTCCTCCTTTTCGGGGCACTTCCGGTAGCATAAGCTCTTCATTCTGCCATCCATCCTAGGGCCGATGTTGCTGACTTTCTACGATAATCCCAAGGGATGAAACAGGCACCACCAGGAGCCAACCACCTGTCACCGAGCATCACACACCAAGAAGGGAAGCACCACGCGCTGAGGACACTGACACAACACGATACGTCAACGACACTGGCTGACTGCCGAGTCGCGATCCTTTCAGGCCATCCTGCCTTGGCTACAGGCTTCTTCAAAGGTCACTAGAAGTAACAGAAACGTAGAACCAGTCCAGACTTCGAATTGAAGAGTCTGTCTGCCTCCTTGTCCAAGGAGGCTGGCTGGCAATCGCTTTACAAATATTCCTCGGGCGAGTCACGAGATTTAGAAGATTCAGGAGATTAAGGAGAGACACGCGAAAGACACACGAGAGTGGAACGTTTGAGCTCCGTATGCCCTCACGGCCACAGGCACACTTGCAGTACTCAACCGCATTCGGCTGCGGCCTGCGAGACTGAACAGCCATTCCCTTCCTCCGAGTCCCCACTCGGTCTTCGTGATGCCGAAGCTTCGCTGCGATGGTGCCTGTGGTTGTGGCCTGGTGCCTCCGACGAATACCGATGCTTCCCTCTTACCTCGAGCCTTCCTCGTCGCCATCCTGGCCAAGTGTCACACTGTAATTTGTATTTGCATGCCCGTTGCGTGCCTCGTCGCGTTGCTCTTGCTCCTGGCCTTTAACTGCTATTGCTCCTACTGCGACGAGTCAATCCCGATTGGGTCCAATCTGTTAATTCTTTTTGGGACCCAATGGGCCTATACATCTCGTCTTCTTCTGTCATCGCCTGAGACATCGGAACGGCCTCCTTGATATCCTTCCTATTATTCTGAGGACGTTGTCTTCTTGCTACTGCTGCGTTGGCGCTGTTGTTGCGTTTATGCACCTGTCGCCATCTGGAATTACCTGGCATACGACTTCTCCGGAAGGGCGCCGGGACGCCTGGACGTTATGCTTTGTGGGTCGGCCATTCTCCGTATGCCGTTGGTTCCATCCATCGCATTGGCGTAGATACTCCAAAACTTCCGACTTCTCACTTTCTACTCGTTCTTTCCTTCCTCCGTATTTGTGCATTCTTAGTCTAGGAAATTGATGTGAGAGGAATCGTTAGTAATCAGGAAGATGAAAATGCCGATGACTCATCGAATCGACGCCCCAAAAGATGTATTGAAGTTACATATTTTCCAAAAATTGGGCCGCCATTCGTTTAGTTGGCTGTAATAATAAACGGATTGGAGATATTTTTCAGCGGCCAGGAATTTCAGGAACGTTGGGAGTTTTTCTTCTTTTCTCCTTGAAACGAGTAAGAAAAGGAATTGACAAAGAAATGAAGTCGGCCAGAGATTAGACAAGACATATGACAACACATCACAGAGACAAGAGACTTTTCACAACATTTAATAAAACGCTATCAGCTATGTACGCCTTTTTTTACTCAAATACTCTAAAAGTTACTTACATATATGTATTTTATATGTATATATATATATATATATTTATATTGTTACGGAGGTGTCACGTCCCTGGCAACGTATCGCCGCTTTTTTTTATTTTTTATTTAAAAGTATCTCCGGCGGTTGATTCTTTTTATATTTCAAAAATTATGTGTCAGTTGATTCGCAGCTTTTTTACAATGGTGGCGTAGATCCACACTCTGACTGGCCGCTTAACCAATAAGCAAAAATGACACCAGCCGGCTGAGAAAGTGGCTGGTTTTTCGACCTGCTGCTCGGGATCTGACGCGTCCGCGGTAAATATGTATAAATTTAATACTATCGTCATATAATTATTTTTCCTTATTTATAACGTCTCATTAAATCGTGGATGTATGCGATCAACGCCCCGAGATTCTAAAAGGTTCATCTCAAAATTCTGTCTATGAACTCGTCCTGAAAGGGATACTTCTAAGAACGAGAGAAGGCAGCCACCGCTCGACCGTACTTTTTTATTTCTTCATAAAAAATTGCCTCCACGCCTCATTTACCGATTCAATAATTACTACAACTTCTGAACCTTTCGAGAGTGCTCTATGAAATTCTACCTTAACAGTGCACCAAGGAACGTATCCGGAACTTTTGCAATTTCCAGAGGGTTCTTCTGCTGTGTACAGAGAGGTTTCGAGTGAACGTAGAAAAAAATGTACTGAAGAAAAAGAAATTGAAAATTGATTCCTGTCGCGAATACGAGTCAGCCTATACCCTCGCACGCACGCACGCACGCGCATACGATGCCTCACACACTCCCACGAACCACACGTGAAAAGATTCTAGCTTTGGAAGAAAAAGAAACGAAGATCCCGCTCGTGTCGATAACCTGCTTTCGCTCGAAAATACCGTTGGTTCGATCTCCCTGGTAAAGTCCACACCTGGAAAAAAGTCCCGTAACTGATTTAGCTGAACTTGGAGGGGATCCAAAGTAAAGCGCCTTTTCTAATTGCCTAGGCGAAATATTAATAAAACGGTATGAACTTTCACGAACTCTCGAGAAGCGTGTCCCAAGTTCGAAGCCAGCGAGATTATCATTTCCTTCTCAAGGTTTTGTCATTGGGGTATCTCGGTTTCGTTCGCGTACTTGTCTGGCTTCTTTTCCAAATTTTACCAACCTAACCTGACCAATGTAATCGCGAGCTGTGACCGCACCTTCCGTACGAACGCGAAGCTTTCGCCTAAGAACACGTGACTCGCGATTCTACGCTTAAGTATTAAAGTTAGGTGTAGTGTAAACTGCATTCTAAGCTGATCCCATGTTGTTTATTGGTCACAACCGCATTAAATTCTCCCCCGTCGATGGGCCTCGTCCTCTCCCGGCTATATTTCGGCGATCCGTCCACGTAATTGTCCATATCATCCGAGGAAAGCAAATATTTACTCAACCATCGTTTCAACGATTCAGGCGTCATTTCCTCTGGGCGCCTGGGAGCAAAATTAAGAATCAGAAATCCGTCCTCAGGTACGTCTTTCGCTTGGTACGTGAAATCAGCGGCATCCATTCCATCGTCTGTGACAAGTTTGAAAAAGTTTTGAGTTTCACCCTTAATGGTTCACTTCTTAAGCGGATACAGTCTCCACCATTGACTTCTTAATAATTTCTCCAAAATTCTCATCGCAGTCCTCCGCATTCTCCGACTGCTGTTCGTTCGTCTGACTCTTCTCTGGTTCGACCTTCGCCGTGTTCCCATGGTAACTCGCATGATTCTGTGGCTCCACTTCACCATAGTAGGAATATCTTCCTGCTAGAAGTTCAGAGAAGGGTTCTAATTTACCCATCTGTTGGACCACGGTGTTCATAGGTTGAACGGAGTTCAAGTTCGTGTACTGTGAAGCTGCACTATCCTCATGGCCGAAGGTCTCGTACCCTGTGCCATGAGGTCCTGTATGAGGCTGACAGCCACCCTGGATTGAACTGGTGTTCTGGCCGTAGGCTGCGTAAGGAGAGAATCCTGAGTTTCCAGGCACAGGTTGAAATTGAGGTTGAAAATGACCCCGAGACGTCGAGGGCAACGGTTGGTAGTTCTGATAATCCTGATAACTTCCCTGCTGGAACGCCACAACAGGATTGGCTTGTCCCGGAAAAGTTTGGAAGGTCTGACTGAATTCAGGATGCAGTTTTCTCTGAGGATTTTGCGTGCCGTCAACTGTATCCTCGCTGGGATAACAATCGTCCCTTATGGCATACAAGTCAAGACTGTCTTCTCGAGCACCAGGTACTTCCGCTTGACAAGTTGAATTCGTACCATCCGAATTTTCGTAGTGAAGCGTCATGAATCCATTGCCGCCACCATTAATGCACGATTCATTATTCATGACAGATCCTAATTCTCGTAGAGGACCTCTCATCGAATGATTATCGGCATCCTGCTCGTTCTCTTCCTCGCGATGCTTCTTTTCCAACTCTAGTCTCATAAGTGTATGAATAAAGTGTGTTCTCACGCGAACCGGATTAAACTCGATGCGTCCTGAACTATTGGCGCAGCCATCCCGCGAGCAACCGCAAGGGAAACCAGCTCGATCGACCTGCGAATAAAACAGATGAAATTAAAATCAACCCAGTCCTATCACTTAGTCCTTTGTGTTATTCAGGAAAGTCGCGACCTACCTGACACTTGACGTTGGCCCTACTGCAAGGACAACTCTCGGGGTCGCAATAACCCTTACAGCCGCATCCGCAATGTTCTCTACTGGCACGTATATCTCGACACTCGTCCTTTTCAACCGCGTCTATTCTACGAACTCCAGCTGCCCTGAGTAAAGCTCTGCGCTGCCAGGTCGGCACTGGTTGTAGAAAATAGTAACTGTCTATATCGAGTTCCTCAGTGTCGCTAGGTTCCTCGTCGGTGTCGTCGCTGGGATCTTCCGAACTGGAAGCGGCTTCAGTCACGCAATTAGCTGCACGTTCTGACCGTAATTGAGCGAGTCTCGCGCGGTGAATTCGTCGCTGCTCGGCCGCATGCTCCGACAGACTGAAGCGCTCTGCGTGAGTGTGCGTTGCACTCATGCCAAGTGTGCTACCACCCTAACAATAAATTTAATAAGTATTTATTCGAAAAGTTCTACGTGCTCTCCAGTGATTCTGCTGAACCACTCGACTGGAGATGCTGGAGCTTACCTGAGAAGGAACACAGGTGAAACCCTGGGCCCTTGGAAAGTAATAGACAGTGACTGCATCGAACTGGATATTTTTCTTCTTCTTCGTGGTATCATCTGTGTTACTCCTTTTGGCCGGACTGGGTTCACTCTCCATGCAATCTGTGAGTCTTCTCTTGAGGTTGCTCTTCGGCGGATTCGGGAAATTGGGAATTGCTCTTGGAGGAGTATCCTGGATGACGGCGTCCGGAACAAATGCTTCCAATTGACTAACAGCTGTAAAAATAAATATGAGAATTCTCATCAGTGGCTGGAATTACGTTTATTTATAGAGATATCTATCGAAGGGATGACTGCGTAATCATACATTACGCTAATTTATCGATTGTTTACTGAAAGCAATAATTGTTTGACCTTTTTCTTTGTCCGTAAGGATGTCATCAGGTATCCTGTCGAGGAACGAAGTTTCGGAATCACTCTCTGGTGCAGGTGCGGGTCCAGGATCACCAGGAAGTTCGCTACCCAATCCTGAGTCGCTGCCATCTGATCTCACTTCGTCCCTAGCACCTGTAGCTAGTGCAAGACTCTCTGCCGAGTCTTCAGTGAAGGGTTCAGGCCTCTCAGGCTCTAACCTCGTTATAATTTCCGGCGAAATTTCCTCGCAGCCAAGAGGATCAGTTTCAGGACAGGTTACAGCTTCGGAGATGGTGTCTCCGCACGTTCTAAGGTGTACCGTTACCATAGAAGTCATTTCGGAACTATCGGAAGCAGTTTCTGTTTCTGTTTCCGTATCAATCGACTCCTGAATATCGACTTCCCGATCTCCAGGCACTTTCAAAGTCTCCTCTACAGAAAGGGGTAAAGTCTTCGGTTCTATCTGATTATTTGATTGGTTCTCAATTTTTCCAGATGCAAAGACAATCTCCTCGTCAACATTCAATTTCTCTATTATCGCTTTTGGTATACCTGGAGCTTCTTCCCTGTCTACAAGATTTCCTAGTAGCGTTTGCGAGGACTTCCTCTGCTCGTTAATGGATACCTTCTCCATGACCACTTTACAAAGTTTCAAGTTGTTGCGTATATCTGCAAGCGATTCTCCGTCAGGATGCCGAGACTTCTTGACTAAAGCATCGTGCAGCATATTCCTTATACCTAGAGAACTAGCACCACTACCCCCGGGGGAGAGTTTTACAGGATTCTTCGGTGGAGTATCGAGTCGCGTCAGAACGACTACCAGGTCCCGCATCTTTGAATCGCACTTGGCCGATTCAACGTCCTTTGTATTATCTAGTTTTGATTGACTCGCACTTTTAAGGTTATTTATGGGACTCTCGGGAACAAGACGCGATTCTAGATTGTCATCGTGCACGCATTGTTTTTCCTCGAGAGGATCGACCGCAGCACTACTATCGATATCATCGGTCGCACCGGCCTCACAATTTTCACTATTCTCACAGTTCGTGTTAACCGACACGAAAGCAGGAGAAAGTCTGTCACTCAGAGGAACATCATCGACAGGATCTTCCGAGACGATTTTCCTAGAAGTCAGAGCCTCGAGTTCCGTGGAAAAGAGTGTCGTATCATCCTCAGCGACATTTTCGATCCTTGGAGAGCTCGTCGCTTCGCTTGAACTGGTTGTATCCTCCGGATTGGAGCCACTGGCAATTCCACTGGATAGAGAGAGAGATTCTTCCAAAAGAAGGTGTCCATCAGTGGATCGTGAACTCTCGGGGACATCATCGTCATGCAAAAAGGCCTCAGCATCCTCCTCGAACAGACTCGTGTCTGGAGTCAGAGAAATCTCTCCCAGCGTCCTCTCGTGAAGACTCACCACCACTGGGGATAATCTACGAATGTCGTTTTTCAGCTGCTTGGCGCGCTCTTCCGAAATCTCTACTCCCATTCTTTTGATTTCTGCGTTTATCGGCAGAAAGTCGGTCGCCGGTCTCTTCCTGGAGGATGTTAGGAGTTGCGGAGACTCCAGCGAAGATTTCCTGGAGGACTGCGGTGACGCAGGTATTTCATCCTGAAGAGTGTCAAGATCAGCAGCCTCTCCCATGAGACAAATGGACTTGGTAGACTCTTCCAGCCTCTTGGTAGCTTCCACCAGTAAGTTGAGCGTCTCTTTGGCGACATCCTGGATCGAGGAATCGTTACAATCTTCGATCTGCTCGCATCGATTCTCCAAAGTCTCCTGCAAGGAAGTCGTAGTCGTCCTCTCGGCAGAGCCTCTAGTTTCCGGAAATGCAAGAGCTGAGTCTGTCGAGTCTTGAGAAGGAGCAGGTGACTTGACAGCGGGAGCACCTCCATCCTCCAGTTCCTTGGATGCTGGGACTGATCGAGGCTCCACTGAGGTGGAATCCTCTTGGGCCTCAACGAGACGATCCTGGGCCAAAGGCGATTCCATCTCGGCTTTATGTACGATCTGCCAAGAGAAAAATATTATCTCGTGAGTTTGCCTTATATTACAGAAGTCTCTATTTACAAGGACTCATCCTAAATAAGAACCTCGATCCTTCGTGAATCTGTCCATTCCATGGAGCTTTCCAAAGTAACTAATTCTCAAAAATCCCAAGCCAACGAGGAAAGAGGAACAACGGTATGGCGATAGATCGGAAAGAAGGAAAATAGACAGGTAAAAAGGCAGGCAGGCAGGTAGGTAGGTAGGTAGGTAGGTTGGTAGGTGGATAGGTAGGATGAGATCGATAAACCACGCTCGGCGTAGCGCGCACTAGAAGAGACATGTACCGAGAAAAAAATCAATTTCGAGTATTAAAAGCGAGGGAACGGTTCCTCCTTGAATTTACAATTTTACTGGACCAAAGAGAACAGACAGGATTCCGTCACGAGTGAAAGTAAAGGCTTAGGACGAGATGGAAGACAGGAAGAAAAGTTCAAAGATCAGACGCATAACTCTGGAATGTCAATGGGATTCGATTTGATTGAAGGCAATTTGGTGAGTGACGGTCCTAGTGACTTTGTCTTCTCTGGAACGACAGGAGAAGATCGAGAGAAGGTCTCGTTCGCTCATTTAGTCCTAACCAGAGATTATTGATTCAAAAGCAGGGAGAAGGAGAGGGGAGTCCTCTGGATTCTTGTTACCATGCGCACCCCATGTTGACGTCCTAGTTCTCCCTAATAATCGTCATAGTCGTCTAAGCAATTCCCTAAATACGTAGAACGAAGATGCGTAACGAGCAACGCGAAGGAACTAGAATCGTAAGGCCCTTTGATTACACAGACGCAAACGTAAACGGGGGGCCTTTTACCTTTGATTCGAAGGATCACCTTCTCTTTCCCAATGGACAGTTTCGCCGGACAATCTAATCACGTCCTGGACACCTGGGGTATCAACCTCGAACACGTTCTCGATTTACGTCGTCTCGCAACTCCAGCCTCCATTCTCGCCGCGAACGTTGCCGCTCGGATACATCTGATACGAAAGAATAGCGCGACTCGAGATTCTCGTAAAGACGATGATGGAGAAGCTCAACGTCGAAGACATCCGACCTCCGACTTGGCCAAGTTCAACCTCCGAAGACGATGGAGGAGCAACTGAGGTGTATCGTTGTCGAAGCGCGGGACTTTCTGTTCAGTTGAAAGAGAACGGTACTCTCATAGAGACTGGAGTCTACTCGGAGAGCAAAGACGCAGAGCGAGAGCGAAGGATACGTCGTCGAATGAAAGAGCAAGAAAGAATTTCCAAAGGAGGGAAAGCACAGAGTCCCAGGATGCCGACGGACAGCCAGGTGCAGCCGAAGACCGTCTAGGCGTGAGAAGACGACGAGAGCCAAGTGTGGAGAACGATGCTTCGCGTTGATAAACGTAATCTCAAGGAGTGGACGTGATGAAGCGGAAGGGATGGGGTCGCGCGAATACCCTTGTCAATTGAAAGCGAATAATGACAGCATCCGATAGGATTATTAAATAGAATTCTTCAAAGTCGAATATCGCGAGAATCTCGTTCCGAGGCTAAATCCGTACTCCGTGCGTACTGGCAATCAGTCGTGAAAGGACCGGAGAGAGATTTGAGAGAGTCAGAGTCTATGAGAGAGTGCGAGAGAGAGTAAGGCAGAGAGTGGAGCGAAGCCGAAGCCGCGTGTTTCGCGTTCACCAGCTCACAGCAGAGTGAGCGGCTCCGCCGTGGCCCCCTGAGAGCTTGCCAGGGTTCGTCGGCGTCGGCGTCGGCGTCGGCGTCGTCGACGTCAACGCCGGCAACTCCGACGGAGTTGCCTCGCGCAACTTTTCCATAGGAGTTCCCATGGAATTGCCAAGCACGGAAGCCAGAGCCTCGCTTCGACGGTTCAACGAACTAAACAGCGGCTTTCTTTCTAGTACGCAGATGCCACGCTAGGAGTACCGAGTGCCGCTCGCAATTATCACCGCCTTCGAAATAACGGGATCCATTCAAACAACTTTTCCGCCAGGTGGAGGATCGAGCATTTCGCAGGCAAGAAAAAAAGGACAGACAATTATAGAGAAGAGATCGGTACCGCGTCTGGTGAAATCCGATCGCGAAACCTTCATTCAAATATAGGACACTGGAATCGATATCGATATCGATCGCCGATCGGAAGATCTCGTCGATAGGCCAGACTCATGCGAATAACTAGATCGTCAAGGTTCTCCCATGTGAACGAGGGAAAGGTCCAAAGGATAGAGAACGCTTCCAGGAGTCTGCGAAAGTGCTCCAAGGCTTCACTAGGGGAAAAGGAAGATCAAAGCGAGCGTGGTTTTACGAGGTCGGCAGAAGGTATCCGCCGATATTACCAACTTCCTCCGTGCTTTCTGTTTTCTCGAAAAGGTCCGAGAGAAACTCCCTTTTCCGAGTTTCCCAGCAAAGGGATTTCATATCCTACTGCGTGGGGACTGGAGTTTTCTAGTAGTGCAGCAGTATAGATAGAGAGACGAAGGAACGACGGAGAAACAGTAGGTAGGTTGTGCCACAGTGCAGCCAACAATGGGCTTCCGCGGTCCACGTATTTACCTCTTCTAAGTAGAGAAAGAAGAGCTACCGATCTTAGAGAGTACGTTGTGCAGTGCGAAGCTGGAGCAGCTGGAGGAGTCGGGAATCTAGCTATAGTATGACCAGCGGAAGCCAGCATATCGCGCCACTGTAGGTCGCCCTGGCATAATAAACGCGACGGAACGGAATATACTGCAGCGCCTCTGGAGGGCCTCCCTGAAAGCTGCGGAATGTACCACCCACCGGCCTTCCCATCCTACGGGCCGCCGACCGTTGTAAACACATCAGCGGATCATTAATACCAAATCCGGAACGTTCCTGGCGGATTTATTCCTTCTCATTTAGTATCGTCATAATTTATATAAGGCTCCATGCATTCTATCGTAGGTACCATACTGATTGCTTCTATTTTCGGCTGGAGATGATTAATCCGTTTCGCTACTAGAATCGAAATTAAAAAATGATACTTGTATGCATGTGGAATCGGTACCGATTCTCCTCTCCCACTAGGAAGCGTAGGCACAGGATCAATATAATTACGGCACCGCGACTGAAATAATCTACTGCCGAATTAAATGCAATGTACGAAGCGTTATAAGGGAGAAAATGGTGGGAAGGATGAGGGCGATGAAGGAGGACCGAAGAAGACGGAAAGGGTGAAAGGTTAAATTGGTCGAAATCCATGAGTCTCGCGGGAAAAGTGCACATTCCTGCATCGGCTGTCCGATAAATAATCGAAGCGTGACGAGCCGAAAGTGCAAAGTTCACGAGGCACAAAATTCGTACGTTTTATCAAGGTCCTTTCTTTACATTTCTTCTTAGATATATCTACGGTCCATCCGGATGAACTCGCTCGGAGGCTGTCTGCGTGGAAAATGAAAATGCGGATATGGTTGGTGCAGCCTCGTGAGTCGCATCTACGGCAAAAGAGACGTAAAAGTAAAGAGCGAAAGGAGGAGGGAGAGAGAAGCGAGAGAAGCACAGGCTGGTATTTTCGAGGGTGCAAAGAGGACGAACGGAGTGTGGGGAGGGGAAGGGGTCTTTATATTGGAGCTTGTAAATGGGGTTGGCTGGCTGTAGGAGGTTTCCACCACCTCCAACCGAATCGATCCCACCGCAGTGTAGCACTATGGCAGTGCACGTGCATACGTATCGTGGACTACTATGGGCTTACTACACCTTCAGTGCTGTAACAATTGGAAACACCCAGGAACACCTAGGAACACCCTGACTAGCAGCTGTCTAACACTCCATCGGATATACTGTAGCTCCAGCATCCATCCGACGTGCCAGCCACCTCCGCAACCCCTGTTAAGTGCCCCACGATCTGCCTCACGATCAACCTTAACCTTGATACTCTACGTGACGATACTTTCAATCGATTCGATAAATCAAATCGCTAATAAAATTCTATCGACGTCCCTGTAAAACAGGGCTTAGATTCTTTGAGTGTACAGTGAACAGTCAGTAGTTTTATCGTTGACGCTGTATTCGTTTTATCAGTGTACAATGTACACAAGAAGAAAAAGAGAAAGAGAGGGAGAGAAGTTATATCGTATGAGATATCAAGCGTAGGTATTACAGCGTGTCCCGTATACTGTGTAGCATCAGCAATAGAAATGAAGGATCGTACGTATGGAGCCATATATACATCTATAGCTAGAGAATGCTCTTCGACAAGAGGTACGTTATATATAGATATATGGAAAGTATCTAGTATATCAAATCGTGACGATATCTTCCGCAACCTTATATTTATACAGGTACACAGGTCATCTGATTATGGATAATTCAATGGATGACAATATAGGGAATTTGAGTAAACAACAGATAGGCATAGGTCATACGCGTGCCCTGTGCACTTTGACTATGTAAGAAGGTCGGAGTGTACGAGTCTCAATTTACAAACATGGCAACCTCGTTGAAAGGGTGGCTGGGTGGGTGGCTGGGTGACTGGCTGACTCTGCTCTCTAGCAGGATACGGAAAGTGCGTCTATTGGTCCCTCGTCATTTCCTTTGTAGTCTACTATGCGCAAGGACTGGACTATTCCTTTGAGGGAGGCTACTGCACTTGGTCCATGCTCTGCCGTACGTTCCCGGGAAGAGCCAGGGCGTTGGATCGAACGAGGAGAGAATTCTTAAAGAAATTGAGAAGGATAAGGGGAACGAAATAGGGTAGAATAACTTTGAAACTTTTTCTCTCTCGATACGCATCTTGTTTTTTTTTTCTTTTTCAACAGGCCAACCTAATCGTGAGATGAATAATTATCTGTCAATTGATAAGTGCGAATTATGATAATTTTGAGATTGCCAAATGAACCGCCAAGCGGTCACTGCTTATCTCTGCCGTCTATAGAATCTGAAAGGGATGAAAGATACGAGGGAGATAACGACGATCGAACGTCGAAAAAGTGTCAGGGTGAGCCGATGAACTAGCGAGGGTGTGATCTGTTAAACGGAGCAGGTTGTAGGGTGGCTGGGAGGTTTTGATTGGACCGGTAGAGACGATAAGGGACGCGAGTAAGCACGAGCCAAGGGACAGGAATAGCGTCGGGGCGCCTGACGTCACGACGATGCGCGCCGTTCTGCATTGGTAGGCCAACGTAGCGGAGTAAAATTCCTCCGCGGTTCATCGGTCCGGAACCCGCTGCCTCTTCTTGCCTCTTCTTACCTCCTGCCCGCTGCTTTGCTTCCTCTCCTGGATTCGCGTACCTACGTAACTACGTAACTAGCAGGAGTACCAACCCACCCAGCTCGCGCATATCGTGCTTGCCCATCCTGCCTACGATGCGCGCGTACGATGGACGTAGATCGTAGAACGAGTGAACGCTTTGCGATGCCGTCAGAACTCCGCATATCGTGACGGCCCTGACGAGTGACGTCATTCCATCGACCACGTGCGTAAGCATCGGCGACTCGACGGAAAGCAGAGAGCCCACGCGAATCGATAAAAAAACTCCCACCGATCGATTGCCTACATCTCTCTAGCCAGCCAAGATAATCAATCAGCCAACAGTTTCTTTGCTTGAAATTCATCTACTCGAATGGAAATTCTAAGCCAAGTTCACACGGCTTTGGCATTTGCTCATCCAATTCTTTCTCTGCTCCTGCTCTCTTCTTAGCACTTTGCCTCTTAATTATTCCATATCGCATAGTAATTGCGAGTCTCTCGCTGTCTCTCCTCACTTACGACCTTGCTCTCCTACAATACCAACACACGCTACGCCCACGTGCTTCTCTCACGCGTTTCGCCAGTCCTGCTCTTTCGAATATTCGCAGAATCGGCTTTTGCAATAGTTTTATCTCTACAAGGTTACGCGTACTGAAAATGGAGGCTTGATCCGTGAGTTCATAATCAATGTTTTATCTTTGTCTCTAAATTAGAGTGAGAAACGTTAACTCAATATTAACCACCATCGTTTGACAAATATCGAAATTAGGTGTACCCACTAATTTCTGGTATAACTCTAAACTACCATCAGGACTCATGAATGGCCGAGAGTAGCGAAAGTGATTCTCTCGAGTTTCCGAAGGACACCTATCGCGAAGTTCAACCTTCTATATCGAAGTGCGATGCTCTGACTCCCATTGGTGGTAATGGCCGTGCGCTAAACTATTTCGGGCGTGAGCGATAAGCGCCAGCGTTGCGACACGGATAAAGAGCAAGCCTTTTCAACGGTTATCAGCAACCAACGTCTCACGCTGCCTCTTTTCTCTTCTTTAGATATTTTATCCCTTACAGTAGTGCTTCTTCGCTTCTTAGCTCCTTCTTCTCTCTGTCCCTCGTTTAGCCATCCTCCTCACCTGTCCAGCCTCCACAACTCTCGGCTTCTCGAGTTCTTCTGCGATGTGAAAGTAGGCACGCTAGACAAGTAAGCGAGGAGGTGGATGCAAGTGGAACACACTCATTGCAAAATCCTAGCGAAATTGGTCGGGGCCGTTTGGGGGGCTGAGGTTCCCTTGGTTGCCTTGTTCTTTGGTTGGTTAGTCGATGACTCGGCTAGTTGGCTGGTTGGTACCTTGGTACGTCGTTTAGACTCTGGCAGGAGTTTCGCAATAGCCATTGTCGGGAAACGATGTTGAAACCGTATTAATTTACAAACTATCGAGGATACAGGAGCCGCCCTGCAAGCAGTGGTTTGCTTTATGTCAAAAGTTAGGCTCGGAAGGGTCAAAGGTCGCTATCGAAGAATTTTCAGAGAAGGATTTCTTCCCCTTAAGGAGAATGAAGGAAAAGACCAAAGATTCAGGTTTATCCATAAGATTATGCGAATTTGCCAGGTCGATAAAAATACGCGAGTAACATTTACGCGAACGACGTGAAAGTGTGCTGAGAGGGAAATGGAAGCCGAGGTGTCCCGAGGCGTCCCGACGCTCTGCGTCAATAGCTCCCTGACGCAGACATTGCCGCGTGCAAATCCTGGATAGCCAAGATCTAATTTCGCTCGTTCACAGCTTGCTGACCATTCCTAATTCAGAAATCCAGCTGATCTATCAATCACTCAATTATCACTTATCTCGGCAGATCATTCGCGTGGCTCACCAGCCACAACTAAGCTCCACCGCGACCAAAGGGAATCTCGATCGACCCTCGAGGATTCAGCAGAATTCTCTCATTGGTAAGATCAATTCAGAAGCAAACTATATCAATGGATACATCGATCCGATCGGCAGCTAATGTTTACAATCAGCCAAGATTCATCTACAGCTAATGACAGGCTAATTGGCTACCCGATAAGCAAAGTGATGGCTTCTGAGTGTTTGCTGCTCTCCATGCTCGAATTCAGGCTAATATGCCTGTTCTGATAAAAAAGAGCAGAAAGAAGATGAAGAAGAGGAGAAAGGAAGTATAATGCTAATACTGAAGTAGTAGTGACGACGTCGCTTCAACCCTCTCGAGGGTACCGTTCGAACTGCAGAAGAACAAGAGGCAACAAGAGAGCGAGAGAGCACGGAGTAGAGAGTGAGATAAGGAGTTCGTTTCAAATATTTACGTCGTGGCCGCAACAATGGAAACAATATCGGTTGCTTGGCAACGCTCGTTGAGAGACTGCGTTCTTACTCTCTCTCTTTCTCTCTCTCTCCCCCTCTCATTCTCTCACGTCTCTCATTTCTTCTCTGGAGTCTCCCTCTCTGGTAGTTACCTCGCACTCCAGCCTCGCTGGGCGCAACAACCAAGTAGAAGAGAGGGAGAGAGACAGAGCGAGCGAGTAAGAGGAAGAGAGGAGATGTGCGATCGGCGATGAGTTCTAGGAGAGTACGAGAGGGAGCCGAAGAGGGGAGGAATCAATGCCGGTCGCCATGGCAACGCGGCACCCGATCTTCCATCCATCCTGGACCAACTTCTCAGTCCTCCCCCGTGTACCTATATTCTCCTTCATTCACCTCCATCCTCCTAAATTCTCGTAAACCTTCCAGTCGCCGCTCCTCCTGGAATGAGTCGCTCAGGAAAACCTGGCTGATCCCGAAACTCCAGAGTCACCAGACAAGTGGTCCAAGACCTCAGCATCCTCAATATCTCTTTTCCCATGAAACAAAGACGCGCACGATCATTCATTGCCAAAAGATCATAACGATCTCTTCGCTACTTTATGCTTCGCAGTCTGCAGGGTCGATTGTACTAACGATGAGCCTGATGTGGGAGTTAAGAGGGTTGATTGAATATGATCAATACAGAGGAGGGGGATCAATATCGATACCGAAAATGAAAAAATATTCTTCAGACGGCGTCGTGTCTCTGCGCATCGGCGCGCGTTTTGACGGGTCGATTCGCCATTGTTGCCTCAGCGTCTGCGTTGCCTTTGTTTTTTAGCGTTTTTCTTCGTTCCCACAGCTACGCGGCAACCGACCTACCACCCTTCCTATCCCAGACCCCTTCTTCATTCCACTACACCTTCAGCCATCCCGCTATATTTCATCCCGGAAACGGCTGCTGGTAGATCGTACGTGGTGCCGTATGCAGACGTTACGCCGATGACAATAATAATCTGAAAAGTGGACACGCGAGCAGGACCGAACCGTCTTACGCGGAGACAAGAGAACTAATGGAATTTTACACGATGACGAAATAATATATTAAGCGTACAGTCATTAAACGAAACAAGAACTCGACCGATAAGACAGAACTCGACCGAGATTCTCGCGATCCGTTTTATCGGCAGAAACGTGCTACACGATTATTACGTATTGATTAATTAGTATATTTCAATAATACAGGTTCGTCCTGATGATGGATGGAAAAGGAAACGCATAATTCCTCAGATTCACACTGACTTCGAGAGATAAAATAGTAAGTGTGGCCGAGTTTGGATTCTTTTAAAAAGCAGACTAGTCATATCTCGTAGAAGCTACTCGCGTGCGTCAGCCTAAGCAAGCTGCTCTTTCTATATAAGTCAATTGGTCAAATTTGACCTGGCTACCTGACATAGTAAGAAAAAGCGCCTGCGCACAGGACTCGGCATCTCGACGCACGTGAGAATCAGAATCAGGACCAGAAATAGTGGAACGAGGAAGAAAGGCGTGGAAATAGACGAAAGCTGCGTGAACGAAGAAGAGTATGAAGTTTGGAAAGATGGAGAAGGTAGGGGAGAGCAGAAAAGCCAGAATATTGACAGAGAGAAACATGCGCGTCTATGACTCTTCAGGTGTTTATATCGACTAGAGCACAAGGGTTGCCTCCTTATAAATTATATAGATGTGTCTCGACAACACCAAACACCTATGTTTCCTCGGGATAACGTAGACCGGAAATGCGTCAGGACTCCTTTTCAGTTAATGGCTGATACGTCGTATGGCAAATCGTAGATAAGATCGGAAATCGAGCCAAGCGAGCAATGATCGAAAATAGATCCTCCCCATCCTCCATGATTTAAATACCCGAATACAGAAAGAGAAAAATTGTAGACTTCAGAAAGGCTCTCAGCTGCTTGTCATTTATGGCAAAGTTCATTCCAGAAGCGATTGCGGAAGACACGTTAGGATAATTACACGTGTCTACATCAAGCTAGAATTCAGGACCACAGAGAAAAAAAAGGATTGATCGACAGACTCAAGCGAGACAGAGATTTTTTTGTTTGATTCGTGTCGCCAGCAGTCGCAACCTACTAGCAGCAGCTCCGTGATCTCCTTATCGAGCGATTATTATTATTATCGAATTATTAAGTAAACCTCATCGATTAAATAAGTACCACGCATGCTCCCAACACGATCGCGTTATGGAAACGCTCGCGGCGCCTGATTAAATACTCAAGGTTACGACTTAGGATTCTCTTGAGGATCAAATATCCACTGATCGACTTTTTGACTAACGCCAATGACGATGACTCAGTGAAATGTATTCCAAAGTCGCGTTCAATAGCTTTGGCTTCTTCGTGTCACGTCAAACCAAAAAGTAAGGTTAGTTTTAACAAAATTTTTCTGCCAAGCCTCAAGCGGTTGGTTCGCAGTCTGCTTTGCCTTTTTCAAATTCTCAAATAATACGCCACAACGGAACTGAATGATAATTTAGGTATCTCGTGATAAGGGAGAACTACATGGGACAGAAAGAAACGACACTGCGAAGAATAACCAGAGGGAGAAACAAAACGCACTGGAATAGAAAGGGAACGGGGGAGTTTAGGCTATTCGATGAAATCATGGGTGGATAGAAGGATGAGAGGATAGAATCGTGGGATGGACCTGGTGGTGAATCTCACCCCGTCATTTGTCACATTCTCTGGTACTACGCCACTGCAAGGTGAAAATCGCGACGAGTCGCCGGCTGAAAATCTCGCGGGAAAACTCACCGGTTTTCCTGGCTGGTTACATTTCCTTGGATCGCAGAAATTTCCTTTGAAGGTATCTGAGTCGACACGCGATGCGTTACGGGAACACTTTGAATTTCACAACTACTACACCAAAATGGATCACACCATAGCGCAGCTAACACAGGCCATCTTGAACCTCAGACAAGTCAGACAGCGCATAGGGCACAGCGGCCGCAGCAGGCCACAGCTAGGCACGAAACCACACGAAACACACCATCCTCGTCATTCTACGGACGTGCACAGTCTGTATTGTCGCCTGGTTATTCCGTGCGATGGCACCACCAGGCTGTCACAATGGCGTAGCCAGTTTACATTTTTTCACTCTCCCTTTTGTACCATCATTTCAATTTAATAGAATAATTTCAAGGTGACAGTTACTTGACAAATACCAATTGCATCAAAAAGTAGAATTTGAATTTGTCCAATTGACTTATCGAAGCAACGGAAAAGGATTTTTTTAGATAAAAAACTTTTAGTAATCTAGGCGCCGTTGCTGTGTTAATCGAATTCACTGGCGGAGGCATTTGTACGTACACGGTACCCGAGAAAATTGTAAGTGTTGACAAATTTCTGATTAATTTTTCTTTTACAATGAAAATTCTTCTAGTTCGAATGAATTATCAAAACTAATGGTATTATGTGTATGAATGTGTATGAATATGTAGAATTAGTTTGTAATTCGTAAATGCGCAATCGGTTAAGAGGGTAGTGAAACTTTTGTAGATGGCGCCAATGAAATTGTTGGATGCAATAACGTAAGTCGTTAAATCTTCCCAACAGGCAGAATGCGCGAAAGGAATCTTAGAGAATCGTATAGCTCGTAGTGACGTAGACCGAGAGAAACAATAAAAATTAACGTCTCCTACGCGTTTCCCAGTTGAAGGTAAAATATAATTCAAGTAATATTATTTTATTCCGTCTCCACTTTCGTTAGCTGCCCGATTAGCTTACTTCCTACTCTCGGTTTACGTGCAAGATGATTCTCTTAAATATACTTTATTTGAGCACTAAACAATGACGTTACTACATTCTACAATAAATACTTTAATTTCTAAAAGTAATACTGGCGTCACGGATTTCTTTTATCAATTACTTTGACCATAGTATACTTTCCGTAGTGTTACTCAAATCCTCTCTATCTCTTAATTTGTAAATAGTCCATTATTGCTCTCCAGTTTCAAGCGCAAGCAACGAGTTTTTGTTCTGATAGCATAAAGATATTTTGAAAATAAATTTTCAATGTCTTTAATTGTTTATGCATGCTTTTTAGAAATATTCTTATTTCAGCTGTAATCGTTCGGTTGTCGAATGACGTCTTCGGGATGTCTTTGTGCTATCAAACGTTTATCTATCTTACTTGAATTAATGACTCTGACACTCTGCTTGCTCTTTATTCTCTTTGCTTTCTATATACAAGAGTCTCTAGCTCAAACGCATCAGTCGGATTTGACAGATGTCATATGATCGATTTGATTAACATGAAAAACAAAAGTGAGAGAAGTTTATCAGTGTCCAGTGACAAATCAATCGCATAACAGCCGACTGGTGCCTTTAAACTAAACAGCCCTGTATAGTTTAACCGATTCCACGCAAGAAACTGACCCTTGGCACTTCATAGTAAATTCTCGATGAGTGTACGCAATATATATATTTTTAATATATATAAATAAATTATTATAAATCGAAAACTCACGCGAAATATTAAATATAGATTTATATATAGGGTTTATGACTATCATATTTCGACACGTATCACATGCTATATTGACTATCGTGTTTCTGACAGAACTTGGAATTTCATTTCCGCATTCTCCACGAGATCACCCCCTGGCTATTTGGTCAAATGAACATTTTTCTATTTTTCTTTTAACTGTCTGTATCTTTGAAAATTTCAAAACAACAGGATATCCAATGGACGAAGACCCAATGCATTTTTGCTGATCGCGACCAGTGCTCAGAGGAGAAATCCCATGGGCGTCTTATTGCTCTATAAATAGTGATCGATCTTTTATTCTTACTTACTAGTACTTTCATCAGTTGCAAAAGAGCACGAGGTGACGAGCTCGGTAAAATTTCATTTCTCCATTTCACTTATAACCTAATACTTTCGATCATTTTCACAGGCTCTATCTCTTCCTGTTTTAAGTTGATTCACTGCTAGCTGCAGTTGCATCTGTTGGCGGACCGCCAGCCGTAACACCTTGAGGATTTCCTCCTGTAGGAAGTCCCTGCATTTCCTGAACTCCCTGAAAAAGCTTACCAGGAAAACCCTGGAGGAGATCGTAGGACACGGGAGTCGGAGGAAGCGCAGTGGTGTGCGCGTGTGGAGACTGAAGAACAGCTATGACCCTTCTGAGCTCTTCCAAAGCGTTTCCTAAAAAGTAGAAACTCTGTCAGAACGTAACTTCAGTGCTCTTCCTTATCTCTTCGATACTTGAAATTGTAACGCGCCTAGAAGGTAGCCCAGTTTTCCTGTCATCAGGCTCCTTTGACTCGTGCAAAGTCATCTAATAGTTATTCGAGATGTAAGAATCCGCTTGAATCTTATAGAACTTTTAACTTTTCACCTTGCATCAGAATGTAGTTCTTGGCTAAGAGAAGAGTAGCAATCTTGGACAGCTTCCGAACGGACGGACTATGAGCGTAAGGGATGACTGAACGGAGTTCATCGAGAGCGTCATTCAAATCATGCATCCTTCGACGCTCCCGGGCATTAATATTTAATCGGACGCTCTTTCCCTGCCGAGTGGTTTTTGTTTTTGGTGGACAATTTAGTCGGGAGGCACCAGCTCTGAAAAGACAAGATTTTCGTAATTTCAGAGAAGAGCTTAAATTTCAGAAAACTAGGAAATACCTCTCGTGATCGGGTCTATTTTCATCGGACAAACTACTGGAGGAATGAGGCTGTGGTTGTTGCTGAAAGTAAAATCCTCCTAGACCAACGGCACCCAGAGGAGTTCTTCTTCCTGGTGCGCTGGGAGGATGCTCCGATACGTATCCTCCCGACGGAGCCGGAAGTCCTGGATTCGATCCTCCAGGAGCTGGATATCCCATTGATTCTAAGCAGCCTGATGATTGCGCTGGAAGCTGATGCTGCAAATGGATATTTTCAATGAAATATTCCAACAAATATTGAAAATCCAAAATTATACGTCGAATTTGACGTACAGCACTGCGATGTTCCCAGGCCCAGGTCGGATGGGAAGAGGAGCGATGCCAGCCTCCCTGTTGCAGGTGTCCCTCAGGAAGACCTTCCCTTCTATCGTCCTCTTCAGCGGAGCTACTCTCACCGTCGTAGGACCTCATGTTCCTCCAGATTGATCCTGTCCTTCCTATAATCCTGCCTGACTACGCCCGGGCCCTGCAAATGTTATCAGACGAAGCGTGACAGGTGAGTACCTAATGATTAGCCATTTAAATTTTTATATACGCGAATCAGATAATGCATCATGCTCCATCATTATCTACTGAATGCATTTTCTCCATTGACGTCGAAATGATCATTATATATAATTGAATTCTTACCGATATTCTCTATGGTATAATGGCGCAGTTCTTCTTCTTCATTGTACGCAAAGACCGTTAAGATTTTTTTCTCACCAGTGCAATAAAACCCATCGTTAAATATGCTCGATCACAGTCAGCTAATTAACGTGATAAGGGCGCGTGGTACTATCAGGAACTAATAGGGTGTAAGTGCGCTCGTCGTGCATCGGTTGTAAATTAAATCACTGGGTGGTAAGGACTAACCCGCAAAATCACAGCCATTTTATTCGCGCTACGGTACGATGCCACGATTCAGCTTGCCACCCTTGTCAAGGTATTGATACGCGTTCGGCATAAAAGTGCCGGGAAACTTTTGATATCGCCCAATTATCTCTTGACCCTCACAACCCTCACAAACACGAATTAACTCTGCTTAACGTTTCTGTCTAGATTAATATTTCAATGACGGAATTAGCCGGTTTAACGAGGAAGGTATATTGGCCCGGTTGCGCACAAATTTATTGTTTGCCCGAGCTGCGCCGGCCTGCGCGTTCCCTTCTTCGGAACTACCCCCATTTTAGTTCGAACACTCGCACCGAGATAGCGCCCCGATAGGGGGATGCTGCACTGGACCAACAACTAGTGCACTCTACCGAGATACTGGATAAATCCATCTATCTAGGCATCTGCTCGACATCCCTTACCATCAGGATATTTTTGAAAATGGGGATGATAATTCGAATCGAAGAACACTTATCCCCAATTTATCTATTTAAAACTATGAACTCGTTGTACGTCCCTAATGCATTCACTTGCAATTTATTTCTCTAGAACGATAAGTCATCGTTTATCTCGAGCCTCTACCTGTTATCTAGTAATTCCATAAACTATCCATTCTTCCTTTACACAAATATTCTCAAGCTGATATTGTGTAAACGTTTAATAAGCCAATAAGTATACGATATAGTACATGCTTTTTTAATGCAGGATTTACCAATAACTGTAAGACTCAGCGACTAGTGCGCAGAATGAGAAATATGGTTGTGCTAATCTAGGCAAGCGTAAACAATAGCAAGAGGCCAGGAATCGCAACGCGAAATTTATTGGAATTCGCGTGGAATCGAATCGACAGCTGATGCCTTGTCGCTGTCAATAAAACAGCCTGCGAGCTGTTCCTGCTCTTTCCTGATTGTCAGCGTCGGCATAATAATGCCGAAATCAAAACTGGTCTCCCTGCCTCCCTGCCACCCAGTCTCCCCCATCACTCCAGCCCGATCTGCCATTGTTCCTCGCATCTGTCGCACGCGCCACGCAAGGGGTGATCCGCAACGAATCGGCGAGTCCGTTTTCTCTGCGTTAAAAAAAAAGGAAAAGGGATAGGGACAGAGTGAAAGCGAAGGAGAGAGAAAAGAAAGGGAAAAAAATAAAAAGCTTGGGGGTGGGCTTAAGGGGTGAATGGACAGTGGGTCGAAAAGGGAGATACGAAAAACGAAGTTACGATCGTCTCGGCACTTCATCCAAAATCTGGCTGAGGGTTGCAATTCCGTAGGTTCCTAAGTTCCAACGAATGATGCGACATCTAAGCAAAACAAACAAGCAGAAGCACTAGCCACCCTAGTAGAATCGCCCAGGGGGTAGTCGGTTAGTTTTACTTTATCCAGGGGTGTTTACCGAACGCAACCCGGCATAATGTTACCTCAGCTCCATCGGGATGGCGCGGCAAATCTTCTGGAAGGTCCACGACGATGGGGTGCTTTGGCTACTTGGAGAAATTCTTATAAGAATTCCATAAAAGCCACACCTGCTTCTGCTACTAGAAAAATCCCTAACATTCCTCGACTTTTGCACGAGAGCCATAGAGACGACCATAGAAGCGTCATCTTCTTTGTCTCATATCCGGTTATTCGGAAAAGCGAAAAAGAGAAAAGCTAGTCGATCTTTCCAAAGTGAAAATCCTGCCAATTTACAAATTCCAAGAAGTCAACGATGACGTCTCTTCGAAAACTCTACGGATCTCAATGTAGTCGGTCAGCTTGGCTGTGTATCGATAATTCGGTGACACTCCACAACTGACGTAAAAATACTTTGAAAAAGATCCAACTACACGAATCCCGGACGAGAGAAATGGAAAAGGTAAAAAAGTGCTGTACGGTTTCGTCCGTTTAGACGCCCTCGGCGTGTATATGTATACCTATAGCTAAACATAGCTCGATATATGTATGCGAAGAGATAGGGTGCTACCGGTGAGCTGAGAGAAGGAGGAGGTCGGTTCGGGGGTGGTTTTTGGCGAAGGGGATGAGCGATCTGGGATGAGGGATGTGGTTGCCAAGGCAACCGGAGGCTCTACCACTATTACTGCTCTCACTACCACACTGTCAGAATCAGAAGTAGCGACGGCGGCGGCGGCGGCTTACTTTAGCTCGTGGCCGTCGTGCCCGTGGTGCTCGCGGATCAATACAGCATCACGTCGAGTTCCCGGACCAAACACATCCCCTGCCTTCCACTCGCACCCTACTCTCTGGCTCTCTGGCTCTCTGGCATCGCGGGCTCGGTACAGTGCCACCAGAAATTATCAGACTTTGCAAAACCACGAGAAGCGCCAAAAGAATATCCCACGAAATACAACGCGTAGAGGGAAAAAATAATATCCCGTGTCCAGGGAGACATTCGGCTAGATTTCGCATTAAACAGGCATCGTTGTGCGAATTCGAAAATTGCAGTCCTCAGTGACAACCCCTTCTTTCTGCCTGTGAAAATGCCCAAGAGCCATTCGAAAGTGATTTTTACTGTTAAAGAATGTGATTTTTTAAATTTAAGATTCATTCGCAACAATACTTCTTCCAGCTTCTTTTCCCGTTTCTCGTGAAGATATTTTAAGCATAATAGAATAGCTGGAGCGATGGCGGTGATGGCAGTGATGACGCAAATCTTCGGCTTTTGGGGTAAACATCATAGCACGTAAATTGGCAGGCTGTCCGATCAGTTGCGTCACTTTCAATGACAGGGGGATGAGACGATGGGAGCAAGGAGGGTGAGAGTGTCTCATCGAAGGGAGGTCGTGACAGTTCTGGAGAATCCGTCGCACTACGAAACGCATGATTTTAGGGATCGGAAGTTTAATTGATGATTCTTGGCCGATGGCGAGTGGTCCTTTGTTCGTTCGCAGCCCCACTTTCCCACAAGAGGGAAGACAGGGAAGACAGGGAAGCCCAGCCCGACGTGGGTACCGGCAGCGTTTATTCCGCCACCCTCTGGCTCCCGAGCGCCACCCCTCGAGAAACATCCCCCTGAATCCAACGTACCTCCCTTCTCTGCCTCCCCTTTTCATCGAAATCATCCAGACCCGTCAGCCTCTCGTTGATCGCTTCGAAATTAATCTTCTGCCATCGCGCGATTAAAGAGAATCCACAAATTCTTCCTCTCATCCCATTAAAAGTCTTTAAATGTATTTCTCTACTTTGCTTGCGCTTTTTCAATTCGCAAAACGAGATGCAATTACGAATTTCTTACGTTAGAACCGACGACAGTTTTCCTTTGGAAAAAGTTCATTGCCGAATGAATCGAAGAAGAAGATCGATTACTCGAATGTGAGATATCCACTCGAACGAAAAAGCGGGCTCCCGTGTTGGTCCACGATAAGAACTGATATCGCAGCTGAATCTTCAAGAGCTTCGGTAAGTTTGTACTTTGACGAAGGCAAGTAGAGAATAGAGGACAGGGAAGTTAATGGGTTCCGGTGGGTGTTACGGTGGCTCAAAGAGCGCGTAATTTCCTGCGGAAAGGAAGGAAGTAGAAAGAAGAGGAACGCGACGGTTCGGTGTAGAACGAAGCGAAGGTGCTGAAGATAGTGAAGGAGCAGGTGGGAGTGAGGGAGAGGAGAAGATAGAGGAAGAGAGAAAGAAGGAAAGAGAGAGAGAGAGAGAGAGAGAGAAAGAGAAGAAAAAAGGCTGAAATTTAATAAAATTTCATCGAGCCTCGTGGCCGTGCACGTACACCGTCCGGGCCCGTTGGCGGTCACCATGGAGACGCAGCTTCCCGCACCCCGTGACGTCACTGCTCCATCGATCTGCACTCCTCATGGTTATCGCGCTATACTCTATACGTATAGCCGGGACACGGCACACCATAGTATCCGTGACATTATGTGCTGGGTAACACCCCTACATACGCGCATTCCAGGCTCATGTACGCACCGACACCCACGCACTACCCGGTAGTACGCACTACCCGGGGAAAGTGAGTAACCTTGCGGCTAGGTACTGCCTCCTTCTCCTCATCCTCATCTGGCCCTCGCCCACCTCCCACCCACCCAGAGTCGACCTCAGCCTCAGCCTCGACTCCAGGTGAGATCGACGTGTGCGTATTTCTTGTAAAAAAAAGACGTAAAAAGAAAGGCCGAAAAAAGGGAAAAAGCCAGAGCGGGAGGGAATAAAGAGCGAAGGAAGGGAAGAAAAAGAAAAAGAAGCAAAAAATGGAGGAAGAGGAGTAAAAGAGTCTGGAGGATCTCTCTAACGAGGGGGAAGGAGAGGGAGAGATTGGCCATCTCCCTTCCTCATTCTCTTTACATTTTCTTCAGTTTCCTCCCTCCTCGTGGTGTTCGATTTGTTTTCAGAGAGCGCTCGTTTCGCCTCTGCTAGAATCGAGCCGTCCAGAGACCATCCTCCTCTTCGTCTTCCTCCTCCTCGTCCTTCTTCCTCCTCGCATCGTCACTCTTCTTAGCCTGCACCTTCCTGCCATCCCCTCGATTGAGGGTTGTACCGAGAGTATCTACCAACAAGCGAGACGAGTCGAACGATCGAATACGTAAAATACGTAAAATGGTGGAAACTCGGCTTTTCCTTAGCCTATCCCCACTAGAATTAGGATTCGGATTCCATATCCATATTCTCCGGCCAATGGGGTGACTCTATATCTATGTAGAGGGGTCGATGCTTGTATTTGCCAGGCGTTACGTTTCCAAAGTGGGTACTGAGAACTCTTTCTCTTTTTTTTTTCTGAAGCGGCCTCCTGCAACTACCCCTCCACCAAGACCAGCCTGACAAACGAGCCGCTACTCGTTTCGTCTCGTCGATGTTTGCCGAGGCAATTAGGGGCTCGTTTCCTCGCAAACGCCAACCTCCAACCCTCTTCAGGCTGAACTTTACGATCGCGAGTTGATCTTCGGATCATCAGCCAAGAGAATTGCTCAAGTATTGCTAGGGATATTTGATGGAGTGTTGGCATTGCTACTGCTGCTACTACTGCTGCTGCTACTGCTGTTGATTTCTCATTGGATACACGAGGGTTGCCACGATATCGTTCGACATTTTCCTGGTGACGTAGAGAGATGCGTCAGTCTACTGGTAGTTGAAGAACAGGGGCTGTTTTGGAAATTCGTAGTATAATTTCGAAGATCGTGGGGCACCCTTTGCCAACAAAACAGCCCTTGGCTGATGCTGGAGGGGTTGCTGCCCTCGTTTACAGCTGATTCGAAATTTCGTTCCCCACCCGAAGCGCCGATCCGATGCGAAGGGTCGGCGTCCGCCGCGTCGCGCTAGACAGGGCGACGCCATGCGTCCCGGTGGATTTTCATTTTTAAAACAAATACCAGCCGACGGCCATTTCTCTTGATTTCTCTTGATTTCTTCTGTCTCCACTGGGACTGAATCGACTCCGCAACTCGAAATATCTTCGCCGTGTTTTCATCTTTTATTTCTTTTCTTTTCTTTCATCAACCCTTTTCCAGAGTACGTCAAATTTCCATGGCAAAGCGATCATCGCCGTATGGGCCAAAGCCAGTGATAGCATTTGAGAGTTGCTGATATTTCCTGCAGACGAAAGAGAGTGACAGAGAGAGAGAGAGAGAGAGCGAGAGTGTCGAAAGAGGAATGAGTGAGAATCGGCAGGGCCTGGTCGAAGCTTTCGACTCGGTGGGCTTGCAAGCCCCAAAATTGGAAACGTTATAATACGCGCTGCTCAGGCTGATAGTCAGGTCCGAGGGTGCACCTTTCGTTCATGGGGGTTGCCTAGCGACCCGGCATTTCTCTCTCTCCAAGTTCGCGAGAAATTCTCTCCTGTCTCTTTTCTCTCTCTCTTTCTCTCTCTCTCAGTCTCTCTCCTTTCCCCGTCTCTCTTTATCTCTCCATCTATCTACCTCTATCCATCCCTGGACCCTTCTCACTCGCTCCGTGCGAAGCTCTTTCCGGCAAAGAGGCCGTGGCCCGAATTCTATCGACCGGTCCACTATCAACAGCCTCCGCTGCTTCATTCACTCGCCGACTTCCAAGAGGCTCTGAAGTACTGGAGTACACACGAACCACCACATTGTCTAAATTTTCCACGGGCCATCCCGTTGCCTCTACTGGTTCACCTACGTACTGGCGCATACCGTTTATAACTAGGGATCGCTGCAAAACCGGAACCGGCCAATCCGGTCGCGCTATTTCCTCTAATGACACCGACTCACGAGTCTCGGAACAAAATTGTTTGGCAATAGTTTTCAAGGGGTAACCGAAGAGACGAGAGTAGGGACACTTAAGAATGGAAAGGAGTAGATGAAGGTGCGGCTTTAGGGTTTTACTGTTGGGCGCGAGCCAGTTTGCGGGGGAATCGTCTAGGTCATCCTGTTGGAGAAGCACCGGAGGTCCCGTAGGAAGGAAGAGAATCGTCTGCTGGGAGGGTCACTCGGTCAGAAAAGTTCTGAAATGTAAAGAAAGTAGAACGGAAAGGGTGTAAGGCCTAAGAAAGGCTCGTTAGAGCTAGTTGCCCTTTAACCTTTAACGAGACTGGAGTTGTTTGAGCTGCCGTTGTTTGCCGTGCAATCGACGCGCGTTACTGTGGGACACCCGGTGGACCGACGTCGATGGACGCTGACGGACGCTGACGGATGCTCATGGACGCTCACAGACGCTGACGAGAGTCTCCACGGGAGTCAGGGGAAACCCGCTTCTCTAACAGCAGGTGGTTATTAGCACTGGACTCGAACCACCCTTGTTCTTAGGGGGTTGGAGATATCTCGGCAGTGCTACCACTACGAGGGGATTATCGTTGCCACCGCTGGGACGATGCGATTTCGGGATTTCTACGATTCGACGTCCCGTCGCGAACCACCAATCGCAGGAGCGCTACTCTCGACAGTCATAGAAACGTATGTTTCGACTGAAAGGCGACAGAGCGAAGCGCTGTGTGAAACCACAAATGCCAAAAGAGAAAGAGAGAGTGAAAGAGAGAGAGAGAGAGAGAGTAGAAGATAAGGAAAAGGAGACGAGGCACGAGAGAATATTCCAAGGAGTAAGGGAGGAAGCTGAATGGATGAAAAATTGTGAGGGGGAGGAGTAGCCCTTTGTTCGGGCGAGGGAAATGCGAAATTTTGGCACGGGAGCTCCCAATTCATCCAGCATCCCTGTCAGATCCTAACAGGACGCCGTTACTTGTTTATTCTGTTTATTTTGGCAATTTTATGAGCACCCTGCTCCTGGGCTTAGCCCCAGAGTGATCTATGCGTCCTGTGGCTGTGGGAACAACTGAACAACTATCATCGTACAAGTTTAAGAGCTTACATCGCGCACGATAGCGCCGCGGAATATTTCACGCACGCGGCCTTTATGTCGAAGCCACACTGGATTGCTGCATTCCGCATTCTGCATTCTGGATCAGCACACGTGTTTACCTACATCTCATGATATAGGTACTCTCGTTATGTACGTATGTGTACATATATAGATGTAACACAGTAGGCACGGGCTCGTGGAATTACACACGGAGTAAATTGCTAGGGAATTTCGGGTTCAAGTGAATTCCGAATTCTGAATTCTGAAGTCTGGGTTGCGCATCCACTGGCCGTAATCGAGAGGCTGGAGTCCAGTACCAAAGCAAACGCGCTACCATCATCCGAAGAAACGTAGATTAGGGTTGGAAATTCCGTACAAAAGCTGACTAACTGAATTTGCTGATACGCATTTTCTCTCTCTCTCTTCCCCCCTCTCTTTTCTCTCTGAATCTAGCCCTGCTCTCGCTACGGCTATTGTTACTGGCTATTCCCAGGCAGGGCTTCCGGGGGATATAAATTCGAGAGAGAGTTCCGCGTCGAATTGACAAAGAGAACGATTTCCATTGGTCCGATTAAAGAGGAATCCTTTTACGATTTTACATATGATGCCAAGAGCGCAGAGTTCCTCTTGGCATACTTATTTGTTATGCATGCTCGTGGCAGTAAGAGAATTGAAAAAAGAGACCGGATGTAAAGCTAAACTGTAAGGGACGGGAGTACGAAATGATGTCAGACATTTTTCAATCTTCCTGCCCTTTGAGAGGTCGAGCCTGCATAATTTTCTCGTGGGCCTTGAGTTCCCGGGGCTCGCGGTAATAATGTCGCCGTCCTCGTCTTCGTCTTCTTCCTCCTTCTCACTGCTGTCCTCACCCAGGGCTATGATAATTTCCGAGTGGCTGCGAATTTTCTTCACTACTGGCGCAGATCTCAATTCGAGAAGAAGACTCTGCCTTCCTTCTTCATCGGGTCTTCGTGTCTCTTTGGATTGAAGTCAAGGCGAGTCAAGTCGAGTGTAGAGGGTGTGGGAGGGGCGCAAGCTATTCAAACAATTTTTTCGGAGCAAGTGCAAACGCAATTTGCAAATTCCTGGGTGTACGGGGTGCGGTACAGTCATATCCAGAAACTGCTCCAGAGAAAGTGGCGCATGCCCCAGAGGTCCGGGAGGGTGGGATTTTGCGTTGGAACGAAAGAGATGGAAAACCCAGCCCACCACGTCGAGGAGAAGCTTCGGCAGAGGGTGCCACCGCCGAGGTACGCGGGGACCATGGCTGCTGGGTCCGGGGCGAGCAGGCAGCCTGGTTTCAACCCCAGCCTCCGGGTTGCTATACCGAAGGGGAATACTTAGGACCATCGGAGAGAGGGCAGCAGAGGATTGAGAGGGGTGCAGGCCGAGGGAGATTATTAAAGAGGAGTACGGATGGATGAACGGATGGACAGGCGGAGAGACGGCTGACTGACTGGCAAGCCAAGCCCCAGCCTCCGCGAATGCGAGTCCGGCTCTAAAGAGAAGCGAATCTCCATTTCACAGTTGACGTTCGTAGATCCGGGAAATGTCCAATATGTTTGTGGAAGATGGACTGGCGATCACGCAGGTAGATAAAAACATCCTAGAGTGATAAAAGTTACTGGTGGCCAAGGAAGTAACGAAAAATAGACTGAATATTTCTGTCTATTTTTTATTAATGTAGATTTGGGAGAACATAGACGAAGAATAAATCAGGCCTTGCACGGGACCATTTGAAAAATTTCCACTTTGTACTACGCGCGGTGTATTTGATAGTGATTTCTGAACAGTTTAGGAAATCCAGGATCACAAGGATCTGTCCAAAGGCCTCTGTAGATGCCGTGTAGGGCACGGTCAAAGTTCCTTGAGGAGAATTTCGAGTTAGCCCAGAGGAGAGACGCTCGGTGTATATAAAAGAAAAATGTTGGAATAGCAAATAGGAAGGTAGACGAGAGAAGCGGAGCAAAAGGAAAAAGCAGAGTATAAAATAAAAAATGAATACAAAGAGGAAGGAGCGGTACGAGGCACGCGCCCCAAACCGGCAAAGGAGGATGTTCCTCACAGAGATCAGGCTATCCTTTCTGGGTGACGAGATAGAGAAGGAGTGGGTGAAATAGATAGAGCAGGTAGAGTAGAAAGAGAACGGGGAAAGAGAGAGTAGACTTAGGTAGCACCTTCGAAGGAAGAGAGGAAGCAGCACGAGTTCCCGGTGAAGGTTGCCGGTTCGTTCGCGAGAAAGAGACGCCCTTGAACGAGGAGGAGAGGAGCATCCAGAAGCTGTGGGTTGGCGCGAGCGAGAAGCGAGGAAGAGAGGAAGAGAGAAGCGTGGCTTTTCTGGGTGACGCGTGCGCGAGGAGGATAGTCTCTGCGCGGTCGAGAGAGAAACTGCGCGACAGGGGCGGCATTCGGGAAGGGATGGAGAGGGTCCCAAGACCGTGACGAAGCCACGAATTTACCCCGAGTTACCCTCGCCTCCCGACATCGCACAACCTGGAAGAGTCGTCCACCGACCGTGCTGTCGGTGAGAACATCCCGGAGCCTTTCCTGGACCTCACGCGTGTCCGGTTTAGACCGACGTACGTAACCTCACTCTGTCCTCTGGAACCTCACGGGACGGGCCGGCCGCCGGAGAGTTTCGCGAGTCGAAATCGGCCGCCCGAGAAGACACGACGATGGTGGGGCTGCTAGAACTGGCAGGAGAGCCAGAGAGCCGGAGAGAGAGTGAGAGCAAGATAGATTTTCCAGGGGTGTCGGGTGAGCTAGGGGTTGATATCGAGGGGCAGGGCTCGAGGTGGGCAAAGGCGGAGAGGGCGCAGTGGCCCCGCGACCATCAAACCAACAACACCAGCCAGCCGGCGCAAAACGGCGCATCTGCGCCCACGAACACCAAGAGTGGAGATTGAATCATTGGATAGATAGCGCGCGTCATCAAGAATCACATCGGCCCCGCGTCCTGACGAGAAGAGTCCTTGCTTCTTCCTTCACGCATTCATCGCCATCTTCATCTTCATCTCCATCCGTCAGCACTTTCCGTACCAACATCTCCATCATCGCCGTCTCTTTATCTCTTCTTCTCTTTCGCCTTCGATCTCCTCTCTCCTCAGCTTCTTCCTCCTACGCACTCATTGCCCATCCCCTCCTCGCACTTTTACGCTGCTAAAGGACTAGCCAAGAGGGTGTAAACTTTGGATCACGACCCTCCGAACTCTAAAGACACATCGACTATCGAGGTAACATTCTTTTCATCTACGCTTATCGTTCGTATTAATCGTTATCAGTTTCTCTCAGCACTTGACTCGTCGCTCATAACTTTCACCTCTTTTTTTACTTTCACTTCCTACGACGATTTGTTCTATTTGTAATACTTAAATTTGCTCCAGATTCCCTATGTTTTGTATCTTAAAGATTTCGTAACAGTAGAAGCTTTTTGCGTCGTACCGAGTCATTGGTGGTTTATGACCAGGTATCTAGCTCTGATACGTTTGATCCCTTAAGAGGCTGTTTCTACTGGAGTACTCCTACTGCCTGAGTATCCCATAAAGAGTTTGACGATATTTTCACGTGGTTTTAAGTAATTAGACACATTCAATGTCACGTTGTTACAAATCCAACATATGGCGACGAGTCGGGCCAGCTTAATTTTGATAAAATGAACGACGACGCACGCCGCCATATGTTACCGGAACGTCCTTTACTTCTCCCTGGAATTACATTGAAGAACCAACGACACGATCTTGAATTTCATTTATTCCAATCTCTCTAAACTTTTTTTCGAATATCGCCAAAAAATGTCATTAATTTATCTCATTAAAAATCGACAACATAAAATACCGATGCATCCTGCGAATCCAATGGAGTTCCCACGTAACGGAATACCGTTCGATTCCCGAAGATGAATTTTTCTGTCTGTTAAAATGAAGAATGCATTTCGTTGCCACCCGGTATGCAAGGTGTTCCCCCTTTCCGTGTAAGTACATTATGGTGTGTACTGTTGTTTTATCAGTAGTGCAGGATCGCCATGACTACGAAGTATGAATAAGCCGTAGTCGGCACGTCGCCACGACTGTCTAATTACCATTCCGTCATTTTACCTCACGAAACTGACTGCTTTACGACTTGCCGATTGCGATCCCCGATCTTCCACCGGAACTAAATAGAGTCAGCTCTCTTGGCTCGTGAAACCAATTGAAACGGTTGGAAAAAAAAAAATATGTATCGGAGTCATTTGGAAGACACTTTCGAGCTGCTTGCCTTATTGCGAAACGTAACGTCGCTAATTCTCGAAATAAAGTTGTCGAGTAGGCACTACTCTTGTCGATGTGCTGATGGAAAAGCCGTAAAGAGCAAAAAAACGAAAAGTAGAGTAAAGGGTTCTCGATCGGTGCGGTAATGCGATAAATTACGTGGATGCTCAGTCCCGAGGATAGAAAACGGGCAAAGCGAACTTATCGGACTGTCAATATGTAATCAGCTGATGCAATCGACTGTTTCACAAGCCTATTCTATTTATAAATCGGAACGCGAGTCGGGCGTTACGGCACCGTGTGCTGCATGGCACCACGGCACTGGCTCCTTATCACCGATGCTATCAGGAGTCTTTGATCCTGCGTCGATAAAAGCTTCGCTTCTCCGACCTTCGAGTTCGATTCCCGACACCTGTAGATTCTCGCAAGAGTTAACGCATGCAGGAGTTACGAGCACAAATTCACTCGATATAAGGGATGATCTGCAACGAGAGAATCTCGTCTGAGTCAGCGACGACCGAGTATAATCTCAGGGAAGGATCTTGTGATTTCAGGTACAGGAGGATGAGGTCGAGGGTGATGCATTTTGGCAAGCACTTGCGACGCTTACTATGAATGGAGGAGCAAGCAAGGGAGGATCGATGAGAAGGCGTGCCTTGGAGGGTTGATATCCGTGACGTCAAACCTCCTACGCACAGTACACGTGCTCGATTGCGTCACGAGAAACAACCAGGAGTCATTCAGGTGGATCCTACTATCGTCCTCACGATTTTTCTAGTGGTAACATAATTTTCAATTCACGGTTCACCAGCTTTTTAAGTACGTACTGGGTAACAGTGTCCTGGGGGAGGATATAGGCCCCTTAGATTCTTTCCGGGGGAAGATTGTAGGAGAAGCTGAAGTATGAAGAATAATCGTCAAAGGGGAAAATAGGTCGAGCCCGAACCCAAAGATCTTATCAGATGTATAATTAGCTTCATATCGCCACACCCGATTACACACCCCTATAGGGGGGTCCCACTTTAGTGAAAGGGGGAAGGGTTGTCAAAAGTGAAGGTTCGACTCCAAACCGTGGAAATTACGTTCGAGGGATGATCACTCAAGGGTTGTGCACGCGTTGTGCGAGAGACAAATCGGGAGAAACAAAAAGACACGTATGCAGAAATCTATATGCGAAACACACGCGATTCGGTAGAACTGGTCGATCGATTTTCTACAGGGAGGTTCGCAGCCGAGTAAATCGTAGATAACGAGAGATTCAATAAACAAGTAAAAGTTTCTCCGTTGAAAAATAGTCTAGGGATGATCCGATAATTATGGATGTAGGATTCAAATAGGGGCACGTGCTATTGGATCGTACAGAACATACAAGGGTGCGTTATTCATCCGCCCATTGCTCCCGGCTAGTTTTCAGGGGTTGTGCGTCAAAGTTTCCCAGTCTTCTATTTTTCTCCAGGCTAGCCAGTAATAATAGGGAGAATATTAAATGGCGAAAGTATAACGTAAGGGAGGGTAGAAGTACGTAAGCTCGTTTGGAAAAGCCAGTTTCCAGCACCCGATCTCAGGCAGATGTCCTTGCACGGGGGATTTAAATGATTTTATATTAAATTCCATGGGGTACGGTGGATAAGGGACGGATGGGGTCTACTGGGTCCAACGGGGGTCATAGACACGGGAGGGACGAAGGTTGCATTTAAATACGTAGCGACCCCTCGGCTAACCCTGACCCACAGTTCTCCGTCAGACGCAGGAAGCACAGCCCTTCGCGGGGGGATGTTCTATTGTCGTCACGTCCCTTCGTCCTTCGTGGGCAAATACCAATTGGCAATAGAGAAACTGTAGCATTCGACAGGGCCATCCGGGAAAACCACGGCGATGCTGGTGGTGGTTATGGTGGTGGTGGTGGTGGTGGTGGTGGTGGCAATGGCAGTGCTGACTGTGCTTGCAGTGCTGGCAGCGATGCTGGTGGTGGAGGTAACAACGCCGACCGTTCCGTGCCGGAAGCCCCGCTTCCCCCCCGACGAGAGTATCAAAGGGGGGACCCTTTGACAAAATATCAAGCCGGCTTTCTCCCTCATTCGGCGCTCTCGGCTCTCCCGGGGCGCACGCGCCCCTATCTACGCTCCTACGCTTCTACACTTCCACACTTGTACAGTTGTACGCTCCTGGCATCGGTCCTTCGCCCGCCCTTTGCTTCACACGCTGCTTCCCCCTTCGAACTTTTCGCTTTCCCTTATTTCTCGAATCAGCCTTGGTCTTTGCTCTTCATTCTTCAGTCTTCGGTCTTCAGTCCCATCTCGACTTTGCTTTACGAAGGTGTACAGTTGTCCAGTTGCACACCCCATTGCTCTTTAACGATCGACATTTCTTCAGCATCCCCTACCTTTATATCTTATATCGTTTGTCACTTGCGGAACACCAACCCTTCGCGTGCGCGTTACTTGGACGATCGTGATCCTTCGTCACCTACGATTTTACCATCGCAAATTATTTGGTTTTTTATTTACTACCCTTGCCCCTTTCTTTCGGCATTTCGTCAATTTGAGTCTGTGGTTACTCATACGCGCTAACTCGGAAGTGCTATATCGATGCAATGCATAGGAGGGTTAGTGATAGTTTGGTACTCGTGTAAAGTACGCGATCGTGGCAGGGGGCACTAAGGGCAGCGAGGGCGTTTCCTAGTGTTCACCCTCGTGAAGGGAATAAGAAGGAGGGTAACGCGAGAGAGCCCGGTTCTTGATTATGCGAATAACTCCACGGACAATGGGACCCTCCATCAGCTGCTCCCCCAGTACACGGAATAACGTCGACTCGGGGTGTCGGACCCTTCGTCAAGGGAAAAAAAAAAGTAATAAGTTACCCCAGGATTCTCGGGACTGTCTAGGGGTTAGTGAGAGAGACCGTCTCGTCAGTCCCCACGTGTGATGACGTTCAGTTCCCATTGTGAGGTGCATCGTGTCACTTGTTTCCACTCTCCCCTCCGTCAATGCTCGTCAATCCTTGTTGACAATAATCCTTTGCTTCGCGAGGTGCGTCCTGCTCGTCTCTCCCGAGTCCTTTCTCGGCTACCCTCTTCGAGGAAGCATCCCTTGCCGACCAGCTGATCGTGGAGGAATCTTCGTGGAAGTGTCACGTGACTCGGGAGGTCCTCGGGGGATTCATCTCGCAACGGAATACAAGGAGGAGAGGAACAAGGGGAAAGAAGAGGAGCAGAGGTGCACGAAGAAGAAGAGGAAGCAGAGGAAGATGAAGATGACGGAAGACAGGATGCGGAAGTGTGAGTCTGTGCTCCTTGCGTTCACTGCGGGCTTCCATGTGCCAACTTTTCAAAATTCATAAGGCACGCGGTGAATGCCAAGAGCGGACCATAGTCAACGAGAGTAACGTCGTGACTCGTGAACTCGTGGACTTGTGGAAAATGAATTTGCATCGGATATTGGCGAGATCAGCGAAGGTCAGTAAATGCCTAAGTTTGTGACTCTCTCGCGAGGAGAGTGTAGAGTTTGTAGGTAGGATTATTAATTGATAAATAGCCTGCTCTTCGCTCGTTAGGATCCTGCACGTCGCCTCTCTCGCAACACTCTAGACTCTGTAATCTGTATTCTGTCTATGCAATAAAATTCCCCTGGACTGCGTGTTTGCGTCGCTGCGTGCCCGTGTAATCTGCGTTCACATGTTATGTTGTCTCTGCGAACTCGCAGCCTCGTCTTCCCATACCTCCTTCACTCCTAAAGACTTGCCATAGCGATACTATAATTATACGTAGAATATAGAAGAGAGATGCGCCTCTTATCTGCTGGCCTTATCGATGCTCGCATGACGTTAATAAATGCTGTACAATAAATGAAAGCTCTCGAAAGTAACTCGCACTCTCATTATTTTCACATCGGAGTCCGACTTTCTCATTCTCTCTTTCAATCCCTTAGCGTAAGCTCCTATTCTCTGCATAATAATATCCTCCTCTTTCACTCTCACTCTATCTCATTCTCTCAGCCGTATGTATCGTACACACTGCTCTGGTTTCTGTGATCCCATCCTCATCTCTAATGCGTTTCACTGCGCGATAGAGACGCGAGAGTGATGAAGGATTCCTACAGGTGTCTAAGGGTGAGTTCCCACGAAAGCTCTCGAACAACGGGAAACTGGATATCTCCACGGTAGCCAAAGTCAAGGAGAGTCCGCAGCCTAGGTGAAGGATACCTTCAGTAGAGTAGAGCATAACAGAGTGAGAGAGTGCTGTAGGGGTGGTGGTAGTAGTAGTAGTAGAAGTAGTAGTACTAGTAGTAGTAGTAGCAGTAAGTACTCCTAGGTATACGTACTCTCCTGGAGTTGGCAGTGGGTCGTCGGAGGGATGAGTTCACCCTCAGCGTCATGGGAGACGATACGCTTCTACGTGGAGGGCGGCTTTGAGTGGGTCGAGGCTGGGCGAAACTTAAAGTCGAAACCACCCTAATGGAAATTGGGGAATTCCCAGGACGTTCGCGAAACGGGGGCTTGTATCGACCGGAGCGTCGGGGGTGAGGCAGAGCCTCGTTGGAGGTTTAAGGGTGGATGTACGTTGCCTAGCAACCCCTCCGGTTGCTCCAGCATCCTCTACACCCTGGACCACCAGAACCACCACCATCTCTTCTCTCCCACCCCCGAGCCTCTCGACAGACCCTCCTCCATTATTCAAGCCCGATGCTCAACCACTGTCCCTTTTCGCCCGCTTCACCCTGCTACGCTCTTCCACGCCCTGCACGACCTCCTCAACCTCCTCAACCTCCTCAACCTCCTCAACCCTCGCGCCCTTTCCCTACCTCTCTCAACCCTTTGCCCATCGTCCTACGGCCTAGCCTATCTCCACTATACCCCTGTAGAAGCCAGCAACCGAGCCTCGAGTATAATTCTCGGCGACTTTCTTTGGACCGACCGAGCTCCACCATTCTCCATTTTCCTTTGGATCCAATTTAAACGTGACACGCACGATTCTACCATGCATCCTTATCCAGATGAATGTGAGATCTATTGAATTTCAGTAGTACAATGTATTCGGATACTTAGCTAAACGCTCGTCAAATTGATTAAGAACGGACTCGGCTGATCAATCGTGAGATAAAAAATAGATAAAGCTCGCTCTCTTCATCAGTAAGTGCTTGGTACCGGAAGTAAAGATCGTTAAGGACTCTCGGTACCCTCGAGATACTCTGAAATAACATATTCCTAAGTATGAGAATAAAACGAGTGAGATATGAGAGGATGTAGAATATAGCTGTTGGGGGGATCAGGGAGTTGAGCCCCGGAATTATCTCTGGCGTACCTTGGGGCACGGTTAGCTACACGATCCCCTGGGAAGCGGACTTCACTTTCGGGAATGGCTTTCCTCCAGTCAGCAGAATCCATTTCTCTCGCCCTTGTGGACCCTCCCGCCTGACCCTTCCCTTCTTCCTCTTCCTCCTCACGGCTCGTCATCAGAGAAATACGCGAAGGTTAAGCAAGACTTCATTTTTCTCTTGAAAGCATCCAAGATAAATTAGAAATGGTGTCGTTCGTCTTGTATGACGTAGATGCTCCGTCGATTGATCACCCAATAAGAGATAATACGAGGACACTTTTCTTGCGGGCGACGTAGGCAGCCCTCAGCCATCAGCCCTCAGCCTGCAGCCCCTCTTCTCTCATCCCTCGATGCCCTCACGAGAAACTGTAATCGTACGATCCGCAAAAGGACACCCTCTATGGGGGGTGATCTCTCATTCCTCGACTCCTCGGGGATTTGAAATAAACCTCGATAAGTCAGCGATACTCGGATGTGAATACGCGCCAGGAAAATACGGAGGGCTTTTCATTGCAATGGGAACGGTTCCCAGATCGACAAGGGGTGGAATTAATCGTTGATTCTCACGAGTGAGTTGTGTACGGGGGTAGTGGTAGGGGGGAGGGGGGGGGGGGTTGCCTCACGATTTTCCTTTCTAATCCTTCACCCTCGAAGAGCACAAGGTAATTAGATCGTTCTCAATATGAGAGGAGAGAGGAAAATTCACAACGACTCTATAAACGACTCTTTCATCCCCTATTATTTTCGGGGTTTTACCCTTATGCTATCGTGATAAATGCGAAGACGCACTTACGCAGAACACCCTCGCAAATATGAAGAATAAATTGGGATAAAGATCATTTTATCATGAAGATGAAGTGTCGCCCATGTATCCTTATAATCTATCAAACGATTCCATCCCCTTTTATTCTCGTAAGGACAACAGATATTATTAATACGATTATCAGCATTGATCGAATCTATTCGGCAAGGAACGTCCCACTAGTTGTGATTTGTCCAACTTGCGTAGAGACTCATCGCTTCATCTCCCACAGTACAGTCAGTACTGGCAACGTAAAAATTCAATTGAATGGCATCCAACATAATCAAATTTTTTATAATTTTCATATTGAACAGCTGCACTGGAGCAAGAGACTCTGGAAGTTTGATTAAAATTGGAAATTCGCGTGTACCCCCAGTATTCCCGTTTGAGTAAAGGAAGAGAACCAGAGGATTTCTAAAGTTTCAGAAGAAGAGTTTGACTTTCCCTTACTTTTCCTTCCTTTCATTCCTTGGGTTCGCGGATTCCTTCGTCGGGTAGGCGTAAAAGTTGACACACCCGCTAAAAGTTAGATAAGAAAAATGGAGAGCACTTCCGATGTGGTGGTGACTCGATCGACTCTCCCTTATCGAGTTCCTGACGGTACCAGTGATGTTGGTTCACGTTAAACGTCTTACAGCCCACAGCATCCTTTTCCAAGAAGAACTTCAAGTACCCGTCAATCCCTTTGAGGATTCGGAGAAGTTTTGACATTTCTGAGTAGTAACGAGTTAAGGCTGGGTCGCCAACGCAAATCATCCTGGCAAGGACATATTTTCGCCAGCGGCACTGGAACTTGTATCCAGGAGAATCGACTATTTCAATGGTGCTAGAACGAAGTCAGAGAGAAGTTGAAAACGTAGTCAGGGTGTGCGTACGTGGAGGATGAGAGAGCGAGAGAGTGAGAGATACGGAGGAGAGCGGGATGGACCAGGGATACTGGGGGCGGGTGAAAGGTAGTACGGGATGAAGAGAGAAAGGGAGAGAGAGGATAGAGTCACGTGGCGGGAATGGGAAAAGCCGGGATAGGGGGAGAGATCAATACCAGGTCGCTAGGCAACGAGCCTCCGGCGATCTCGGTCCGGGTAGACAGGGTGCCGCCACCAGCCTTATGCCACCCCTCGTATCGGTCCTTGGCACACCCTTGGCATCCACCACCACCTTTAGATACGATCCTCGCACCAGGCTCGAATAAGGCTGCCTCTCGCATCCACAACAAACTACGTTAACGCCCGAGAACGAGAATCGTCTTGTACTCTCTTATCTCATTTCCAAAGGCAATAGCGTCCCGACGCCTGCCATAGTCCACCTTTCCTTTAGTCGAGGCTGAAGGGCGTTGCGAGATATTCGAGAATAAAAATAAGACGACACTCGGGAACGTCGCCGTTTGTAAACTCTACGGGTGGCTAAGATCAGACTAAACAGATTAAAGACTAAATCTAACAAATTCGGACGCTCCTCTGCGTCTAAAAGCATTAGAGTCGCATAAGCTCAGGTAGTACCTTTGCGGCTCGTACGTCACTCTATCCTTAGAGCACCCTTAATGGACCCAGCCTAATTTATTATCGATGCGTAACCGACGTAAGTGCAAGGGAGGGGGTCTCTCCAGTCGCGGTTAACCCAACCCCTGCCGCTCATCTTCAGTAAAAACACTCGGAAATGATTCAAGGCTTTTTATTCCTACTGCGACAATTGGCAGAGCATCGCGACGCCTCGCATTATCCAATGCTCGGATGGCTTGCTCGTAGGCAGCCTCATGGCTATTACAAAGTTCGTTGAATGCCCCGTAGTCGAAAGGACACCGCGTCTTTCGCTCGTTTTGTAAACGGGGCACGTGTAGGACGCCCGTTCTATCACGTCATCCTTCTTCATAGGCACCAACCACATCTGAAGGAATTTTCAAGATGTATCTTTTGACATCAAATGAGATGCATCCTGACACTTACGTAGGGGACTGTATCGTAGAGCACTTTGGCCAATGACTCGTCCAGTTCCATAGTTTCCACATTGAAACGCGCGCCGTCCAAGAAGAGGCCGTGAACGTAGACGCCGTCGTCGGGCGCTTTTGAAAAACTCGTGTCTCTCAAGGGAATAAAATCGTACACCAACAGATCTATAGGAATCGAATACTTCCTTGCGTAATTCTGCCTGGCACCCGTCAAGAATGCTTGAGTGAAATAGAAACCAGATATCCAGAAAGTCGTGGGAGGTCCTTCCTCGTACCAGAGCTTGGAAAAGAAATATGGATATGGATCGAGAAACACGTGTCTGCTGAAAATTCCTAAAGTTTTCATTAAATCTACTTGGAGGAATTGAAGCCGTCTTAAGAAGTCCTGCACGTAGCTGCCAAGAGGCTTTAACGATGGATAAGAGTCCTTCTTCCACATCAGTGGAATCCTGCCCGTGATTATGGATGCGTAAACCTCTTCCAGGGACGGATTCATAATAACTAATCCTGATAAGGATAAATCTCCCTATTATTTATATCAGTTTCACGTGAAGTATCTCAATGGCTTACCCTTGATAGCCTTTTGTACGTCTATGAGACTCCTCCTTATAGTGCTCAGGAGTTTATTGAATCGACCCATCTCCTGGACCAGGACCGTGTTCATACTCTGACTGTAAGAGGTCGGATATTTCTCGAGAGCATCGACAAGGTCAAAGTTCTTCGGAAGCTTCGAGAGGATATCGGCAGCTACGTCAAAGGTAATCTCATCCGGGGATTTTGAACCTTCAGTGCCTCCAGCGGCGGTATCCTGTGAAGACGTGTATAAATAAAGCATTGAAAAGGATCCTTTGGAAAAATTGAAAACTGTTCTCGCTCCGCGGTTGGTTGGAATGAAAAAGGACGTCAAAAAAGGAGTGACTCGTCCTCGGGTCACGTTCCAAATGAAAATCCTGAAGGATGATTAAAAGTGATCGACTCCCAACCCGGGAATCCGGACTCCCGGGTAAACAAGTTTTTCCTCCCTCGGGAGATATTTCAATCGAGGATCGATCGGCGATCCAATTAAAAGGACCTTGGCTTCCTTTTAAGCTGTGTAACTTCCCGACGCAGCAACGAATCAAATCTTTATTGCTTTTCTTATTTACTACCATAATTACAAAGCTAATTAAGATATTACCGAACTCGGCGGGCTTGTCTTTCATCGTTACCTCAATGTCAACATGGAGATTAAAAGGATAACGAGATAAGACATCGCTCTAATTAAACGACTGATTCGCTTCCATGTACCGAGAACGAATGACTTACCTTCCGTTCCTGGAAAGCATAAAATTCAAAGCAATCGATATGAGCGATTGCTACGTCCTAATTATTTGTGTCCTGTCTAACATTATACATTGTATTTGGAACGAGCAGATTTACCTGGGTCAGTAGAATCGAGGTCATCATCAATTCGGTCTCCTGCTGATCTTTAATGATATCGGCGTTCTCGTTCATGCCAAAGACGCTCGGCGCCGTTGTCATTGGCAAAGCTTTGACGTATTCAAGAAATTGAGCGTGATCGCTCACTTGAGGAATATAATAAATGGCGCTGGAGTCAAAAAGATATTTCGGGCTTTTCACCGCATCTTCGCAATAGAATTTCGCCAGAATCGTATTCAGAGTTCGCCTGTCCCATTCGTCGGTGACACGGCCGCCATAATTGCACTCGCCTGAAATAATACATCTTATTCAGTAGGACGTATCGACCAACCCTCGGTGAAAGAATCCTCTGACAGACCCGTGAGATATTTCAGCGCTGTAAACTGAACGTCTTCGTATTGATCCAGAAGAATCTTTAATTGAAGAACGCTGATTCTCAAGTCGGTCTCGTTAAACTCGTAAGGATTGTTCCAGCCAATGGGGCCGAACTTCCTCCTCTCCTGGACGATGGCGTGAAAAAAGCACAACGAGAAGAGGAGCTTCTTAAAGGCCTCCTTCTGCTTCGACATCTCGAAGAACTCTGAGTCGCAAATCGGATCCTACGATCATGGACGATTATGGAGTTACCGAGAGATCTGATGATTCGAGGAATCATTTAATTACTTGTAAGTAGGAACGAATGATGTTTGCACGAAGTCCTTTTGGTGGCTCGTTCGTCATTTTGACTCCGTTCTGCAGGACGCTCACAGGGAAGTGTTCAGCCGGGTAACTGGTCAGCCATAAACGGAAATCCGGATGAACGGTTTCCGGGGTGAGACTCTCGCAGATCTACGCAGCAAGAAGGATGCTTTCGATAATGGAAAGTGAAGAAGGCTTGGGAACGTGCTCTATCTAAGGAATCGAATGGCGAACGTGGATTACCTTCTCCAGGACGGGCATCCAGCTTTTTGCCAGGTGGCAGTTCTGAAGGACGACCCATGTGCCGTTCTTAATACCCTCGTCGATAAGAGTCACGGCGATGGGGCCTTGACCCTGACCCAAAGACAAGGAGAAGAGCCTGTTGGTACCGAAGCCTTGATCATCTGCGAATTTCAATAGGATGGCCGTAGGATCCGCTCCTGGGGTCAGGACGAAAATTAAAGGAACACAGCAGAAGGAGTCGGCGTAGGATGAGGCCAGGTCGAACGGCGGCGACTCCACAAATTGCTTTCCCATTTCCACTGTTGAAGAAAACATTCATTCCGGTTACAGTCCAAAATGGACGATTCGTCCTTCTGTTTTTTAATGGGGCTTTTTTGCTGTTTTCGGAATGGCATCGATACGTCGTACAAAAAACCGAGTCGGTGCTCACTACTCCATCCCGGCCTTGACTAATGACGTCGTGACGATGTACGATGGCAATTTATCTTTCCACGAAGAGGTGGGGGGACTCAAGGAACTTGCTTGAGAAACATGTTCTTTCAAGTAGAGGGGAAGTCATGTGATTGTGACTTATGGTGAGACGTTTCAGTTTTCCAAAATTCAGCGAAACCTACAAATCTTACCTTCCACGAATTGCTGTACAGCTGGTACGACCTTATCGGGTCGAATGCATCGAAGAATTAAGAGTTTCTCAAAACGAGTCAATTTATCAAACGGCGCAGGGAAACTCAAACTCTGAGGCTCCATGTGATCGAAGATGAGCTTCCACTTATTCACTTCTTCGGTAAAGGCTTCTCTGATACCCTGAATATTTGAACTGAGCGATCAAGAAAGAAGGAGATACCCAAGCCCTGAAAGAACTCACCGAAAATTCCAGAACTCCATTCAGCCTACAAAGCTCATCCCAGTTTTTGGCCGGAAGCCACTGACTCGGATTGCTGTGCGGATTCTCGAGGCCGACGCCACCAGTTAGCAGAAACATCCAATGTACCATCGAAACCTTGCCTTGTTTATTCAACAGGTTGATAGTCAGAATCAATGAAAAGAGTAGTTTATCTTTTTCAAAGAGAGATCTGCAGATATTCACGTAGAGGGAATACGTGAAGGATTCAGTGAGGTCTTTGAGTCGTTGCTGAATATCCTCGACCTGAGGAGTGTTGTCAATGGTACTCTTGAACAGGTTGACAAACCAAACGAGAGAATATTGGTACATCGGATCGATGTTTGCCAGGACAGCTGTAAAAAGAATGAAATTGACAAATTCCTGTGAAGGCAAAGATGGCGCGGCTGAATTGCTAGAAACTAACCTATGGTAAAGAATAGTACAGTACTGTAAACTGCAATGGGTGTGTACTGCAATCTCGCAGCATCAATCGATTTCTCTGTGACTTCAGCGGCCGTTTGTTTCGCCTGGATTTCATTCGAAAGGACTTTAGAGGAGCTCAGAACGCCGATGGCTGTCTCGTCTTCGAGAATATTCTCGTCCGACGAGGATAGGACTTCCAAGATTTTGTCCTCTATCTCTTTCAACATCCTGACAGTAAGGTAACATTACAAAAAGATCAGCGTGCATTTATTACGGAACGTACTTTTTGTTTGCAGCACCCTGTACAATCAACTGATTTTTTTCAGCTTCCAAATCAGGCCGCTCCTTGGCTACGACTATTCCTAAAAGCTGATCCTCCAAACCTCGAGGAGTAATCATGAAATTCAGGAGAGCAACCTTCACTGCGACTTCTGGCAAGTAGTGAGGATTTCTCAGCTTTGTCGTTATGTAAAATCTGTTCGTGAAAAATTCATGTAATTCCTTTAGAGTCTGCCTGCTTTATTTAAAATTTTACCTGAACTTATCGCTGTACTCGACAACCGAGTCACCGACTTTGATACACAGAGCACCTCCAGACTTGTAGGTCTGTTTCAGTAAAAGCGGCTCCAGTGCAGCATCCAACTCCTCGTTGATGTTCTCCAGAAGTACTGGTTGTCCAAACTGTATCGCGTTCTCCAAAATTCTCATGTAATCCGGCTGCGTGAGTCTGACTACATGTATATTGGCACTTTTCTCCATATTTTTAATCCACTTGTTAGCCTGTCCCTGGGGATCGATCATCAACGGCCATCTTCTCGAATTCGTCACGATTATACCATTGTCCACGGAGAATAAATCACTGGGCAATCCGTAAATGTTCCAGGATCTAATGAGAACTGGATCCCCCAGAACTTGCGTCAGCTGATAATCCTGCGTGCAGATCACTCCAAGGTCCGTGCACACCTTGACCCAACTCTCGACCTGCTTCTGTCTATAGTGCGCAGTGAAGACACCAAGATAAGCGACGATTCCGGAACCGATAAGAATATCTCCAGTCAGTTTGAAATATCGTTCTCCCAAATTCTTGGCAGTTTCCGACCACCTGTTGTATTCACCACCAAGACCACCGATCAGTTCCTCGGCTCTCTTGAGCTTCTGCTCGCACTCGTCAACCTCATCCGTCATGGCGGCATAGTCGGCCTTTCTGCGGGCCAAGAGTTCTTCCAATTTAGCTAGACGATCTTGGACTTCCTTTAGCTTGGCCCTCTTCTCCTCCAGCTTGCTCATCGCCTCGGCGTACGTCGCTTCCGCTTTGGCCAGGGCGACCTTCTTCGGCGCCACGACGCGGGCGACTTTGTCATATTCGGAAAGAGCAAACACCCACTTGCATAAACCTTCAGCGGCGGTGGAAGCATTCCTTATCTTGTCCGGATCAAAATTCGGATTAGTCAGGATGGTCGTGCGTATTTTCGTTATGATTTTCTCCGGTATATTGTCCTTGTCAAAGAGCATCAGAGACTCCAGGAACTTCATATCCCCCAGGACCCTCAGCGAGGGCTTCCAATAATCATCCACCATCCTGCCAGCTTCGCCAGGAACGCGTTCAGGCTTTACATCCTTCAGGATACAAACCGCCTCCATTACCAGCTTCACTCCTGCAGGAGGATTCTTCATAGACTTGACGATCTGAATATCTTGAGGTGTCAAAGTATTCAGGGCGGCATTAGCAGCATTCAGAATCGGCATCACCAGTTCCAAATCGGCATTGCATTCCGCTCGAATTTCATCCGCGTCCGCAGCGACCAGCTTGGCCGCCTCCTCGTCCCTCTTAACGGTTTGTTCAATAACGGATACCTCCTCATTCTCTTTTTGCACATTTAGCAACATCCTCTCGACGTCCTTAGCGGCCACAATCAATTTCGGCTGAAGAGCAACCAAGATTTCCTGCATTTTGGCGACCTGCTTATGAGTTCCGTCGAGCTTTCCCAGTCCGGCCTCGTATCTCTTCTTGCCCTGAAGTACCTCGGTCCTTTTTTTGTCCAGGAGATCCTTGAAAGTATTGATCAGCTCCAAATATGAAGTAGGCGTCACGTAATTGTATCTTCGTGCGTGCCTGAGGAACTCTTCCGAAAGCTCCTGTGTGGACGTGTGAAACATCTGGCACATCTCAATGCACGCGCTCCGCTCATCCTGAGGCATTTTGATTTCGCCCAGGAATTTTGTCGCGACAGCCAAAAGTGCGTCCTCGGGCCAAGGACGCAACCAGTCGATCGTGCAGCAATTTACCAGAGCTGGAAACTTGCGAATCCGCGTACGGAATCCGTCGCCAATCGGCGACATTGCCACGATTATGTGAAGCTGCTCGCGGACGACCTGGTTGAAGAAATTGAAGAGGGCAACTGGACTTCCGTCGGTTTGCATGGATTTGTCACGCTGTCTGTCTATTTGACGCATCTTCTCACAGATCTCTGCCTTCTCGTCAGCCTGAAATAGATTCGGAACTTCCCCAGCATTCAGTAGGTTGCTGATGTCCTCCAAGAAGGACTCCTCCTTGATCTGCATATCAGTAAACAGAAAAGCCGTGTGCAGATCGCTTCCGGAACTTTTGCGCAAGATGGTCTTCAGATCTTCGTGCCACTCGTGGCTTCCGTACTGTTTTGAAATTTCAACTTGGAAAATCTCGTACTCTGCTATATGCGCTGCCAGGCGAGTCAATGACTGACGACCAGAACCCCCAACGCCAACGAGCAGAGCGTGACTTCGGGGCTGCTTGATTATTCGACTAATTTTTGAAAGATGCTCCACGGCAAATCTAAACAACACAAGATTCATCGGAGCCTTCGTTATGGAATTGTATTCAGCCAAATAGTCCTCGACCGTCAGCGCGAGTTCATCCAAGTTCTCTACTTCGAGATACAGTCTTTTATCTGCCAGTGGATCCTGGAAATCGCAGTACACCAGGTTTCGCAATTCCGTCTCGGTTATCGATTCACCAGGTTTTTCAATAAAATCGGCAAACAGCTCGTTCATGTCCTCGTACATTCGATCCAGCAGAGTCTTACGTATTTGCTCGATTAGCCAGACGGTATCAAATTCATCCACCAAACGATCTCCATAGACACGAAGTATTTCATGAACCCATAGGCGTTTCATACTGTCCTGTAAAAAAATGAAAAATTCGAAAGAAGAACAACGTAACGGATGGAGTTCGAAGAACAATTATTTTTTGACAAACGTACCAAGTCATCGAGAGACTCTGGAGTGGATAATAGGACACCCTGGATGACCCTGGAGAAGTCTCGAAGATTAAATAAGTAATGCGACTTGGCTGGAGTAGGCAGGAGGTACTTTAGACTCTCTTTGTAAATGTCCAAAGTGGCATAAACGACCTGCTCGACGCAGGGTTCAAAATACGGCGAGAAGCCACGTGCGTTCAGATGCCAGGTCATTATTCTTCCAAAAATCGTAACCATCACGTCATCCTCGAATTCAGAAATGCTCAGCACGAAGAAGTGTCGTTTGAATCTTGGTGTGACGTCCTGGCCGCCGGATGGCGGGCCCATCGCGCAAATCAATTGCATGTCCACCAACCTCACTGGAACAATGTCCTTCCGGTCGTACCAAGTCCAATGATCCAGCCATTGCCGCAGTAATTCTATTGGAGGTTGCGCACCATACTCTTCCTTGGCAGGCATCGAGAGATCATCTACGAAAATGACCCAGTGTTTCCCTGGAGGTGCCCCATAGACGCCTTTACGTCTCTTATCCATTTTACTCATAATAATATCCTGCGTTTGATTCGCTGTTGTCTGAGCGGAAAACGTAACGAATAGCGGCTTGAATATTTGCGCGTTGTTCTTCTTCAATAAAAATTCCATTATGTAGACAGATTTTCCAGTGCCGGTGGGACCCACGAGGAGCAAAGGCTTGTTGTGGCAGATTAATTTTTTAAACAGATTAAAGTAACGAACAGTCTCGACTGTTGCCACTATTATTTGATTGACTGGAAGATCTCGCGGTATAGGAGGAGCATCCAGCAGTTCATCCGACCACAGCTTCCAAATTCCTTTTCCTTCCTTTGTGTACATGTAGTCGAATACGAGCCCAACGTTTGGAATCAACGTGACGTAGGGCTTTTTGGGACTTGTTGTTTCTTCAGATATGTAAAAGCGAGCTTTAATATCCGGAGATAATTCACGTTGCATCAGAGCTCTAAAAAGAGTACTGAACCACTCTCGGTAAGGAACCAACAACGTGCCGCCCATTGCCCAAATACAGGAGAAGAAAAAGGAACCCTGGAATCATTAGAAAGATTTCTGGCACCTATAATTCTGTCCCTTTTGCCTTCTAAAGGCTTTTTTTATTAATTACTTCAATCTGTGCTCGCATCTCTAAGTCGGTAGTTGAATCCAAAAATTTTTGATCCATGAAATCGTCCAGGAAGCAATCGAATAGATACATCACTGATCTGGTTAAGTTCGCATCTGGCATAGACATCATTTCCTGTATGAAAAAAAAAGCTAGTAATTTAGCTGATACAGGGATATAAGAAACTTTAATTACCACTGCGCCGCATCGACGTATCAGATGCAACAGTGCGGGACAAAATCTCATAAACATATCCTTTAGATGATTTTTAATATGTTCGCTCAAACTCCTGGGTAAGGTGTTTAGCCAGGAGTTTAGAAGAGGGGTCCAGCCTAGAGCAACTGGCTCCATGTATATCATTCCACATCTGGATACGGTTGCGGGTGAAGCGACCTATCGAAGAGCAGATAAGATTTATGAAAATGAGACTTTTCGAAAGTTAAAGAAAAAAATCGTAGTACCTCTAAATCCATGGGTTCAAAAATGAGATTGGTGGTTGGAGCCAGTTGAATAATTTCTCCGGACATTAAGCAGAGCTTTTTATTATCATCAAGAACTGTATTCATGTTTTCAATCCAGATAGCATCGACGGGTCCATCGAAGATGAGCCACTTGCGATTCTCGTTAGTGGAAACGGCAAAAGCTCTGTAGCTTACTGCCAGCACACCGTCGCTCCATTCATGGGATGCTGGATCAAACTGGCCATACAACTGGCCCATCGTGATCGACTTTGGATTGATGACTGTAATCTCGACGCGATGCTCGTTCATAAGTTTACGTTCTTCAAGAAGCGCCAGGCAGTCGGCGAGCATCCTGTAGGCTGAAGTCTTTCCACCAAACGGTAGACCCACTATCATGAAGCCGTGACGCACTATCATCATTTCGAAGATCTGCTGTATCTTCTCGAGGAAGGAATCAGTGCATTGGAGATTCGCATTGTCGCAGGCCTCTTTGGCGCATGCATTGAGATGCGTGTAATCTGGATCCGGGAGAACGACTCCTGGGAAGAGATCAGATGCAATTCCATGGAAGAGGGGTAAGTCGTGACTTAAGAATTTCGGCAGATTGACATCCTTTATGCTTCTGAGAAGCAGAATATCTTCAGATTCATCGGGATATTTCAATTTCAGATTCCCGGCTGCCGTTAGAACCGACTTTACGGCTCTCATTCCGTAATCGTAATGACACTGGCTGCTTAATTGTTCCGAGCAGAGTTTATATGCTGTTACAATCTTAACAGCCAATGGCCTGCCATTGTAAAAGCCGAAAGAATACAAGGTATTCTCAGAGATAAGAGCGTAATCAGGAACCATCATGGCTACAGATCTGAAGAGGGCTTTAAGATTATCAGGCAATTCGGATCTGCCTGCGTATCCGGGATTCATTGTGATAAAAACTGCGCACGTGGGATCCAGGAAGATCTCAGTCCCCTCGAAAAGGAGTTTCTCGGCGCCGGAATTTATTCCTCGCTGAATCGTGAGAATCTGCTGAGCGACTACGGACAGGACCTCCAGGTCGATCCTGTTGAACTCGTCAAAACAGGACCAGGCTCCGCAGGATGCCAGGCCCTTGAAGAATTTACCAAGGGCAATGTAGTCCAGACCATCTGAACAGTTAAAAACGACGCATTGTTTGGCTACGGCCTTGGCCAAGTCCTTTGTAGTTTCCGTCTTTCCGGTTCCTGCTGGGCCTTCCGGAGCACCACCCAAGTGGAGACTCAGGGCGCCGAAGAGGGTACGGTAGCATCGATCCGTCAGTGGTGTAATAACCAGACGTGAAGTATTACCCAGGTATTCATAACCATAGCGTAAGTAAGAATTGATCATATACGACCACATGTTGTTCTCCTGGATAGAAAATTAATTGTATCTTCTTCTGCAGGTTTAACTACTAAAATACTACAATACCTGCCAATAATATCTCAGTTGACAGAGCCATCGGAAGTCATTATTTTTAGCAACCCCTTCCTTCCAGAGATCAGTCAACACATCCTTGGCGTGCACGTCCAGTGTAACGAGGGCCTCTAAAAAAATCGCAGGATAATTAACAATATTTATCCAATGGCACAGGAATAATTTAATACTGACCAAGCGTTATGCGATTCTGCTTGGAAAGCTTTCCTCTGACAAGCAGAATGATCTCATTGAGTTCATCCTGACACTGGTCCAGATAAGACTTCAGACCATTGATTCCATCTAACATGGATTCCTCGACCTGCTGCGTCCAGTAAAGTTGGCCAACGCAGAGAACAGCCTGACCAGGCCATTCCAGGACCCAGGTCGTCCTCTCTTTAATTGGATATGCTTCGATGGCGAGATTTACCATGTGGTGAACACTCTTGCGCATATCACCCTCGAGTTCCAGTAGCCATTTCTCGACCTGACCTCTTGCAGCTGCGGTTGATATGACATCAACCAGCGAGACTTCCTCGCCTTCAGCGGACTTCATCTTATGCACATCCAGATCCTTGTCGAAATCTAGCTTGGCGATGCCTTCGAAGCACTTCTTCAGATGCGGTTGAACCCTGCAGAAGATAAGAACTAATATTATATCTTCAATTTAATTGGTTCATTAATTTTATCGATTTACCTAGTGGGATCTTTCGTCTCGGAAAGTATCTCCAAGAGCTCGTCATTCGACAGAAAGAAGAATCTAGGAAAGAAGAGTCTTTTCTTCTCCAAATATTCGTTCAACCCCTTCTGGATGAGATCCAGTAGCCCCATACTCTTCTTCAGCCTCTCGAGCATCTTATCGATCTTGACCACTGAAAGGACTCTGGAGTCTGCCTGAACTGTCTTCATAATGTCCCGCCATGTCTTGTCTACGGCACTGAATCTTCGTCCTTCTTCAGGCATTTGCTGTTGGATGTCTGGCGAAGAGAATATAGGTTCCAGGTACATCCAGATGCCCTGGACTTTGAGCCACTGGTCCAGAATATCTTGCAGGAGGTGCAACATGTTCTCCCACTTTCTAAATTCAAAGGAATGTTGCGTTTCTGAAATTACCTGTAGAAAAATCAATTAGGAAGCTATACAAAAACATTATACATTATCTGAGCTTCGAAGGGCTTGATGTACGGTGAATTTTTCATAGTCATCGACTTCGTAATATGATCGTCCAGCATCAATTGGATTTCGTCCACCCCTGCTACCACGTAAGTCCCCGTATCCTTATAAGGATTTACAGTGAAAACCACTTGGATCCAATCCTTATGCATTTTATCCATATTCTTTTCCAGCGTGCTCTCCTTGGTAGCAGCCTCTGATATACTCTCAAATTTCTCTATGAATGCATCTAGGTTGATCTCGAGGACCTTCCCCAGAGTCAATTCAGCATCGACCTTAATGGGGAAGCCCACTGCGTCAGAGACCTGCTCCCAGTGTCGTAGCTTCATGCCAGGATTGCCCAGCGTCATTATCACAGGCATGTGATCCTTGAAGTCTTCAATCTTTTCTCGGACTAGTCCGGCCAGTATTTTCGGCTCTGGTTCCTGGAACGCCTTTTCCAGCTTGTAGATCGTTCTTCAAATGATCAATCCATTGAAATCCAGTGTGCATTTCTTTTAAATGAATACCGAAAAATTGTAAATTCTATAACGAACCTGTAAGCTACTCCCACGTCGTTATCGATATCCTCAGGATTGTAAGATCCGATCATAGATCCTGTCCACTTCTCATATTTCATGAGGAACTCGCAGGCGCTGTCGAAAAGCTTTTTAAAGGGTACTAATCGATCAGCAATTTTTTTCCGAAGTGGATACTGCGTGGTTTCCCAACCAAAGGAGACTTCCTCTTCGTTAAACTTATCTATCTTCTCCATAGCAGCTATCAGTTTATTTTCAAGATTCTGAGCTTTTTTCTGGTAGCGGAATACTTCATCGACATCGCCCCAATGCTGAATGTCTTCCACCTGTTTGGCATACGATTCCAGCTCCTCTTCGAACCGCTGATATCTTACTGTGAATAATTTTCGATTTAACTTAACTAGTTTTATATGTTACACAACAATAAATACCTTTTAGAGCGTCTTGGAACTCCAGAGTCTTATTTTCAACTATTAGTCTGTGATCTTCAAGGATTTGGGGCATACGATGATACCACTGAAAGGCATTGTTATTCACCCTGATCTCGGTATCAGTCAACAACCAATAGTCAGTTAAAAATGCAATATTTTCCAAAACATGCTGAAGAACATTTTCCAATTCCTTTAAAGTAATTTCTTCGGCATTTCTCATGAATTCTATCAATTCCATTAAGGCTGCCGTATTCGGTGGCTGACTTAGGGCACGGTTAGCAATCGCTTGATACTCTTCGCCAGCTCTTGAAAAATGAAATAATCTTTTTCTTTTAGTTTCCGATAACAAGAATACGCTTATATGTACTTTATTTTTCTCTGAAAACTTACGATTTAGCCTTAGATTGATAATACGAGACCATCCTCTCTACGACGGCGTTCTTAAAGGAGATTACTGAGAAAACCAACGTCTTAATATAGTCTTTAAGCATGATTTCGAAGAACCCAGCAAAAATAGTTTCATCGTTCTCCATTGGTATTTTATTGATAAGCGTATGATAGCGAATAACAGTCTCCTGGTATTCTTCGAATGTTTTCGTCTCGTCAGACAAAAACATAATGACGTTATTAAATTCTTCATCGTTGAACAAGGGAGCATATCTGCATCAATGACCTCTACGATATCCAAACGATATTGGGGCAATCAACAGATAGTGTAATAAATATTCCTACCTACGCAACTCGTCCATTATTTCCTCAAATCTAGATTTTCGCCGATCAATCAAATCAGCAATCTGCTTCTTATACCGGTCAACTGTGGCCGTCGAGATTTTTGGCTGAAAGTATCACTCACGTTGGATAAGGATCTCGTGGAAATAATTATTTTAAGGAGTCATTGAACAAGGGTAGAAAAACCCCACCTTCAAATAAGATTGCGGCTCGGACCAATCGAGATAAAGTTGCGCCTCCAATCTATCAAATCGTGCGACAGCGTCGCAAATTGCATCGAGGATGGAGCAAAAGATTTCTGCAAAGTATCTACAGGGAGGCTCGAATGCAAGGTCCTTGGACTTGATGATTATGTGCAGTTTGAAGCCATGGCCCGAGTCCTGGCAAATAAATTAAGAACCGATTAAAATCTAGATAGAATCAAAGAGATCGATCAAAATTGATTTCTGCATACTCACGCCGACATTCAAAATATAAGAGACAAAATCCGCCAGGGTATATTTACAAATTGAGAGGAGTTGATCCTCCATCAGCTTAGCAGCGCAGTCGAAAAATCTCTTAAACTCTTTTTTCTGCATCGGACACGGTACCAGTCCCTTCCGGTTATTCTAAAATTAAAAAAAATGATAGACCGTAGCTATGACGCAATGCGAACAGAAATACTTGAATTTACCACAAGAAAAATATGTTGTATCCCGTCGAACCATGAATTCTTCAAAATGTCACAGGCTGTTTCGATCTGACGTGATATCGTGTTTTGAAAGTTCATAATGTCCCAAGTCTCGGTGGCGCTCTTTATTTCATCGAGATCGATCAACCGGAAGGACCTGAGAATACGAGAGTGAGCCAATCAGTATCTCGAGGTATCAAGTATTAATTAACGCATTAATTGGTCGAATTCGAGTACTAGTACACGTACTTGTAATGGCGGATCCATTGTTCTAAGGTGAATCGCATGCATGGGTTTATTAGGTAGAGACCCTTATTCAGTCTACACTGATAACGTTGAAAATTCAGGACGAATTCTCTTGGGAAGTATTTCACTTCGTAACATTCCTTTGTCTCGTTCCCCTGCACCAGAATAAGTTAACGCTACGCAATGACGAGCCTCGTTACCCTAATTAATTGAGAACTGAAAGAGAATGCACCGAGAAGAAAGAAAAGTAATAAGAAACATGCTGAGAAAAATTAAGGACCTCTTCTGGAGCATCCTGTTCGAATGGATTCTTCAAAACGAAATCGACTATAGATTTCTTGATAGCGACAATAAACTCCTCCTTGATTTCGTTAATTATTGACTTAACAGACTCTGGAAATCTCTCGCGAAATTTTTCGGGTATCAGATTAAGAATTTTCGATAAATTCTCCTCTTCAATGGGAGTTACGTGAATGGTATCCATACCATTGCGAATGTAATAATAATAGCGATTAATGTCATTATCATTATACACGTCTAATCCCTCATTTGGTAATTCGGGTTTCACTATCAGTCCGACCAAGTATCTTCGAAAATTCTCCTTTCGCAAACGCTTTCCAGTGTATGAAGTTTTCAAAAACTTTGTCTCTCGTCTTCTGCGAACTTCGCGACTATCTTGCATGTGCTTCAGCCTTTTGCAATCTAAAGAGTCGATTAATTCGTCTGGTAATGAGAAAACGGGTTCCACCTTCTTTTTCTCTATCTTCTCGACCCTATCTCTGTCCTGCAGAGATCTTTTGCGATTCCCAGAAACACTATTGCCGTATAACTTTACATCTGAACAAACGCGTTCCATCTTCCCATTAAACTTTCAATAATAATTCAAATATTGAGTTTAAATAATAAAGGACGCTTCCGTATAGAGATGCAGTCGATAAATCTTGCGAAGTTTTAGTCACGCCTTTGCTTCACGCAGGAACCGGCCGCGGCCTCCGCACGTTCAGCACATTGCAGCACATGGTGAGGATCTAAGCTTCAATTTTCGTGATTTTACAAATTTTCGCGAAGGATAGAGTTTCTTGGTGTATTGGAGGAAATGACATGTCGATAAAGTTCTCTTAGGAAAATCGTACCGAACGTTACTGTCGTTTCGCACTCGCTGGTTAGGTCATACAGGATGCACAAGAAGATAGTGGGAGAATTCGCAATGCAATTGACTGCAGTTCCTAGGCAACGTAGTTCATCGATTAACGAACAATTTGCCAAATTTTCTATTACAAATAGAGCTGCCTTTGTGATTCATGAATGTTGTCTGCATTCTGATAACAATACTTTTAGGTTATGTTTCCAAGTTGCCTAGGTATCATATTTCTATAAGTAAGAAGAGAATTAATTTGATTTATATTTTTATTACAGATGATTTCCAACAGAATATTCCGTCTTATTCACACGAATAACACTCTGTGGCAAGCCACTAACAAATCTTTACTGGCCAAGCTTCGTAAGAAAACAGGCTACACCTTTACCAACTGTAAGAAAGCATTGGAGTTGAATGAAAATAACTTAGAGAAGGTTAGGAAATAGCTTCAGCATATACAAGAAAATGTTTGGATAAATTGCTTTTTGTTGCACAATCTTTTAGTACTTGGTTACAGGCTGAGCAATGGCTAAACGAGCAGGCACAGGCTCTAGGCTGGTCAAAGGCTGCAAAGCTACAAGGAAGAGCCACAGCTCAAGGGCTCATCGCTGTCATTGTAAACAAGGAACACGGAGCCTTGATTGAAATCAATTGTGAAACAGATTTTGTGGCACGCAATAAACAATTTCACAAATTGGCAGAGACCGTTGCTTCGGCTGTGCTGAAGTATACCACATCTTTAACGGGCAATGATCTAGTTAATAAAGCACTTCTGGATTCTGAAACTCTGAATGCTTTGTCTGCGTCTGATGGTAAACTACTTGCTGATCATTCTGCCCTTACTATTGGATCAGTTGGTGAAAATTTGGGGATAAAGCGGGCTCTCTGTATGAGTGTACAACCAGGAGTGACTCTGGCTGGATATTCACATCCAGCTCCAATTCATCCTGCTTCACCAGCCCTTGGTCGTTATGGCACTTTGCTTGCGCTGAAGGGTGCTGAAGACAATGAATTATTCGCTAATCAACTGTGTCAGCACATCATTGGTAATTCACACGACTAATAATTTCTTTATATATAAAGATATTATCCGTAAAGTAATTTTAAAAGCATCTCTTGTTTTTTGCTTCGTGACAGGAATGAATCCTCTGAAAGTCGGAGATCCTGAGGTGGATCAGCCGATAGCTAACATAGACGACGAGACAACGTTGATATATCAAGAATACCTCCTGGATCCAAGCCTAAATGTACAACAAGTCCTGATAGATGCCCAGGCGCAGGTTTTAGACTTTGCGCGTTTTGAAATGGGCGAAACCATCGATAATTCCCAGAGTTTAGATTCCGTAGAGACCTGTGGCTGAAAATCATAAATATTCCAAGAAAAACATCCATTATCGGTACATATAATCCCTGATGTATCAAACGGGAGAATCTTCTATCACAGAATAAATACAATATTAGCGTACCGACCAGTCATGCTTACATATATTCGCATAAGATAATTTGCAAAGAGTATATAAAAAGTAATAAACTGTTAAATACAGAACCTTGAATCCTCTTCTCTCCTATCCCAACCTTCGTGTATGATCATCGAGATAAAACTAAATTAGTAACAGAAGTCGATAAATTTTATTGGTCATAAAAAAAAAGGAAAAAGATATATGATAATTGTAAATAGATATATCTGCCAGACGAATAAATTTACGGAGATTATAAATGTTCGCAGAAAAATAATTGCATAAAATTACAGAAAAAAGGATAGTATCAAAATCATTATTTGATTGGTTCCTGTTCGTGACTCCACGATCGAAGTACTGCTGGAGAGTTTGATCTTATTCGTTTTTTACGAGCGAGTCTAACGGATTTCCATAACCACATACGCGAATCCTTTTTCCAATAAGGAGCCACATCTTCGGGAGCTTGCCTGATACCCTAGTTGAAAACAAGAAATGAATATTGATTGACATCTTCTACAGCGGCATCAATTCCAATTTCATTCACTTGGTAGTTCAGTATCTCAGGTCCTTGAATGACAAGACGCAATGAGGATATCTCGCGAGTTCTGAATCCTGTGACAGACGCATTATGCTCCAAACATCCTGCACAAGGACACGTCTGAGCATCCTGAGTCTCAGTCAAAGGTAACATATTCTCCTTCGATTCTGCACCAGTGCCCAATTCTAATCGATCAAAAGCCGAAGTGAAACTCCTAGATTCTCTGCATCCTCCCAAAGCAACCTATATTTCCAGAAAGACAAATTTTAGAAAAATAACCTAACGAGGCAAAGCAGGTCATCGCACTTGCACTCCTTGGTTGCAAACATTGCAGCCTCCAGGAATGCTTTGATCGCTTCTCGATTTGGCCAAAGTGTTCTTGTCCTCCCACACAAAGTTTTCAACTAGAAAGACAAGGAGCACAAAAGGGCATTGCACTGGGCAGTGGGAGTACAAGAGAAATAGAAAAGTAGAGATTATATCAAGAGAAGTGTACCGCTCGAATAATCGGAATCCTCATTACGCCAGTCCATCGGACCATAGCAAGTACCAGGGTGCTTCCAGGAAAGATCTCACCGATCTGCTGGAATCAGCTGAAAAAAACGAGTGTCTCATTTGTTTCGTCTTTGGGAATAAAACGTAGATTCTTGTTTCTGAAAAAAGATTAAACAAAAGTGCATCGCGCCATTCTGATTTAGCTCAAGAGTAGATCATCAGTAATCGAAGTGAAAAGTGTATAAGTGTCATTACAAGTGTAAGTGCTCATTACTCATCCTCAAAACAGATGCGCTAATAAAGAGACTGAGAGTATTCATACCACTCCTGGCATTTTGATAATTAATATAAAAAAAAGGGCTGTATAATGAAGAATGAAATTCCTGCCCCTAGTGCGGATATAGTTTTCGTCATCGAGAGAGCCTTCGGCAGGAACAGTCATGCAGGCAGATAGGCAGGTAGGCAGCAGGTGCGTTAGATAACTGGGAACGTAAGTGTAACCCGCATAGAAGGTGGGTATTCATGAGGTGCCCGTTGGTCACGGGTGGCCGCCCGGAGTTCCGGGCCCACTTCCGGACGAGTCCAGCCTACGTATGGTTTCTTTTTAGCCAGAAACGTATCAGTTGTCGGTGAACTGTTAGACAGTGTTCGCGTGGTGCATGACTTGCTCTTGCCAAGTCCTGAAAGAACCGTTCACCTTATTGGCTTGGAGAATAATCGAGATTAGATAGTGACTTAAAAAGGGCCCAAGGCCCATCAAACTTTCCATAAAATGGGATTCTCTAAGAGGGTAAGTGCGCAACTTCAAATTCGGATGATTCCAGATTCCATGAAGAATCGTTACGTTCATTAAGTCCCAAAAATCTTTCATTGACTCTTGCTCATCTGTCAGTGTCAACATCACGTGCTAATCGGTATCAGGAGCGGCTGCTAAGAGTGGTAGCAATGGTATCAGTTGTAACAGGATCACGACTTTAAAAACATAAAGCCGTTATTCGTCCTGCCAGTGTAAGTCCGTTAATCGGCTGAGTTTGCCAGTTTGTTGAAAGTCAATCGATATCGCGCAATGCTTTATGGGATTTTCGAAAATGATTTTGGTTCGGTAACAAGTTCCTTTGCCGATCGGCGAAGGGTAACTGGCTGTTCCGATATCGAACTCTAAACAGGAGAATTAATCGGAATTAATGATCCGCCTTATCGTAACGCGAAGTCCTCTTAACTCGATCGCTTGGCCAATCAGGCACGCTCTAGCTACGTACCTGGCTGGCCAGTCCTTCAAACGGGAGAGCGAGAAAAAGACTCCACTAGTTCGGACTGTTCATTTTCTCTTTTGCTGTCTGGTCAAAAGTTTATCCCGTCAAGACCTTCATGCTCCTGCGAGCATGTCGCTGACCGTCGTAATTCATCCTGAAAATTTTAAATTCTCCAACCAGGATGACAGGAGTTGTTGCTCCGATGACTCTGGCAGTGAGGTCTTCAGGAGCGTACCGAAAAATGCCACCACTTTCTGCGTATGGAGAATCGAGGTGGGTCCCGTTTGATTATTTCATTAAATTACCTAAACAGTACAATTTTACGGCTCTCACTTTTTATGTTAGGGACTGCGCGCCATTTCCGTGGCCAGAAATAAAATGGGGACATTCCTTTCGGAATCAGCTTACATTATTTATACAGTCGCATCTAAAGATGGCAATCTTCCCTATCCTGGGATACCGGTAATTTCATTAATCGCTTTTCATTAACAAACTCGACATAGCAAAGCACGCAGTTAATTCCGCATTTGAATTAAATATACAGTCAAAGGAAGTAAAGGATCCCGCTCTAAGATCTATTCATTTTTGGATCGGATCATCTTGCGACGCAACGATCTCAGGGGCAGCTGCTCTGAGAGCGGCAGAATTGGATGCGCTGGTGTCAGCGACTATTCTTCTACGAGAAGCACAGGGTCGCGAAAGTCCCAGATTTCTTGCCTACTTCCAACACAAACTGGTCATCGAGAACATCCACCAGGATCGTCCCACTTGCACGCTGCACAGAGTAACCGGCTTGACGATGCCGATCCTAACGGAATATGACAGCGTTCGATGGGAGAATTTTAGTTCTAGAGATGTCATCCTCATAGACCTCCACTCTAGGTACTTAAGAATCTCGAAAGATTTCATGAAAACATCTTGTTTCTCTTTAAACACTCGTTAAATATCCAATCCACATTAAAGGGGCGTCGTTTTCCTGTGGTTGGGTTCGTCGGCAAATTCTCTGCACAAGAAACACGCCTGGAATCTCTTGGAAACTACAAAAGAGAATAATGGTAACAGACGTATTGTGATCGTCGATGATGGTTACGAACAGACCTTACCCAAGGAAGACAGAGATATACTCAACAGCGTTTTGGATCTGAACTTCAGAACCGTCGTACCTGAACACTCTCGTGCCTCTGTTCTGCCACTGAGTCCAGTAAAGCTATATAGGTGTAGTGAACAATCCGGAAAGTATAAAGTAGCCGAAGTAAAATCTGGTCCAATCTTCAGATCGGATTTGTCTGCAACTTCCGTATTTCTGATTGATCGCGGAGAGGCTGGCGTTTGGGCATGGGTCGGAAGTGATGTGAATGCCAGAGAAAAATTAGAGGCAGTCAGAAATGCCAGAGGATTTGTCAAGAAGAAAGGATACAGCTCTAGTGTTCCTGTTGCTAGAGCAGTACAGGGTCAGGAACCAACGGAGATGAGGTCACTGCTCCGCGGTTGGGGTCCCCCGAAGACACGACCTCTGACCTTACCGCCTCGTTTCGAACCAGATTACATGGCTGAGAGACCTCGAATGGCTGCCGAGTGTCAGTTGGTGGACGATGGTTCCGGTCGGAAAACAATTTGGAGAGTTAACTCAAAAAATGGCATGACTGAAATAGACAACAAAGGCATTTACTATGCTGAAACTTGCTACGTAATGCGCTATGAATATGGCACCGGTCGTAGGAGTCGAGTCATTGTGAGTATTGCCATATAAATTCGCATTACGAAAAAAAATAATGCTTCACTGCGTTAATAATCATCCTGGAATTAGATATACTACTGGGAAGGTGCGCATTCCACCAGCGTGGACCGAGAAGCTGCTATGGAATCAGCTTGCAATCTGGCCGAAGACACTTCAGCCCAATTGGTTAAAGCATCTCAGGGTAGAGAACCTGCCCACCTTTTGCAAATCTACGCAGGCAAACTGATAATCCTTGCTGGACCTCATAGAGACGAAGGTACGTTTTTGCAGCCAACTTTTCCAGAAATTCAAACTGTTGATCATGATTTCATTTAATTATTTCTTTAATTATCAGCACCGAAAAAATATCTTGTGAGAGTCCTAGGATCTACACCTTACACATCGAAAGCAGTCGAGAGGCCATTACGAGCGAGTAGTTTAGATTCTAGTGGAGTGTTCGTACTCTTCTCAAATTTCCCTGCTGTCTGGTGTGGTGGTAAAAGTACCGGAGATGCTAGAGAGGCGTCGCGACGACTGGCGCCGGCTGCCGCTCCTCTCGTTGTAGAAGGAAAAGAGGACGATGAGTTCTGGGCGCAGCTTGGTGGTATGAAAAACTGATAAACTATAATCAAGTATAAAAATGTTTGATGCACGAATAACAAGGATGATTTAGGTCGAGGCAGCTACGGCACGGAGACTACGGAAAACATGGAGGAGACTGAAAATCATTTGTATCATTGTCACATGGAAGGCGGAGCCTTTCTGGGCGAAGAAGTATTAGGGTTCACTCAGAACTCTTTACTTCCGGAAGCTGCGTGGTTGCTGGATGCTGGAAATGTGGTCTGGGTATGGCTGGGAAAATATTCGGTTATTAAAACTCTTAGAGAATGTATCGACTGCGCGACAACATTTTTATACACGCATCCGGCTGGTCGGGATCGCAACACATCAATCTCTGTCGTTAGACAAGGTAATCAAATAATTAGAAATAACGTATAAACTTTGCGTAAAACTACCTAATTCTATTTCTCAGGATTGGAACCGCCAACGTTTATAGGATTGTTCGAAAATTGGAATCACAATCTTCTCCGCGATCATCAGCCATTCGAATCGCAGAGATTGTCCTTACAAGATCAAGAACGCGTTATAAGTAACGTTTCCTCTGCGAAAAGTATTACTGAATTTGATGCTTTTGTCAAATATCCTCTTAAAGTTTTGAAAAGTGAGCCCGATTCTTTGCCAAGCGGTGTGGACGTAGCCCGAAAGGAAATGCACCTGACGTTCGATGACTTTATGACTGTCTTCAAGATGGAGCCTGCTGAATTCGAAAAGTTACCAGCTTGGAGAAGGCAGAGATTGAAACAGGCAGCTGGATTATTCTAAATCGCATCTTGCCGTATTGAGCAATCGTAGCGATTCGCTAGATTGCACGATATTCGAACTTATCATAGAATAGAAAAGCAAACTCCTATGTCAATAAATTATTTTTAAAGATTCTATTTTTTGAATACAGCGGAATTTGATCGAGCTGAACTGCTACTTTATTTCGACAAATTCGACATTTATTGAAGATTTAATATAAAAAAAAATTGTATACATGAATTAAGAGGAAGTGTCCATTGATTCCGTGTCTACCTTGCGGACGGTTTCCTCCTCGACAATTATCGGACGAATTGTCTTGGTTAAAACGGCAGTCGTCCCGTGCTTGTAACGGTACGATGATTGCTTGTGACCTTTCACATTTGCGACATCGTATGGTCGAATATACTCGACCGAACCTTTGCGGATGATGCACAAATCTACATTAGATCCTGAAGCGAGATCATTAAAAACACCAGCTCGAATGGCGTCAGCAACCAATTCCTTGCCTTCCTCCTCCTGTAGATTAAGTACCAAAAATCTATATTGTGGAACAGAACAAAGAGCTCGATAGACATGTTGGTTTTACAAACCGATAATCCAGGTTTCCAGCGACTCTCAAAGACTGCCATAGCTGCTAACGATCCAGAACCCATGGTGGTGAATTGTTGTGTATCACTGGATCCATGAGGAAAAATACAGTGAAGATGTGGTCCATCTAAATCTACACCACCTAGAACAAGGGCTGCTCCAATATGACCCTGATGACGGAATAATAATTGTTTGAGCATAGCATTGGCAGTGCATACAGGAACAATACGCCCTGTATTCAGGCGATGTAGCTCTAGCTGACTGGCAATCATCTGAGAAGTCATATCAGTGTCAGCAGCAGTTCCTGCTCCGCAGACACTATGTAAAAAGAAATATTAGGATTCAGCTAAGTAGATTGAACAAGTTTCACAAAATACTTACTACATGTTTTGAGCAAGGTAGTGAATCTTTCTACAGTTTTTATCTGCCACAATAGTATCCTCCGTTGCTCTTGTATCGGCACCAAGAATGACCCCATCCTTATAAATGATACCAGCAATCGTTGTACCAGTTTTTATAGCTTTTGGTACCTGGAATCCCTTTTTATTAGCGAGGAAGTTATTCCTGTAAGCAAAAAATAGTGTCCTTAGTGAATTCCTAATAATCTTTCCTGCTACATCGTTCCAATCAATTTGTGCTGAACAAATTCAACTGCCAAGTGACACAGCAGTATTGCTTTGCTACAGGTTATGTGCCAAGAGTAAACTAATGCGGCACAAACGTCAATTTGATTTAGAAATGAAGACATATCAAGTCATACCTCTGACAAAGATCGAAAGAAAACCCCGGAGCCGGAATTTCGGGCACTAAAACCGACGACATGACTTCTTACGAGTTCCTGCTATTCACACAACGAAAACAGTGAAATGCTCAGTCACATTCACTCACAATTCGGAAAATGGCAGGAGTACATCAAGAATTGCCGACAAACATGTCGACGTAAGACAGTGCTACCTATTGGAGAAATTTCAAACTATTTGAAGCGTCAAAACTTCGCTATAAATCCCTTCTCTAAATACATGCAACAAAAATTATATTTCAAACAAGTATAATTCATATTTATTTACTCGTAGCATCGTTGAATTTATTTTAAAAAAATACATCAACAATATGAATGAGTTATCATAAAATATATATCAAACATTGGTTTCTTAATTGACAATAGTATATAAATAAAATATAGCGGTACGGCGTGATGCAACGAATATTGTAGACTTAAAAACTGTAATTCAGTAATGAAAATTTCACATACGAGACGACAGTTTGGACAAAGGACAGTATTCGTGAAAATTAAAAGAAAGAAATAGTGCGCGTAAAACTGTTATATCTAAAAAACAATGAATATATTTAGTGTAATTAATTTATAAGCACGTAACGTCATTTATAATCTCAGCCATCAAGTGTTTATCTTGTAAGGCTGCTCCTAGTTCGTCCTGATCCCATTGCAGATGAACTTTCGACAATCTGGGTTCTTTCTTGCCGCTTACTCGAATGATTCCGCGAGTTTCCACCAGAGAACAAAGACCAACGAATTCCGAAATGTCGACAGCATGAATATTGCGCTTCCGACATACTTTTTTGTACACCTCGTGCAGCTGCAAAGTATAAACAGTCATTAAACATCGATACAACATAAACTATAAATACGATAGCGAAACGTACCTTGCCAATTGTAATAACTTTGTTCTTGCCTTTGTTGAGAATTAGCATCAGAGAACACAATAAGAATTTCTGTTGCAGAGGAAACGTATTCTCGTCTTTGTCAATATTTTGAGAACCACCATAAACCCCATTCAACACAGTGACAACTTCTTTTAAATCGACTGGTTTGTCAACAGGTACTTTTTGTTTCTTAGGACTGCCTGTATTTTTCTCTGAAAGTAATACGAAATTTAATGTACTTTTATAATCACGAACAACGTGAGGAACGGTTTCGTCACTTGATTACATAGCAAATATTTACGATCGGTTGCAAGACGTTTTTAAAGAATCATTAGAGGCCACGTGACTCATGCATTCCTGAAACTTACCATTATCGTTTGTTGGCTGTAAAACTTGGGCTGTCTTCTGAGATTCTGCCAATTCAACCACCCTTCTGCTAATATCCAGAGCCCTTCTGACGTCACCGGAAACGGCGGCAACTTTCCCGGCAAGCATTTGCATCGCCATTGTCGTAAAAACATCCGAAACATCAGCCTCCTTTAATCTGTCAGTTATAATATTAACAATTTCCTGTTTAGAGTAAGGAGCAAAATGCATCAATTTAGGCTTTAACTCGCATCTTGCTTGAAGTCTTGGCAATATTCTGTCCGTAAGATCCAGAGCATTAGCAATGCCAACAAGGATCAATTTTGAATTTGTTTTGGATGGCCATTCAAAAATGGAATACAAAACAGATTGTTTTTTACTATCCAGTTGATCTATCTCATCGAGTACCAGTAGAAGCATTTTGTGATTAGATGATAAATATTTTTCAATAGCTGCCTTACTAGCTTGTACCGATTTGGTTGCACCTAGACCCAATTCTTGTACAATTTTAGCATAGATCGTAGTGGCTGATTTCATGGTCGTGCAATTTACATAAATCACCTTGAAAGAGGATTTGAATTTTGGATGAAGCATAGTCTTAGAGAGGCATGCTGTTTTTCCAGTTCCTGGAGGTCCTGACACATAAAGTGAACCAGAACTTTCATTCTCCATATGTTCACATATAAAATCATATAACTGGGCCAACTCTGCTTCTCTACCAGGCAAATTCTCTGGTGTGGAACTGTGTAGAGCTTTACGTGCATTTTGATATTTTTCAGACATAAAAAGTCTTTTTGGAGCTAGTCTCTCTGCACCTTCAGGAGAGGATGCTATGTCAAGTCTTTCCAGTAGAGTTGCTGGTGTTGCAGGAGAAACCTGTTTCTCAGTTTTCTTTTGCTTCGGTGGAGTGGAACCATGTTCCTCAGAATCGCTGGACTTTCGTGTCCTTCTTGGAGTCCTCGCATTGCTATTCTCGTTCTCAATATTTTTTCTATAATTTCTCCTTGCTTGAGTAACATTCTCTGCATCGGAATCAGAGTCAGATTCACTTGAACTCACAGTAACGATTTTCTTCACAGTTGAAGTATACCTGGTGCTAGGAGTACTTCTTAAAGCTGCTCCAGTGAAGTCCTGTTTTTGGGCGGTTTCCTTACTTCCGTAAAACGTTGTCTTTTTCCTGATAGTAAAAGGGATGGTCGTCTGTACACTCGTCATCCTTCCGGAGTTTATTCCTTCCGCGCGCAAAAGTACTCCAAAGCAGTCCCTTACTGTAAAACTTGCGTCAGCTGTTTCGTTATCCAACCGTTGACTGACGAATTCACAATTTGGCTCAGAACAGACCAACCAGCTGAAGGTCCTGTTAATCTTCTCTGTCGTATATAATCCAAAAACTTTTCAACCCTTTGTGCTGGCGTCCTGACCAAAGCAACAAGTGCAGGTAAAATGCAGACCAATGCAGACCACCACTGTTTTCGCGGGAGAGCCCTTTAAACGCGGGAAAAGCTATAACCAACTGCACCACGTATAGATGTCGCTAATGGAGGAAAGCGCCACCAAACAATAATTGTGGAACTAGCGGCATTGGGTAAGGTTTCCGGAGGTGCCAGTCAGTCTCTTCCATATTGGTTTTAGAAGCGAGAGGACCTCACGGTTAAAAAATCCGTGGCGATCCGAGGATTCTAGAGAAATCTAGACTTCTCTAACCAGCAAGAATGAGAGCCAAGGTATGTACAGATCTCTTGCGACATTTATTATACATTGCTTTTATATATATTTCCAAAAATTCACTTTCTAAAAATCAATCGTTCAACGGCGGTCTGCGGTCTCAAAATTTTTCCAGTCTTTGTGTGAGCCCATAACGTCGATCATAACTTTTCAATGATATTCGTTATCGTACTAATACAGAGCTTGTTGCGTGTATTTGATAATTGTGGATTTTATTAAATTTTGGCTGCTCTTGACACGTGGTTGTTTATATACGACTATCGTGACGCCGCCGCCATCACGTATTTTTTTCGCATATAATAATTGCATCGCGTACACGTGTAAATAATTAATTTTTACATTCACACTTCTTTAGGACAGAAACCAAGATAACTGAATTATCGTAATAAATTTTCAATACTTATTTTACAGTGGCGTAAGAAGAGGATGCGGAGGCTAAAGCGTAAAAGGAGGAAGATGCGTGCAAGGTCCAAATAGACTGCCCATCTTAATTTCTGTAAGTATTTTTGACTGAAATGCATAAAACTATATTTCTAGTTAGATCTGAAATTCAATATCATTTCGAAAGTTTTAATGATATTAGAAGCATAGAACAGATTAAAAATATTTAAGTTTACACATTCGTACAGAGCTTATTCTAAACAGATTTACCATATACTTCAAATAATTAAAATGTTTTATTTATGTTCCAGCTGTTTGCATGAAGCACTATCATGGACGCCTATCACCATAGTCATGAAGGTTGGCATATTCCTGGACTCCCTGGATACACCATACCATTAATTGCACAAGCAGAGAAAAAATATTTTAAAAACGTACATGTCTTGTTTGGTTTAATAAAATGGCTATTCAAGATACGGAAGATGCGAACATTTCTACCTGTCAAAAAATCCCAACTCCATTGATTTACTAGACCTTACAAAAATACTAGGCAAAACTACAATGAACTGTGAAGTTACAACCGATGAAATTCTTATTAACTGCCTTGAATAATGGAAATAATAAATTCTGTATCTGTAAAATAAATTGGTATTCGAAACAGACGCCACTGGCTTAATTTACTAATTTCTGTAAACATTCATCAATATTTGGTGATTCTTTACAGTTCCTTCATTCATGTTGCGTCTTACACGCGCCACGAACCTAATCTAACATAACCTGAAATATATATTTATATGCCGTCAAAATGTGTAGCCGGGTCGCGCGAACTTTATTCCAAACGGGAAAAGTTTTCTATCGATCATCCTACTGTTGCACAACAAATTTACCGAAATATTCGCGAGTTGCTCATGTGCGTTTATATTCAACTGACAATATACACAAGAAGCTAACAGAGGAAGAAATTTCAGAGGATAATAAAGAGGAACATAACCTACCATCGGGCATAGCCGAGAAATATAAAGTATTTCGTGATGAAGACGCAGAGATTATATTCGACGTTGACGAGGAAAAGAAAAGGATTACTTTGGAGGAGCTTAATACTGAAACAGAAACTATCGACCCTTACAAAGGACTGAACATGAACCGTGAGTAAAAAATAAAAATTTCATCAGGCTTCTTTAGTCGACATTCAATAAATAACACGAACATATTTCAGACGGCATAAATGGCGTGTTCGACATCGAAGATTTAGTCGAGCTCCTGAAAAGGGATAATGCTAAGAATATATTCGTAGCTACAGTGCCAGCTGAACTTGCATACGTCGATTATTTGGTAGTCGTAAACGCACGATCGCAGAAGCACATGAATGCACTTGCGAATTTCGTACGCAAAGCGTATAAATTAAAGAAACACAAAACGGATCAGATACCCAAAATCGAAGGAGCGAATTCAAAGGAGTGGCTGGCTTTGGATTTAGGCAATATTGCCCTTCACATATTTTCTTCGGAAGCTAGAGAGTTGTATGATTTAGAGACATTGTGGTCTGTTGGTCCAGAATTTGATGACAAAACACACGAAGTTCATCCCCGTGAAAAATTATACGAGCAATACAGTGCGTTCCTAAATGATCTTCGACCAGCTGACAGTCGTTAATGTATATACTATAGACTAGTACATTCTTAATAAATTTTATTTCAATTATTATGCTTTTATACCCGAAATACCAAGTACCATTCATTGCAAATGAGCCTTAGAAATTCCAATCGAATGCATCTCCCCAAAGGAAGTTGCGTCACAAGACCGCAGTACAGTTTCTGACGCATCACGTATCGTACTTGAAGAATCCGTAATGCCATACTATAGTGTTTTTCTTTGTAAATGGCTTCTCTACCTCTTTCTTGCCTCGTGTGACAACGCACTTACACAAACACATGGGCTGGTACGCGTGTATCCAGCGTGCGTGTATTACCCCCACATGGTATTCTTTTTATCTCCTAATTATTGTTCTTTCTAGAGCAACTAACCCATCGAGGCACAGCTAGTTCCTACGTATGCTTTATCTGGAACCTCCATTCGTCCTTATCAAGTTATCTTTGGACTGACAAGCCGCGTGAGTAACGGCACTGGCACTGTTCTCCCTAAGGCTCTTTTCCATTTTTTTACTTCCTTTTTTCCATTCAGGTCTACGGTGTCAAGGTCCCAGACGTGGTTCGTGGATCGTGGTTCGATTACACAATTTCCCCTTTAATTGTGAGGCCGGTACCGCCGAACGTAGTGAAATGCCAGTTGTGAAATGCTCAACGCGTCGAAACTATTCTGCTCTCATCGAGTAGTGCTCGCACGACCTCGACTCTTACAGTACTTTGCTCTACTCTTCTATTAATATATTCTCTGCTTGTTTGGATTATCCAGAGAATCCAGAAGGCAGATTTCTCAGGAAGGAATCACTTTCCTGGAGCAGCGTGCAAAATCGGATATTCTTGCGGTGAAACCTCTTCGCTGAAATGCAGGGAGAAGGATAAATTTGGTCAACTGGCCTGTCAGTACGACCAAGTGTATAACGGTGCGTGTTGCTTTTCTATAGTGAAATATACAAAGACCACTTACGTGTGACGCTTGTACGAAACGTTGATACGAAATCACGCAGCTGCGATAAGACAATTTTCTTCTGTGACTCATGAGCCGAGTACCTTGCGCACGATTTCTCATTATAGTCTGTTCTCCACCTGGACGCGCAACGTCAACTCCTGCTTTTGAAAATAGTGCAACGATTTTTCAAGTGAAGCATGAAGCAAATTTTTAGTGAGTGTAAGCTGCATTTCCAGAAGGGACAGAATTAAAAGTCTGATTAAACGTTAAGTGAAATATTGTGAATGAGTGAGGTGACGTCAATCAATTGAAAAAGGATTGGGGAATACCAATGTCATGAATAAAGAGAACTCGGAACTGCTTCTAATCGGAATGTCGTGCAGAGATTTTGTGATTAATCGGAGTTATAAGAGAGAGAGAATGAGAAATAGAAAAATATTCTTTAAAGGCTAACAGAATCTTTTTAAAAAATGGTGAATAAATCGGGTCCTATTTGCCAAGCGAAGGCGACGCGATGCCTGAAGGTTCCGCTGAAATCTACAGAACAGATTTATCTGGTCTTCCTGATCCCAACGCTCGTCAATTGCTGTGTCTACGTAGTCCATTTCTCCACGGATTTGGTAACTGCGGTGCAGCACTTCAAAGAAGGCAATCCAATCTGGGGAAGCTGCACGATAGCTCTGATGTATTCGCCAGCGATAGCTTACTTCGTGCTGACCGTTTCAAGGCCGGATTGGTGGATGACAGAGGATGACAAGCTCACCAAGGGCATTGTCATCTGGTTTCTACTTCAGTTGTGTCAATTGATAGCATTTCCTCTATTTGCCCTTTATAGGTATTCATAAAGTTTCATCTAGTTGAATTATTTCTCTTGAAGTCGTGTGCAGTAGCTTTCTTCTCAGGTATGCTGGTCTTATAGTCCTGGCCATAGACGCCATCATGTTGACTGGCGAAGAAAGAACAAAGACTTTAAACGTCGCAGCTAAACCAGCTGCTATAGAACTCTACTTCTTTCTACAAGCGTGGATTCAGGCAGCTCCTCAGGCCATCTTCCAGACGCACTTACTCTTTCGGGTGCAAAAGGTCGAACGGTCCCATCAATCAGGTAGATTGCACATCACCTCCGTTGTTGGATAAAGACTAACACGATCTTTCCTATGCAGTGGTCATCCATACCCTCTGTGTCGTCATGTCAGTCGTGGTGTTGGCCATTCAGACCATGTCCTTCCAAAGGTTTGAGAGCCAACGTGTATATGGTAGAAAACTGCCATGGGCAATGTGGCTAAAGAAATATCGGGATCAGGTAAGTTACCAGTTGATACCGCCGTAAAGGAACAATATTATTTATTAGAAAAATCGCTTCCAGGAATTGGGAGATCTTGAGGAAAAGAAGCCATTGCAGTCATCAGCCGCGATACCAATTTCGGAGAAAGCCGTCATTGAGGTTGCACAGACTGAACCGGAAGTTGATATCGTAACGCTGCCGGAAGAGAGTCAATCAAGGGTGGAGCGTGAATTTCCCGACCAGAGTCTTCCTGCTTTGGAACGTCAAATTTCCCAAACGCCTCCACTTCCTCCGAGAAACGCTCACATAACTCCACCGCCGATGCCCCTGAGAGGTATCACCTCCGTGACGCCACTTCCGGTTCCTGAAATGCCAGCTCCTCCGCGGCCAGACTCCATCGCTCGGAATCTCGACGCGGAGGAGTCAGGAAGCGCAAATCCGGGTCTCGCCACGAGATCCGTGAGTATCCTAGAGTCGACGCAGCGCACGCACAGCCTGCGACTTCCGCAGAGGAAATATTCGACCAAAGGTCTGGAAGAAGATGATCCCATCGGACGATTTCTGGCGTTTCTCTGGTGGTTCTTCTTTATTCTTTCACGCATACTCGCGATCGCAGTATTCTACGAATTCTATCCTGACATCCTTGGAATCGTTATCGCCGTGCACTACGTTCTTATGTTAGCATACATTTTCTATTATTCCAAAGATTACGAAGTGACGACTGTCTGCATAAACCTGTGGTTGGGTCTCGTATACATCGTCAGTGTGATCGAATATAAAATTAAATTCAAGTACCCTGACAAGTGGTTGGCAGCATATTACACATTTGTTATGTTGCAAAATACCATTCTGTCGATAGTTTATTGCTTTTATGCCAACTGGGAAAGCTTCTGGTACATGTACATATTTGTCGTAACTCTCGGGAGTATGGGATTGTGCATTTTGTCCACTATCGTGTATCACGTTCTCTTCAAACCGAAGACGCGTCGTGTCTACACCAGTTGAGGCTATTTTTTCTTAATCTCCAAATTCTTCCATGACTCAGGATTATTCAAATCAGGATTGAGTACGCACTATGGTTTGAGCTTTGTTTTTTTCTTGTTTTTTTTTTTTTTTTTTTTTTTTTCAAAACAATACCGCGAGTGAGTAAATGTACAAAATATATATATATTGGCCAAGGTAGGTCCATTGAGATCAAGCACTGATCGCACGTAGGTACATAGATTTATTCGATGCTAACTGCCGATAGCAAGAGTCTATTACGTAATAGAAAAATGATCCACCTAGAAAACTGGTTTGTTTTTCTTGAATAGTCGCTAAGTTTGACAATACATATCGTCTTACCAATAAATTTATATCGCAATTATTTACAGTATCGTATACTATGTACAACACGATTCTTGTTAGTAGATTGTTTCTCATGTTGTTTAGAATAATATATAACGCTTGCGCAACTTCCGTGTCTTCTTTGTTTGGTATCTCACTCTGTACAGAACCAATGTATCGTTCAACTCGAAATTTAATAGGCATCTCAAGGACAACGATGCGGGATATGCACGCTAAGGATCTCAAATATAAATCATTGAAGGAATTATATCATTTAAGATTAAACGTGAATGTTAGAGTCTCTGTGAAGATTCCCTAATTGTGCCTCGAACATTATGTCATTCAATAGTTTCTCCGCGATGATTCTTTGATCGACCCTCATGTTACGCAATTTCGCGGCGACATTTCGACCTATCGCGTCGAATTCATCCTCGATTACGAACGAATTATTATGAGAAAATTTCAATAGATCACCAGATTCCGGCTCCTCTGATCTCCGTCTTCTCGCTACCGGCGATTCCGACCAATCGGCCGGCTGCTCGCAGCTCTCCTCACTACCAGGTTGATACGCTTCCTAGAAAACAATAAAGATGCCTTTGTACATTATTCATCAGGTCCCATTTAATTTAAATAAATCAGGACATTCTTTTAATTCATAATTTCTTTCAATCCTGTCCGTAGGAGAAATAACAATAAAATTATTAACTATTTCAAATACATTAACTTACTGATTTGTAACTTTTCCTATAACCCCTTTTTGTTCTGACAAATTCTGGACATTTTTCTGCAGATAAATCAATGTACACCATAGCAGGTCTTCTTTGGTTGGACTTGCACTTGATCTTATCGATCATAAATGGATGAACCCTCTAAAACAAAATGTATCAATAAAATAAACATATATAATGCAGACAACTAAAATAATGGTAAATGGAAAGTAAACCTTTATGTGACTCAGGAAATTTCCTGTAGATTTAAGGTTCCCATTAAGCAGCTTTTGGCATTGAAGGCAGCGAACAGTAACATTGGTATCTTCTACTCTAATCACTGTAAAGAACTCTCCATCAAGAATAGCAGGTAAACGAATAGGAGTAAGTGTCATATTTTGCTGAGCATTGGATTGGATCTGTGTAACTTGTGACGGCTGATGTTGCTGTTGTTGATGCTGCTGCTGCTGTTGTTGTTGTTGTTGTTGTTGTACCGCAGCAACCTCATGATTCTCTTGATTTTCAGTTTGAGCCGGTTGTGTCGGTGCTTGGTCAGGTACTGTTTGAGTTATCTCTTGTTGCTGGTTTGCTGCTTCGATCATGCATGAATCGAAAGCTTCAATCTTGGTCTCGTACCTCTGTGCAGGGAAATTGTCCATGGCCAAGGTCGTGTTACGTTTCTCACTGATTGATGGTCGTTGTGAACGACGTTTGGAGCACCCTGAGCAGTTCTTCTAGTGCAGTCCTCAACGACGGTAACGTGGAATACAATTATTTATCTTGGGTTCTTATTGAATTTTAGATAAGCTGACAGATAAGAATGTCATGCGACGCATCTAGATCAGATAATAGATGAGGGACAGCGGGTCCGAGAAGCGAGAGGAACTCTAATCGTGGCAAATCGGGTTACTGGTTACTATCTGCCAACCTTCGAAGAAGAGAAACGATATCCTTGCACGTAATGTTGCCAAAGTACGTAAAATCGTAAAAAAACACGAATGAGCATCTCGACATCTCGTATCAGATTAACTGTTATCTTCCGTTAGCTCTAAAAGCTAATTTGTTTAGAATACTGTCTAATAAAAATATAATCTTCATGTTCCTAAGGATGATACTAAATGGTTCACGCTTGGTAACACTGTAGTAAACAAACGTGTCTACCGCGCACTGAGACAAGTTGATTCCAGGAACAGAATTATTTAATAAATCCAAGTCTCTTCTTCTATCGGCTGCCAAAATCTCTCACAGAAAGTGTTGTATCTTTTCTTCAAATTCTTCGATTTTCATAAGGCAACAGTTGTATCATTAAAATTGAAGAGGAAAGAACTTCATTAAACTGTCAGTCGATGGTGGCTCCACTTGTTAACAGTGAACGACTAGCAAAACATAACCAGCTGCACATGGCGTTATTAGGCGCTACGAGCGCAACGAGCGCGCATTGTTGGTGTGATTAAAATTTAATTCGTGATGTTAAATTTTCATTTTTGACTCAATATGCCAGTTCTGTTAGCGTTGGTTATCTTGTAGATTGATTGAAACACAAGTGGTTATGAATTTAATAATTTTTAAGGAAACATCAAAATTTTACACAGTTCAATCTACAACTTGAAAATCTTTACTGGTTATGGAAAACGTTTTAAAAAATTATCAGATTATACTTGTAGATGGCAGAGTATATTATCTGATATATAAGGAATTAGTTATTGAGCCATTAAAATCTGCACTACTTTACTAGTATTAAAGCAATATCACTGTTATTTGGATGAGATACGACTCACTTGGATATTCATGGATATTGCATATTTTGTATGACTTATTTGCTATAATGTACTGTTAAATAAATATAAACTTGAACTCTCCTATATGTGGCAAAAATACTCCCATATCTGATATACATTTGGATAAGTTTATTCTTTCTGATACTGCTATCATGCAAAACATTGCATCACCAAGAAATAAGAGAATGTTTACATTTCGGAAAGATTCAATGGCCGAGCCTCCTTACAAGAAACTGAAGATGCAATCTACTCAAAAGACTGAATCTACGACATGGAAATCAACAATGTTGCATACATCCAAAAGTCAAGAGAAGAAACTTTTAAAAAGTAGTCACATCCCATTAGCAGAGAAAATGAGGCCAATAAGTCTCGGTGAATACGTAGGACAAAAGCATATCCTTGATTCTAAGATGGTATTGTACCAATTATTGGAGAAGCGAGAAATTCCAAGCATGATACTGTGGGGTCCACCAGGATGTGGAAAGGTAATTATATTAACAAGCAGGAGGATCATTAATTCCAAAGAAAATTAAGCATATCATATTTTTTCAGACTACTCTTGCCACTATAATAGCTCGACTAAGTAATCAAGAAGGTGGAAGTAAAACTATACGTTTTGTCAAGCTATCAGCCACCTCTTGTGGCATTGTTAACGTTAAAGAAGCTGTGAGTGTAGCAAAGAACGAAGTAAAATTTGGTCGCCGAACCATTATTTTTATGGATGAGATACATCGTTTCAATAAGCTCCAGCAGGATATTTTTTTACCCCACGTCGAAGCCGGCACGATTACGTTGATCGGAGCAACAACCGAAAATCCTTCCTTCAGCTTAAATTCTGCATTACTTAGTCGCTGTCGAGTATTCGTACTTGAAAAACTCACCAATACGGACTTGATATCAATTCTACAAAAAGCTGTCGTTTTGATGAATGGGAAAATCTGCGACTCGTCAAACTCTGCAAATGTTGAAAGTTCAAAAACTAATGCATCCGAACATATAAACTTTTTAATAGACATACAAAATATCGAATGGCTAGCTAGTGCATGCGATGGAGATGCTCGAGTAGCTTTAGGTGGATTAGAATTAGCAATTCAGTGTAAAATGATAAGCAATACTGCATCTCAATTACAAAATCCTGAAACGATAACATTAGAAGATATTAAAAAAAGTCTCATGCGATCTCAAACATCGACAGAGAAAAATGGCGAAAATTGTCAGGATTTGGCCTCTGCGTTGCATAAGTCTATAAGAGCAGGAGAGGCAAATGCATCGCTTTACTGGTTGGCAAGAATAATGGCAGCGGGGGAGGATCCTGTGTGCATAGCAAGACGTTTAATAAGAATAGCCACAGAGGATGTGGGTCTAATCGACCCGGATGCTTTGAGTTGGTACCATTAATTATTATGATTGCTTTTCTTAAACTGTGTACATTGTTGCTAAATCCGCATTCCTCGATTTTCTAGGTATTGCAGTTCACACAATGCACGGCTGTCAAATGATTGGTTTGCCAGAGTGCGACGTCTTGCTCACACAGTGCGTCGTTTACTTGGCCAGATCGCAAAAATCCCGAATTGTGGATAACGCGCTGAGAGCAGCGCAGCAGCTTGTGCTAAACCAAAAGGGACCACAGCCATCCGTGCCGCAGCACATACGTTGTAGATCGGGACAGGGAAAACTTATGGCAACGCTAGGTATATAAGAAGCATTTGTTTTTCCTCAGTCTCTGCATAATTTTTCTACAATGAATCATTTATCATAGGTCCAGCACGGAAAGATCTGATTCGAAAGGAAGACAGCAGCAGGCATCATTTACCGGAGGGTTTGGAAAATGTAAATTTTTTTCAAAACTATGACGAGGAAGATTATTTCGCCTAACATTACATAGCTGTACAAAAAATTTAAATTTTGCAAAAGGTCTAATAAATCGAATTTTTTTAAGTTTTAAATCTTCAATTGCTCACAGTCGGTGGTAAATCATTGCAACACGAATGCTATGTATGCTCAAGGTCAGCGAATTCCCAATCAGGAGGTTCGCAAGAAGTCAAGGTCGAAAAGTGTTACGAATCTCTAGGACGCGGCGAAGGTGGAATCACGAGGGAGCAACGAGCGCAATCACGAAAGAAGCGTGGGTGAATCAGTCACGAGTAGCCAAGAAGCATGTGATATAGAATTACAATGACGGTAAAGAGGAGAAGAGGGGGCGAGGGTCAAACGCAAGCAGGCAACGTTACAAGCGTCAGCTGACATCAGAGGCCAAGACAAGCAGGCAGCCAACCGCACAGGCAGCCGTGGTTCTCTTTCGACGCCGCGTTCAGCGACGATCAGTCGCGATCCTTTTTCCTCTCGCGCAATCTTTTTAAGTCATTACCAGTTGTTGCCAGTTCGTCGAACCTCGCGCCGTTTGTCCCTTATTCCTGTGTCTTCGTGTTAAATTACAGTGTTGTTGTGTCAAGTCAAGAAATACGGTCATGAAAATCTGGACGTCCGAACACATTTTCAAGTGAGCCACTCGCCCTTTAACTCCATTAATTGAATCATAGCCAGCGAGGCATGTCAAGGAGAGAATGTAGGACTGTCTATTGCACTTTCCTTACCTCAGGATGGCATTTTCTGATTCCAGCCATCCCTGGGAAACGGTGACGCAAGCTGCGTGGAGAAAGTATCCGAATCCCATGAATCCTGCAGTTATTGGCACAGATGTCATCGATAGGAAAGTCGTGAATGGAGTCTTACATACTCACAGACTCGTCTCTAGTAAATGGGGATTCCCAAAATGGGCACAAGCTGTGAGTACTTTTCGTTTTCTGTTATTTGAACCTTGTCACAGTGAGATTTTTGTCATTTTACTGCCACAATGGCGGACATAACCTCCAAGCCTTGGAACGGAGGTTATTCATGGCGTAATGACGGTTTTATACTTTCATTAATACTTGACTCATTATTCCCTGGCATACAAAATCCTTACGACGTTCTAAATATTGTTTAACATAATAAATTTTATTGTGCAGTGGAATTATAATTTTGTGCAGCCTGCTGACTTCCCCTTGATGACTGTGGTTCCCTTTAATGTATCTATCTACTGCATTAATACATTTCATTCAATTGCTTCCTGTGCGAGGTTCGCTTAAATATTTATTTCCATCGCAAATGAAACCATTTTTACAGTGATAGCTGTGCATCAGAATGTTAATTGAAAGATCATCACGAGAGTTAAGCCTGATAGTAGATTATATATTTCTATTACCAAATAGGAATAGCAGAATAAAACACAGCCAATTTTAGTTGATAGGTTGTTCAATGAAACCGACGACCTTTCTACATTTCCTTTTGAATAGACTCAGGGACGTTTAATGATACTATACCACCATCTACAATTTCTACTTGTAGTTTACCAAAGTGCCTAAGCAACCACTGTTTCACAACCATGCTGTTTGTTGTATTTTCCATGGAAATAAGAACAATCAGCAGGCTGCGTCAAGCGATTGTATTTATCGATGGAAACGATGACGAAGACCAGATTAGTGACTTCGTGCAGTGAATGCGGTGCAATAAGCGTAATCGATTGATGACGTCGAAGGTTTTATATGCATCACGGTATAAGTTTTTTTGACGGCATCTGTAGACGACCTTGTCAAATTTGTGTAGGCTCATTTGTCGTGTTTAAATTTATTACTCGGTCGGTCTTATACTGGACTAAAAAATACGCTATGCTTCAGGAGGACCCGCTCCGATCGATCTGTACCTTCCTAGGGTAAAAGTCTTTGGCACAGAGGAAATCTCGGCTGTCGGTATGGTATCCTCTGTTCCATGAATCTGCACGCAGTACGTAGGTATCCTTATTGCTGGGAAGCTTTACACTGATGTAAAGTTACGTGACGCTTGGTTGAATTCTTTAGAGAACAATTGAAATTCAAAGAGAAGACAGAATTCGACTTAATAATTTCTGCCTGCAGCGTCATTTCAGAGGCACGGAAGTTTTGCCAGAAGCGACAAGAAAGCGGCGGCGCTTCTGTTTTGTAAGTCGGGAAATGCAAAGCAGTAAAACAAACGTTTCTCGTATCAACTTTCGTAATGAGCCTGTTCGATGTTACGTTGCCTGGCAATCTTCCAGACACGAAGGGACGAAAGCGAAGAAGACACTGGCTGCTTCTTCTTTTTCTCATTCGGATTGTAAGCTTCGCTGATTATCCTTTTTGTTCTGTCGGTATTTGCGCGAATCTCACCGTCGAAGCCCTTCTTTCGTACGGGCCGCTTCCTTTAGCAGGATTTTCTATAAACTTGGCCGTTTTGTAAAGGCATTTTGTAAAACCGCTTGAAAGCAACCCGAAAGCCTGTATCAGCCTCGTATCGGATGCCGAGAGAGACGAACTTAAATGAAACGGCCGGCTTCCATTGGAGGCTCCCTATGAAATTACTGGTAGAAGGGAAAGTGCAAAAGGCGAATTTCAAACGGGCCACTGTGTTTTCATTAGATACCTTCTGACGTTACGGCGTCGAATGCCGGAGCGGTCGGCTCTACTAAAACTCCTATAGTAATTAAGAAGAGGGTTTTGCAGTCCACATTTTTATTGGCCTCTCCTCCTTCTTTCTTTTTCTTCTTCTTCATTTTCATCTTTACTTTCTTGGTAAAAAGGAAACTTTCCATATTCCTGTAAATAACTGTTAAATCGTGCAGCGTGGTTTTAATCAGGGTGCAACACCCGTTTTAGAAAGGATCTATGTATTCCTCCCCTATAAATATATCGCATGGACGATTAATCGGGAGGAAAACAATAACTTAAATGTACTTAACGCGCAGCCCAATTAGTGTCTTTCTAACGACCTAATTATTCATACTAATTTGTTAATAATTTCGTACTACCTTTCGGGTTTGCTACCCCGCTTTATCCTATCCCTCCCCTGGTCCACCGAAGTGCTTATGCCTTCCAATTATTTACAGCCGGTAATTTGTTTTAATTATTGCCCGGAATTAATTAATTTCCATAACTACCGACTCGCCGTGTAGTAGCCACCCCATTGCCCAACTATACTCAGTCTACTCCAAATTGCTGTCAATTAATAACGAAATTCTCATGCTCTCTTCGACTATCTGACACTTTTTCTCTTTTTTTTCCTTCTCTCTCTCTCTCTTGCACCCAATGGACACTTCCACGCGCATGTCCATATATTTTCTATACACGGGAGGTTTAATTGAATCGAAGAGTCAATCTGTTATTCGACAAGTTTCGATTTTTCTTGATCCGATAATTGTCCATCCATTCGTTATCTCCGCAGCGTGCAAACACATCCTTATGGATGCTCTACTGCCTTTAAAAATGTTATCAACATGGGATTATTTGCATTTCGATGAAGTCCTATCCGCATCTCGTTGTTCTCGATGGCACGTGCCTGAGTGATTCCATTGATTTTCCACCAAATCTACTCGGTTACTACGAATTTGGACTCCACGTTCTATTTGAACGATAAGCGAAATCATTTCAGTCTATTCCGTATAATTTGCACATCTTTAGATAGGCAAAGCGTCGAGTCGTATCTCAGTCTTTTGCTTTGACTGGCAGAGAATGAAACACTCAGTGATAAGTGATAAGAACCGTCTATCTACCGAATACTAATCGTGAATACTGGATCACTCGGAGGAGAGGTAAACGATCGGCCTCTAGACTCTTATCTTTCTCGAACGATAAGTAGAAAGTGTAAAGGTTTCCACGCCGTTCCTATCGTTACGTGTATAGTCACGATAAATTCTTTAGATATTCTTTAAATCTGTTTAATTAATATATTTGAAATTTTTATTACAGCTGATTGGTCATGCGAGCGTCTGTTACGCTAGTGAACGCAGCGAAGTCGATCCCGCCAACAGGCAAATGGTTCTCAAGACGAGAAACGTAAGTGCATCCCATTTTAATGTTTCTTTTCTAGTAGATAATTGACTGTCTCTTGTTAGTACGTCATAGGTATACTGCTATTAGATATGGCAGAGAGCATTAGGTAAGACGAAATAGCGCCAGTTCGGTTTCGCGGCCAAGATTCTGCGGAACGACACTCTTTGTTATCGTGTTCCGCATGTTCTTGATCCATCCGGACTATTCTGGTCTGTTGCTCGAGACTCAGGACGGATTAAGAACTGTCGGGTTGCCTGAGTATTTGCATCTCTCTCTGTCCACTGGGCCGCGAAACCTTTTGCATTCGAAAAAAGAAGCTGCTGCTTTTCCATTAGCATTAGCATTGGCATCAGTGTTTGCGCTACTATTATACTTACAGCCCTTACGTAACGACGTTACACTGACAAAGTAGCTAAGTACGTGAGGCTGGTGTCAGCTGGGAAAACAGAAGCTGCTGGTGCATGCATCGAGGGAGAGAGGGAGAGAGGGTGAGAGGGAGAGAGGGGATGCCAGAGCAACGGTAGCCTATCGGCCACCTTCGATAAACTTCGATCCGACCGATCGATTAATTAGAAAGATCGAACGATTCGAGGTGCTGGTTTCCCTCTTTCTTTTTCTCTGTGCTAGCTTGTATTTCTGTCTCATTTATTTTTTTCCAATGTATATTCCTACGAGAATAGGACAACGCAAATCACTTCTGATGTCTATGCAATTCTAACAGTAAGTGGAGCATATTAGTTTTTTGCTGGACAGCTGAATGCATATATATATATATATTTAGCACGAGTAGCAGGCTGAGTTTCATCCTGAATCCTCTTGTTGAGGTAATAACGATTTGGCGAAAAATGAAATTTTGCGCGCACCACTTGACGGTGAGTGAGAAAGTGCAAATGAAAGGGATCACGACGTGGAGTATTCACCAGTGGAACTCTCGCGAAATTGCAAAACGAGTTCGCGCGACAGATTGTTTCTAGATCGTGTCGCAGAAGCTGAAAAGGATCCACCCTGACGGAATCTGAATTTTCTTAGTTTATCTTTCTCTCTCTTAAGCTCTCGTTGTTCTCGTTGGCGTTCTAGAGACGTTGCAGTCATCGAAACACGAAGGATGAAACGATCGAGCCGGAACGACTAGACGCCTCGCGTCGCGATGCCACCTTGGGAGAAATTACCTCGGCATGGCGATTCACATGGAACACACGTATCTGCCGCGTTGTAGGATTTATGTGAAAGTTCGATTCAGTGCGGATCCTGGCCTGGAAGCTGCGCTCCTTTTTCACCCACCTCTCTTCCACCTTCTTCACTCTGGCATTTTCCTCTCTTCTTATTTTTATTATTCCCATTCTTTCCTATGCGTTCCTCTCTATCCATTTTCTCTTGTTTTTATTTCAAGTCCGTTATTCTTGGCGCGTAGAGAAGTTTGATGGTCGCCGACAATTTCGATGATTCGACGAGAAAGTCGAAGTGCACCTGCAGTAAAAAAAAGCTCTACTGTTTCGCGAAGATATGCCGACTTGCGAATCTTCCTCCTCGATATCCTTTTATTTATTTATTTCGTCCTCCCTCAGACGCTTCCCCTCCTTGCAATGCATCCGGCGTCGCGACGCCGCGAGGAGCGATGCGCGCTCTCCTTTATCTAGCTCCGGCTCTCTTTTCCTCTTCCTTCTTCGTCTCACCTCCTTTCTTCTCTCTTTCTCTTCTGACCATCCCAAGCATCGATCGGCGTAATTCAGGGATCGTTTGAAATTTCGATTCAGACTATCCAGAGGGTGGATACGATAGGTTATTGATGCGCGCATTACCGGGGTGCATTGCCCCAGGGGGTGCACCAGAGGTGCAGGCTGTGCTGCCCGGCATCGCTTCCCCTTTCACCGCTCTCGTTTTCTCCAGCTCATCGTCTCACTCAGCAAGGGAGATCGGCAACCTCATCGAAGATCGCGCCATGTTCGAAAAAGAGACGAGGTGCTGCCTGCCGAGTATTCGATGCATTATCGACATGATGAACGACCTGCAGGTGGAACCGGAAGTGCCGGAGGGTCGGAAGAAACGTTGGACACAAAGAAAGTTCAGCTGAAAGGACTGCGCGTCCCAGGAGTAGATCGTAGAAGTGGACCAGGAATTATCTTCAGAGATTCCATGTTCTATCTCCGAAAGCGAATAGTCGTTTAGGAGCAACCGAGTAGCATTATTCTTGCTTTATGGTGTTTCTCATTCCGCTTGCAATTAAAGCATAGCCATCAATTTTCGGACGTAGAGGGCAGCGCCATAGGATTCTTCTTAGCTGAGTTATTCCCCTGCATTCTCCCTCTGTTCGCAAGCTCAAACTAAAATTGAACAATTCCCCATGGGTGCAGCCACGTTGTTTACCCATACAAGTAACGAGAGGCATGGAGTTACAGAGCTATGGGGTTTGCTTACCCTGGTGCCCCAAGCTATACGACCTATTCCCTTTCCGCACGAGAATGCGAGTGGCGTAGCTACCTACATGGTGTAACTAGCAACTTGCTTCGTGTTGTATTCTACCTAAGCTCCCAGTCCAGCTAGGTTATATCCTATCCAACCTATCCAACCTATCCAACCTATCCAACCTATCCGACATCGAATCCCAGGAGGGAAATATCTTTTAGCAATTTCCCTGGCACGCTGCATACGTTGCTCCTGCACGTAACCTAAGGTAATGCAAACTAGGCTAAGCTAAGCTAAGCTAAGCTAAGCTAAGCTAAGCTAAGGTGTTCTTGGGATGGGAGCGAGGGACTCTCCACTATGCCTTTTATGCGTTTACCGACTGCAGCACCAGTAGGATAATTGTTCAATTTTAAAGCTGGCAAATTAGAGGGAGAATTGACGTGTGTCGTCAAAAAGTTGCTCGTGACGCAACGCGTGAATGAAATTGATAATGGACCAGTGTGGTATATCGTTCCTGTTAAAGGGTGCGAGAGAGCGTGGGTGGCAAAAGGAATGGAGAGTGAGGGGGAACGGGATAGGAGAGGTTTACTGGGTTTCCTGGACTCTCCATGGAATTTGCGCGGCTCGACCAGGGATACAACTGGCGACTGAATTATTGTACGCGCGGTCCTCTAAATCATAAAAACAACAAATTGCGAGAGAGTAGGCGAGAGTTCATGCACGACACCTTTCTCTCTCGCGCAAGCTCGCGCCGTCCTGTCGCCCCTTTGGAATAGCTACATAACGCTGCTAGTGCCAGCACTTTTTGAATCGATTGAAATATGGAGTCGAGAGGCGCCGGCTTAATGAAAAATGGTTACGCCGACCTGGACGAGCCGCGTCACGGCCCTGTGCAGAGGCCGTGCACTCTCCTCCTTCTCGATCAAACTCATCGTTGATTGCGTCCTCTCAAAAAAGAAAGAAAAAAAAAGCAAAGCAGTCTGTCCGTTTTGAAACCTAGTCCTTCGATGGATGTCCTTTCATACTTCAAATTGATCGAATCGATGTCAAAGTCCACTACTAGGACGGTGCACAGGTTCGTTTGGAAACTATCTCGAGTGGAATTAGAGCTGGCAGATGGTTGGCGAAACACGGCGGCAAATATTGGGAAACATGAGGAAACAGAGGGAAATATTGGCGAATGGTAGAGGATGCTGGAACAACCCTTGAGCTTCGTCTCAAAAGTCCTCTCAATTACGTGGCGATGCTAATTACTAGCTCTTTAGTAGGTCCTTAAGTCGAAACTGCAGTTTCCATTGCACAGACAAGCTTCTCTCCTTCTCACTTGCTCTACCGAGTGCTCAAACATTCTCAGGCTCTCTGACGCTCAAGGAACTTTGTTCCTCGATCGGTCTTAGTTTCCTGTTCGTCAACCACATGTGTCACACAAGGCTCTCGTCTTCTGGCTTCTGTCTACCTCGATTTGCCTAGACTCCTCGCATATAGTTTGTCGCCAGACGCTACATGCGATTCGTGCTTGCGCTCATAGTAGTTACTCAGTTGCGCAGTTGCATCTGCGGCAGTCGACACTAAACCATCCATGGGAAATGAAAAGCAAACGTGCGCCTGGATAAACGTGGAAGAATCGGTAAACATTAGTTTTAACGGAAACCGTGAGAGAAGCAGCAATTCGGCGGACTGCGGCAGGGGGGAGGGATGGCAGGACTGGGAGAAGAGCGAACATTTTTCAATTAACGTCGATGCTCATCGTCGGTGCTGGAGTCCCGTGAAAAAAAAGAGAAAGACGGAAGATGGGAAGGAAAATAAAAATAAATTAATTACACCTTTTGGGAGTCGATACTGATTAAAGCGGCTAAGGACACTCGTTTACAGGGAAGCTTGTAAATACATTTAATCAAGTTCAACCCGTAGAAGACGGGAAGCCGATTTTTCGTCTCTACGTCGATCTCGTATTTTTCCTACAGTATCGTTTCAATATATGTATTAAAGTTCCAAGTGAAAAACTGTAGAAGTCCTTAAAAAATCCGTCCGTCCTCTAGAGGTTAATTTGCTGACGAAGAGAGAGCGACTCGGAGCTGCTCTGTGTACAACTACGTTGTACCACGTAGTTGGTCAACTTCGTCGTTCTCCTCTTCCTCCTTCTCTCTTCTACCATTTACCTCGTGATCACGATTTTTGCCACCATTGGCATTACATCGGCACGTCATCCCACCAGAGCGTGTTATCGTAATTAAACGTTACTTCAAACGAGTTAATTGGCAGCGAGGATAATTACTAAAGACGCACGCAACACGCAAGAAGGCAGACTTATGATGAAGGACTCCTTCTAGGCTCATTTTCGCGATGCAGAGAGGAAGAATCCATCAGGATACTTCAGGGATTTCTGCTGAGGAACTCATCGCCATTTTTAATCGACCACAGGGCGGAAGAGTTTCCTCGGTTGAGGAAATCGCCAGGACTAAGACCGCTTTCTATTTCCATAGTAGCCTGGAGTTGTTTCGTGAGAAGCTTCAAATGAAAAGTTCACTCTAGCAGCTTGCCTACTCTTACTTCTTGTTAACGAGAACTGGCTGAGAGGGATTCTCGCCAATTAAAAGCAACCTAAATTTTCGTAAACCTGTCCAATGACAAAGAGCACAAATGACAGAGAACCGGATAGAGTAAATCGACTAAAGTAGGCAGAATGGAAGATAAACGTCTCGGCAGAGCTAAACTCGCCAATATACTTGTTTCAAGTTTAAAGTGGATTTGTGCAAGTACAAAAAGTCCAGCTGAGCTGCCTGTAAAGATAGGAGAACTTAATACAACGAAAATGTGGATACAGGGGACTATTCGGAGATTATGGAAATGTTGATGAAGGGGTTCGGGGGGTTAGGGAGGTTAGGGAGGTTCAAGAGGTTCAGCAGGGTCAATAGGTTGATGAGATGCAGGCTGAGAGAGAATTGGTCGGGATAGTTTCTTGCGGGTGGACGCTTGTGTGTTATGCAACACAGTTGGCTTCACTGATTGGTAATATGGCGTCCTGGATGCAGGCTGCATCCTTCCTTCGTAAGCCACAATGCCGCGGGCGTTAATTTCCACGCTGAACGTATTGCACCCCGGCGATTCAATTGTGCGAGCCTCGCGACCACCATTCCTCCCGTCGACTGGTGCTTCTAATAATGCGCTCGCAATCCACCCCAGCGAATGTGGGGTCTCTGAGCCCCTTTGAGCTTTCGAAAAATATCCAATGAAATTTCGAAGAGACCGATGCCGATTTTGCAAATTTCGGGATAAATGAAAATAATGGTATGGAGGTGAGCCTTCAAGTAGAATCGTTCCCCGGACAACCCCGAGTAAAGCTTTCTTCGTTCTACTGTGGAAAACTTCCTCCTGAGGATTCTTAGGGGGTGATTTCTTGACTTTGCGAAGCACACCAACTCCAGAGATCTCACAGATATCTAGACTTCCAGACCTTTAGACCTCCAGACTTTCAGGCCTTACTCGCAGGAGAATACATGTAGTTGAGGGTTTGCCTTTAGGGTGGTTATAGTGTTATAGACTACTGGTGAACCGGACCAATTCGCCCGTCGGGGATCGGCCTGCGCATCAGGGTGGTTTTGCGAACGAGCCAACGAGAGGGGAACGTAAAAGCCTCGAGTTTTAGGTTTTAGGTTTTTTTTATCTTTTTCTTTCTTTTTTCTATCGCTACGGGAAACGTTTACGCGTCGGCTCTCGTTTGCAGCCCGTATTTCACCGCATTGATTATTTAAGGGTATACTCGCGGCGCAAGTTCGAGGAAAATGGGCAACTCGATAATTTTCCAACTGCGTGTAAAACCACCCTTTACCGATCCGCCCCATTTCACGAACATTTACCTTCTTTTATTTAACACGCCTAATGACTTCTTACCCTGTGGTCTACTTTCAGCTGACGTTTTGCAACTACATAGCCGTTGACGAGACTCTGAGGTATATGCCGGACCCTCGAGACACCAGTAAAACTCTACTCACTCAGGAAGCCGTAGTCACTGTCCAGGGGGTTCCTCTCACTCACTACATGGAAGATCTTTTAACCTCGAAAATATCGTTCAATGCTGGCAAGGTGAGTTCCCATTTTTTTTCCAATCTGCGTTTCAATCGATTTCTCTATTTATTGATTCTTTGGTCATCTTACTTATTTCTCTTTAATTTATAATTGTAATGCGTCTGACGGTTGACCTTCTCCCCCGCCCTCCCTAGCGCGACATAAAATCGGCCAAGGATAACGAAGAATTGCTAAACGCCTTCACTTTAGAATTGATCGAAGACTGAATGTTCGCCTTGTGTGATCGCTGTGTTTCAGGGACGTCAGGCAATGGAGTGGGTAATTGGTAAAATCGAATTGGAAGTTAAGGATCTGGCGAACAGCGCCGTAAAGTCGACCGACGAACTCCTCTTCCAAACGCGACGCCAATTGGACGACCTCACCAGCAAGACCAGAAAAAGCATGGACGATCTTCAGCACGCAGCGAAAAAATCATTCGACGAGATACACAATCTAACAACGCCACCATCCTCACAATCAATGCCCAAGTTATAGCTAAGGTTCCGCACTAGTTTCAATCTTTTTAATTAATTCCGAGGAGAAAGAGGGAGAAGAGGAAGAAACAAGAGGTTCGAGAGAGATGCACGGGAGGAAAAAAGAAAGCTTTTTGTTCTTGTGCTCGAAGACGAATCGAAAATACCACCGAGTGTTTTGCCGATTTTCTCCCAAATGACCAACAAACCAATGATCCTGTCTGGGAAGAATCGAAGCGAGAATCAAAAGTTCCTGATGGATCTAATAAAAAGTTATAACTTACTTGGATTTCTCTCTTTGACTAGCGTTTTACTATCAGCTCCATTGGCATTAGCTGTGGCGCTTCCCGTAACTTGGGACAACCAAAAGTAAATCAATTTTGAGAATGTGGTTGTTAACCGACTGAGAAAGGATGATGAGACAGAGATAATAAAATGGATCAAAAGAAGCCAGAAAGTTGCTACCTTGTAGAGGAATCTCTACATTCCTTGGAGAACACCGACGTTACGGATTGGTTACGTCAAAGAATGCGGCTTTCGATATTTCTGTTATTCCCTTTATAAAGTTTTCAATCAAGCACATTCTTCGTATCGCAGTCCGATCGCAACGACTTTAGACTCGAGACTTGAGACTTCGGAGCATTCGAAATTGACACGATCGGTTATCGCACTTTTGATTCATTCGCTCAGCAGGTTCTTATCAGCGACTCGATCGATAACAAGATTATTGTCATTCCTCAAGACGAATGATCCAGTCGGGAGTACTCGAACCCACCAAGAATCAGAAGAAAAAATTCATACGCCACTTTGTGGTCAAGAATTTCGCTCGGGTTTGTTTAATGCGTAATCGAATGATTAAAGTGCTTTCGATACTGGAAGAAAATTCGAGGCATCGGAAAGACACTAGGAGTTGCAAAAAATATGAATGATTAAGAAAGGAGGTAATACAGAACGAAAGGGAGAAAGGGAAAAATGGTAAAACGAGAGAATTAATGAGAGACAAATAAGACAAGTTTTCTTTCAATAGGGAAGATCGTTTAATCTCAATTTCATTTCGATTTCACGACTTTGTGCGCTTTAGCATGTCACTTGAAAAAAATCGCTTACGTTTACTCGATTAGATTTTTTTCTTTTTTCCACATTTCCCACGCGTTGTCTACTTCTTTCGTACATGATAAAATATAGCTGTTATAACATTGTTTTTCTTTGTTTCGCGAAATTCATATTCGCATAGAATATTTGTGAATTTTCGAAGAATTAATGTGGACGAAGATACCTCACGCGGTATCACGCTACAACGAGGATCGACAGGTCGAGTATGTATGGGAAGATTTTCTCAAATTTTATTTTCTCTTGGCAAAAAAGAGAGTGTACATATAGAAACTAGAAAAAGTTTTTTTTGCAGATTTTTTCTCAATCGTAGAGAAAATAAAATTGGATTGCAATGACGAATTGGGATTAGAAAGTGCAAAATCTTTTATCTCATTGATTGTGCTAGGCAAACGAAATACGAATGCACCTGTACTCGTTTCTATTTCCGGAAGCACGAAAATACTTGTAACAATAATGAATAAACCCAAATAGTATTTCTTGTGAATATCACACACAGTGTATTGAATTGTGTTATCACTGACAAAGCACCTTGTCTCCCGTTTCAGAGGATATCTGAAATTCACTGTTTGCGCCATTTTTCTAGAAAACTAAAGCAAAGTACGTGTGTGAGTGCGTGCATGTGTGTTTACCGGTAAACGTGAGAAAACGCATGAGGATGGGATTACGATGATTCGAACGAAAATTCTCTCGTTCGTAGTTACGTGTGGGAGCACGCAGAAATACACGGAGAAAATGGAAGTGGTGAGAGAAACGGGATTCGAATAATTACACGAACACGGGAACAAAAAGCGTCTGATTGTCCGCAGCCCGGGAGGGATAATTCGAGTTACGGGTTTGACAATTAACTCGGAGTCCAGTAGCAACACTTGTTCAGGATTGGTTGGGATGGTTGGGACGGTCGGGACGGCAGAATGGGAACCTGGGCAAACTTGACATGAGGATCGCCACGGTGTGTAAGAGATAATTGATGACGTTCCGGTTCATCGAACGGTTCGTCTGCTTTGTAACCGAGCAGAGTCAAATATTGACAGCCTCGGCCGATGGCGATCACAAGTCCTTTGTCGACATTCCACAGTCCACACACGCTCTTGATCTCCAACCGAGAGTTTCCCGTTGATGTTCCCACACCCACCCACTCTCCCATAATGTCTCCTTCCTAAGCTGACTTTCGCAGAAGCGTCGACTCCTCGAAACTGGATAAAACAATTCCGCGAGTCAAGCACAATTAATTTAAAAGATTGAAGCTACGTTCTGCCGCGTCATCCCCCTACAGCGTGGATGAGGACAGATATTCTCGCTGCCATTAGAGAGAAAAATTCGATCCGCAGGATCTATTTTCGGTTCCAACACCGTCAGGATATACTGCATTTTCTGCAACACCGAAACAGTACTTGGGCGACGGTCAGGTGCGCTAAAAGAGCATAGTGCTGCTGTACTGGTCCATCTGCTACTAGTTTCTTTAGGCGTCTTGTGTTTGTGTGCTTATACATATCCCTAATTAGGAAATTCTAAGATTGTCGATATGTAACTGTTACTTTGTATTTACTGGGACGCGGTTATCGTGCCGAACGGAGACTTCAGTATTCCTTCTTATTTGTTATTAATTATGCTGTTACGATATCTCTTAGTTTTAAGTTATGTGCGGTACTGTCTAATTATAGTTCCATTATCTAACAGCTGTCTATTTATTATGCAATCACTTGACATTTATAAATATGCAATTTCCTTATTTACGTTTTACTATATTGTATGCCTTGTATAGATTGTATAATACCTGTTTTTAATACTTGCTCATACGTAGCAGCTTATATTCCTCTTTAAGCGCTCTAGTAGCCACATGATTACTTTGTACCTCGATTTTCTGGGCCTGGCCTTTTATCGAATAAAATGTTTCCCTCCCTTTCTCTCTTCTTCTCTTTCTCTCTCCCTCCCTTTTATCGAAGCTCCGGTATCTCCTGCTCGTTGAGAGCATTGTGCGAAAAGGTTTCACGATCGTAAAGGGGATTCGACTTTCAGGATTCTCTACTCGAGGACCCACGTTCCGATGAAAAGGAGGAGGAGGAGGAGAGGAAGAAGAAGAAGAAGAAGAGGGCTCATGGTTTACACATGGTGACGGCTTGTCATGCCGTAAAAGCTCTCCCGACGAACGACGTACGGTCAAGAATATCTACTCGCATCCTCGTCCTCATCCTCGGGTTGCTTCTCAATTCACAACTTCGTGAAAGCTCCTTGGATTCTTTTTCTATGCCTCCTTATTCGGCCTCTCCTCCTTGTCTCGTGCTCGCACCTCCTTCTGGCTTGGCTTCGCAGCATCCACCTTCTCCCTTGGGTCGAGTACGGGCTAAGCGATTTTCTTTGAAATAAATTCAGCGACGCCTCAGGACGCCCCGCGTCCTCCTCCGCGACTCGAGAATCCTTCTCGTCGCCTCCTCGTAAACTCGCCCGGGTAATTTCCCACGGACGTTAAAAAGTTTCGGGCGTCACGAGTTTCAGCACGACGGATTGGTCGCTTGACAGTTCTGCAACAACGTCTTTTTTATGGGATTTTTGCCATCTGCGTCCGTCCTGCTAATGCGAAAACAACACACGCACTCATCTTGGTGGATGGCGTGCGTGCACACGCACTCAGTCCAGCAACGCACGAAGCAGGTTACTAGAATTTCTACAAGAATGGAATGGAATGATTACCTACCCGGGTGATCGCAAGAGCTTTATCCATTCTTCTCTTAAAACTAATGATCGATATAAACGCTAAGACGCTAAGACAGCCTGCATTCCGTAAAGGCATCCCTTCGTTCTCTCAAGGCCGCATTTCATTGGGCGATCGTTCAAAATTAGTCGATAACTCGAAAGAAGTAGATACTTAGATAGTTACCGAAGAAGGCGATGCTGATGGCGGTAGGTGAGTAGCTGGCTGAGAGTTCAGAGGACGACGGAAGCATTATGTATAACGAAAGACGTTGAGCTGTCGCGAGCATGGAAGCGACGCCGTGCATACGCCACCCTCATCAGCATACAATTATCTTTACGCTCTTTTTTTTTATGATTTATATTTAGTGTCACCCTTGCGCGCTCGAGGACGCCGCCAAGCGTTCCAGCCCCCAGGACAGCTTTTACGAGCGGAACTTCGGAAGTTAACGTCCTCGCGAGAGAGGTTGCTTCTACGAGATTCGAAGGGTCTGCCACCCTCTCGCGATACGCCCTGAAATCGAGGGCGCGAATACCCAACTCCGAGAACTAAGGGTGCCGCTGATCGCTTCGATCACGTATTAGGGTTGGAGCGGGTTGAAGAGTGATTATCAGCTCGCCAATGTCATTTAGCACCAGGCTGCCGAGGTTACCGCAGTGAAAGGTTTTCCTGACAAGGTTCGACGCACGAGAGATTAGGGCTTTTGCTCGAAAATAAAGTAAGACATTGCGTGATTATTCTAGCGCAGTGTAGCCAACAATTGAATAATAAAACGTAATAATCAACCTTCCAACCTTCTCTCATTCCTTTTGGTATTTCTTGCTAGGATGGTCTCCATGGTTTCGTACGACTACACGTTCGCTGGATGGGGGGTTGGGGGTAGTATTGCCACCCAACAGGAGGTAAGCATTAATTAAATTAATGCAACGGCCAGACACGCAAACAGCCCATTTCTGGCCTTTACTTCGCACCATTTGGATTTTATTTTTCGTCGTATTAAACGAGGTAGCCCTCCGTGCACGTTCGACGTGCCCTCCTGTGCCGGATCGTTCCCCGATATTGCCCGATTTTTTATTTCCTTCTAAAAAGCAGCTATAGCAAACTCAGAGCCGATATCTTGCTACCGGAAACTGTCAGGCAGCCGTGGGTTTCGATTTTGCGATTCTCTTTAAGATATATCGCCTCGCAGATCGTTAAACATTTACGTTAGACGTCCATATCAATTGACTTTGAGGAAGGACCAATTCGTCACGCATTGACGTTGGCCCAATCATTTAGTTACAAGTTTCTCCTCTTGCTGCCCTTATTCTTCTCCCTTTCGGCTGCCTGACTGGGCAGAATTCTCTTAGCGGTTACGTCTTCCGAGGGTTCGCCCACTGGACCCTGGATGGCCTTTGCTTTTTATAGCAGTCTCCCCTACGGTCTTATCAGCAGCCCTCGTTCTTTCAGTCGGACGGCCGGCGTCCTTCTTGCCGCCTCTCGATATTTTCCCTCGTCTTTGCGTTCCCACTTGACGTCGGCGTGGTGCTCCATTACGCACGTCGAGAAGAGCCGCAAGTGTTTCCCACATAGATATCCAATCGTGGAGTGAACTCCACCAAGAAAGGAGGGTCGTTTGCCAGACTCGAAGTTTGATTTTACTGTTTCTAGTCGGGATCGCGGGAATGGCTAATAACGAACGTGCCTTGACTACTAATCGGCCTCACCGAGATTTTGCGGGTTACGTCAGGCGAACCGACGCCCACTATCAGGATACCTAGGAGCCTCAAACTATCTACGTGCACCTATAGGACTGGAAGCAGGTCGAGCCTTCTTCGATATCTTCCGTGAACCCATCTTTAACGCGTCTTGTGCATTCAGTGCCTGCCCCCCCTCCCCCCCCACCGTCCCAGAGCTTCTGGAAACTCTCGAAATTTTAGTCTCCTGCGCGATTCAGCGAATTCTCTTGGTCTTCGTGTTTCCTCTATTAATATGTAGCTATGGCCTAGAGTCTATAGGCTCCAGAGGATTAGTTTCTCAACCAAACTCTAACTATCACTAGATTACTAGAACACTGGAACAGTCTGGCCAACGCACTAGTGCATGTAGTCATCGCGTATAATCAAACGGTTCAACCAACAGCTCTGCTGGGTAGTTGGCCAGCTGCACGAGGCTGGAGGAATAGAGGATCAGCTGTACACGTGTCAGAGCTAAGGTCACACCTGACTGTTCCCTCATGCAAATACAGGTAGGAGCATTGGCTCGATTCGCCGGAACAAGGCGGCTGGCAAGAGGTCTCTCTGTTGGTCTTAGGGGTTATGTCCCAGCTTGCGCAGCTAACTAATAGCCTCTTAGCCTCGGCTTATGCGGATCATGCTACCACCAGCCACTCTCCCTCCTTTAGCTTTCGCTTCCAGCCTCCGTTAACCTCCTGCAACGTCTAAGCTGCTCAGCTGCTCAGCCGCTCAGCCGTTCAGGACATGCAAACATCGATCTCTCGCTCCGTCACGGATCTGGATTAATTTTCAGATGAACCTTCGGACGCCGGTGCGAGTCTGGCCTGGTCTCGCTTATCGTAGATCGACTTTCGAACTTACTCAATTGATAATAAATTATCTCAAGGTGTAGACTTAAGAAGGTAATCAGCCAAACGACGACGGTATAATTTACACGAGAGGAAAGACGATCGTCGTCCTGATAAGAGATTCAGCAGGAAGTATTCTAATTCTGTGACGACTCTAAGGACTATCAGTGTCTAAGTATTAACCAGTCTCAGCATCGACATGCTATCTTATTTGCGTTTCTCAGCATCCCTTTGAAATACGACCTCCAGGAGTTCTTGGGAGTTTAGGAAAGTCGAGACAGTGTTTGCAAATAATTTGGCTGGTATCGGAGAATTTCGAGGGTGTCTATACCCGGCTGTAAAGGAAGAGCGAAGACGAAGGAAGGATGAAGATACTCCAGGCAGAATACGAAAAGGGGATCTTTGTATTGCGGAATAGACAGGTGTGGGACACGGGTTAAGATCGTTGACCAGGCCGCAGTAGCGATGCCAAGGCTGCCAACGCTGCCAAGCAATATTGCAAAAGTTCTCGAGGGAGAAAACCCCGAGGGTCGGGAATGATGCTGCTACTCTTGAGGATCACCTTCCGGGGGAATGGACATTTAGATACTCCAGTCCTCGTTCCGTCTGACACTTTGAAAAGGATGCATGCCGACCGTGCGACCCAACCGGAACCGATGGTCGATCAATGACATCTCAGTATGTCAATCTTCACATACACAGCCAATACCGGTTCTGCTATCAGTACAATAAAATAAAAAAACATTAGCACCCTTAGGCTTAGGGCCAGTCGGTGCGTTAACGTGTTACGTTTCTCCTATCTTACGTGTCGAGGATCGTAAAGCGCATGACACTTTTATCGTCCTTCAGCGGCACGGCTTCCCCGAAAGCGCGTATTACGTCCGGCTACTTGATTTATCGCGATGCTAATCAGCCTGCCGTACGAGAGGCCATTGGCTAGTAGCTAGTATGACCGCTACTAGCGCCAGCAGCTACTCGCAGGGTTGCCTTTCCATGGCGTAATCGGTAACCGATCGTCACCACGATACCAGCAGCAATCGTTAAAACTGGCTGAAAACGCGAGGGAGAGTTCAGCGATAAAATCAAACGTGTATCGCCGTAATCGTGAAGCGGTTAACGAACCAGCTCGTATGGGGATAATGTGGCTGCGGAAGGGTTGAATACTCGATTGGGGCTGGATGCGTAAAAGAGTCACCATCAACGAGGGTTAAAGAGGAAGATTAAGAGGGTGTGGGACACGTTCCAGACTGTCGCGATTATAGTCACCCAGCCGCTTCCTCGCAAACCCCATAAACCACTGTCAATAACGACTCTGTCGTTGGTCGACGTAGAAATATAAATGTTATCAAGCTTCTTCGTCGCGGGATGACGACTCGTGGCCACTAGGCAGGCACAATTTTTCCTGGGTAAAAAGTAAATACACACGTAAAGGGAAAGAAACCTCGGGAAAGGGGTCTAATTACCCCTGGACAGAAGAAAATCGTTAGACCCGTCATTAGGGCTCGTATCCATGGACTGCATATTCATAATCGATATGAAGGTCCTGTCGATATTCCCCAGTAAGTGGCTGTTTAACGCCCGTATGCACAGAAGCCTTCTATTCATGGCCTCCCTAGATTTCTCCCATGCTCTACTATTAACCTACCCCCTATCCTGCAGGATATACATGTGTGTCACGTCAGTGCGCAGCTGCATGTAGTCTGCGTGCAGCGTTTTTCCAGCTTGTGTAATAAAGGGAAATGAAAGGGTTTCGTTGAGAGGAAGAAGGACCAAAGTGCGGAAAATTGGCGATGTAGGTTTGCAGATAACGGTGCTTCGATTCCGCCTCCTAGGTTCCTCGATATTAGCCGCTTGCATGCAGCCATCACTTTTTTACATTCTTTCCTCGAAGCAGGGATAGGATAGTCCTGTATCCGCCGGCCACGTCTTATTCCTCGAAAGGACCCTATTAACATGTACAAATTTGAATGAACCCATAGGGGGCCTGCAGGAGCAGGGATCCTCTGCTTCCTGGGCAATCCAAATCGTCGCTTGGAGGGAAAGCCAACCTCGTTGAAATCCGTGAGTAGCGAGGAACGCGACTGTTTCCGCGAAAGTGTTAAAATAAAAGGGCCGTTCGTTCGGCGAGACGGTAGCCATTACTTTTTATTAAAGCCAGACTGCCAGTCCAGGAGGAGAAAGGTAGTTAGAGGAGAATGAGGGTAAGAAAAGGGCAGTGAGCATCGTTCTACCAGGAACTGAATGGCTCCTCCTGGAATAATTTTACAAGATAATGAAAAGCGCGAGAAATTACGTTAAGCGTCGTCCACGTGCGAAGACGCCTAGCGTCGGAACTTCATTCTTCGTTCGTTCGCATTACGCATATTGGATACGTAATTCAAGCTGAACCTCGGGAAACATTTTTTAAACTGATTAGTAACCCTCTCTTTGCGAGAGTTGTGCTGTAATCGTTTTGTGATACCGAGAACGCGATTATATTTCTATAGATAGGGAAGTCCGGTTCAGTGAGATCAGCTACGTTCGGCAGGGCGAATAAAAGCAGCGTGAACGAGAAAAAAGCGATGCCCTGTTGTCTTCTAATGACATTCTTGTATCGCCAAGGCGCGATTGTATTCTCAAGCGTTCGAAAATAGAACGCGATAAGAATCACCTGTTTCGAAATTTATTAGATTTGACAGCAGGCGCGCTATCGATTCCCACCGTTCGTCCCGATTCCTTTTTGTTGCTTGGTTTTCGTGGAAAATGCTGCCCAGGAAGTTGAGCAGATGTCGCGGGAGATGCTAGTGTCAAGGAGGAGGAGGAAAGAGGGTATATCGAATCGAGAATGGAAATTCGATGAGACGTTCTTAAGGAAAGGAGGACAGTCAAGTGACTTAAACGCCCTAGGGTGTCTTGTCTATTTATTCCTTAAAAAAAGATACGACCTGTCGACTATGACCTAGGTTAAAATAGAACGTTCCGACCTTTATCCACTATCTTCTAATCCTTCACCTTGTCCCCCATTTCAGCTTGGATCCGAAAACGAGGTCGTCCCTGAACGGCGACGCTTTCAATCAGTGGGACATAATTTCATTTGAACTTCCTGACGACTTTTGTATTCTCGGATCTTCTTCTTTCTTGTCAGTGCAAAGTTCAACAGAGATTGGTAATTAGTTTCTTATCCTAAACGTATAATGTTCGCTGCTCTCTCCTACCGAGTAATGTGATCCCTGTCAAGTAACTCATTATGTAAGAGGCTGAGTGAAAAAAAGGAAAAAGTCAACGGGCACCGATAACTTCCAGTGAAGCATCGAGGAGAGCCGAAGAGAGCCGAGCGAAACCGAGTCTGCCCGAACGTGCGAGAGGGCGCCACACTCGGTGCGAACTTTGCTCTACCAATGTATAGTCGGTCCGCGAGTTCGATGTGCTTTTTTGACGGATCGAAAATAACGAAGTTTCTAGCAGGGCACGCGTGTCACTGCATAAAATGTTTGTTACAAAGTATGGATATGCATGGTTTTGCACTAAATATATTTTATTTTTCTATTTTAGCATGTATTTACGGTATTTTATGGAAAACCACGTGTGATTTGCTAAGGATAACATTGATTGCGAACTGTCAAAAAAACAGATTGAACTCGCGGATCGACTATAGATACGGAATAGTGCACGAGAGTGAGACAGAGACGGACAAGTACGAGAGAAATGGAAGACACTAGTGACGACCGATGAAACGCGTATTTCCGTCGAATGGATCAGGATGCACAGAGGGGACAATCATGAGAAATTCCAAGATAATGTATAAGCCATCCCCACGCCAGGACTTATCGCTTTATTATCTAGCGAGTCGTGAAAAAGGACTAGAGCGACTTGGCGGCCTCCGGAGCAGCTCGTGTCTCGTTAGCAGAGTCTCGCGCCGTCCGGACGTCGAAGCGACAATAAACACAACGCACCGGCACACCAAAGTTTTCCCGAGCTCACCTAAACCTCGTGTTTATTTGTTATTCGAAATACGTGCGCGACGTCACACGGAACTCTAGAGTCGACTGAACGAACCGACAGTCCCGGCAAGAGTAACGGCAGCTGCGGATTCACCGTTCGATACGTCTCGAGTGAACGTGTTTTCCAAGAGAAATACGCTGCTGCACAGAGACGCGCCATGACGGAGCACGAGAACGAGGCTCCGGTTAGATATCGCAGAGCCAAGAGTGTCACCAGGGCCGAAGAAATCCAGAAAGCCGAATTACGAGTCCGCAAGTCCCAGCCGGATAAACCGTGAGTATTCAAAAGTCTGTGTTGCGTCTTGTGTACTTAGGCTTTCGAATTCTCCTCTGCAATCCTCGTGCCGACACTCCTCGTCGCCTGGAATAACCTCTAGTCTGCTCTAGTCCCTCCGGACGCGCTCCTTGCGCCTTTTTCGCCGAACGAGTCGCGTCATTTTCGCAACTCTCGGCAGTAAGACTTGCGTGGCTGCACGATGCGCTTGCGCCTTCGTGTCCTCAGCTGCTGCCGCTCCGAGAGTGGGAGAGAAGTGGAGCGGAGTTTCCACTTTTTACTTCCCCACACTCCGCCGAATCGTGATCGATGCACGGAGGTCAGCGGCTCGTGTCGTGCTGAGGATTTGCATAAAGGCTCATTGGGTTAGGACTCACTTTTATACTTGATCATCGGAAGTTTCAGGCTTTTATCGTGCGCACATTAGTACCTATGCGGGAATCATTGTCAGTCAGCATTGTTACTGCAGGAAGATTTGGTAGGCATCACGTCAGTCTGTATGCCTTTTTTTCTCTTCCATTTATCCTAAATAATGCGCTACTCTTGGACAGCGGTATGTACATGACAATTATAGGGATTCAAAGTTCTTCGCGTTGACGTAATCCACCCTTCGCAAGGCACCTGCTACCCGCGGAAGCTTAACCCCAAAATTCTGCTAGGCAGGACTTAGTGTAATTTAAATTGATCGATAACGCGGGTATTACTTTTCTTTATTCCTAGCTTTTCTTAACCAATCTTCTTTGTCTTTTAGTGACGCGATATTTTTTATTACGTCATATCGCAGCCATTTTCGATTTATTTTTTTTAATACGGGAGTTAGGGAAAATATCTCCAGAATCGAGTGCCCCTATGCATATAGTACGTATACACGGACGACATGAAAAATGCTGACAAATCCTTGCGTCCGCGGAATGCAGCGACGCTCGTTCCACATTCCACTTTCACGTTCGCGTGCCGTTAATTAAAATGTTAATTCGGGTGACGGGGCAGAAATAACAGACGTCACGATACCAGACCCACCCGCGTTACTGTAGCTCCTGCTGGGGGGTTGGGGGGGCTGGTGGGGCTGGTCTGACTGCGCTCGCTGTTTTCTTGCCTCGCGTTGGAATAACAAATGTTTTGTCGACAAATGAGCGATATAAGCCACGTCTCGCCATTCTCAAGTCTGCCTCCGTATATTTATTTACGTGCCCATTTCTTCCTTCTGCATTTCACTTGGCAAACACAATGCTGTCTGTATGTAGCCGACCATGCTGCAGCTTTCGTTGGCCTAAGGGCGACGGGACGAAATTAATTGTCTTGCAAGCTATTGGAATACGATACACCAATCTTATTCTTAGTTGAAAGCAGACCACCCCTTACCTCAGGATACACAAGTCACGCATGCAAATTTCCAGAAGTCAACCTTTCCATGCGCTATCCATTCTCCATGTAGGCGCGTGTTACCAAGTGTTACCACCTGCTACTGTGGGCTACACGGTCGACTTTACATTATTAATCACCTTTCTTTATAGCCGAGGCTTCACGTAGTTTCCTGCCACTTTGATCCAGGAGCCGTTTTACTTTCGTTCTCGTTTTTACCTTTTTATTTCCTCCGTGCGTCCCACCTACTGCTCGTGTTGTATCGTGACACGAGCAGACCCTCTCGATGTCGACGGCGCTTGTAAAGGAGCACACGTGTTCGAAGAAATGAATAAAGAAATTAGGGGGCGCTGGTAGAGGGAGAGAGAAAAGGAAGAAAATTCGGGACGCGGATGGACGCTTCGTATTTGAAAAGGGACCGTCCGTTTATTGACTGACGATTGATACTTTTCTTTCCGTCTATTAGGCAGAAATAAAAAGAGGGAAAAAAAGTAAAATCCTCCCTCCTCCGACATGGCATAATGACCTGCAAACAAGAGTTCCGATGCTCTTGTTCTGCCTCCCGTCTTTCTTCTTCTCAGCCGCGAGATCTCGGAAAGCCTCGCAAGAGTCTTTCCAAAGTCCCTTATCCTTAAGCTTCCATAAGGATTCATCGCGACTCCCCTCTCTCGTCCCTCTTCATCCCCTTTCATCTCTCATCACGACTCCCATCCGACTCTCTTTTCAGCCCCGTTAAACGGATGGACCTAGGCAATATTTACTCGCGTGAGTGTTTGTCGAGCACTTCTTGTTTTCGCCAACTTTGCAATTAGACCTGCGACGGCTACGTCCGTCGAGACGGTGCCCTTTCTTTACCTGCTGATAAACTTTACGAATTTTCGCGATTCTCACCGATTTGCGAATACGTGTAAAAGTTCCCACAGCGAGCAGCAAACCAATCAGTATCTTTTTAAAATTCATCCTTTTATGAGGAATACATATCAGGCCAGCAGTACAAGGAGGGACATGGAATTTTCAAAACCCGCCAACCGGATACATTAAAACGTTGTGTTTTACGTCACAGCACTTTTATCTTGAATTCAAACAATCCTAGACACATCTTACAATCGTAAGAATCCATAAGATTATTCCTCTGCTTCGTGGATTTCAATTTCTTCTCAGCATCCCAGTCGATTCCCTTCGATTCTTTTTAGTCTTCGTCGAATCTACGAGGGCCATTCGCGAAAAAAGCACCTAATAAAGCGTAGTGGGAAAATGTCCCTCTTTTCCCCTTCCTCTTTTCAGCGCTCTGCACATTTTTTGCTGCGTTCGAGAAAAACTTTTAATCTCCCGTTAACAGACGTTCGCTGCGTGCACACACGCCTTTATTTGCGCAATACCAATGGACAAGGATTAACATATTGTGTGCACATAGGTGTGGTGAGTTCTATGAGCTCCAGTACGTGTATGAAGCTGTACGTGATCTAAGGTGTGTGTGTGTGTGTAAGGTGAGGCGCGGCCTCTGGCTGGCGCTACGTCTCGCTCTCAAATCTGCAAATATTTGGATTCTATAGATTCCGCTCACCTCGACACGTATCTGCACTCTAAAATTCCCCTAGATATTGTGCATTTTCACTTTCCACACTTTCCACACATTTTCGCTAGTAGCAAAACATCTTTTTTCTCAATGACTCAAGTCATTCGACGCAATATGTTTCTCTCCCACCCCTCCTCATTCTTTACAAGGACTCGCATACGTGCGTACACCCTGTCGAGGAACCCCTTTCAATTTTCTTTTGACCTGTTTCCACCCTCGCCCCGAGTCAGGATGTGTTGCTCCTTCCCGAGGACCATTAGGCATGGCGGAACTCATCCGGAAGCCGAGTGCGGTGACTCCCCGGCTTGTCAGGAACACGAAGAGAGGACGGAAGGTTCTGGATTGACAAAAACCTTGGAGAAAGACGAACCAGCACAGGCAGCTGGAAGTTTGGCCTCACGATTAGACGGAATCCATCGCGTAGCGAGGGTTGCCGAAAAACTCTATGGGGTCGAATAGGCGGAACTCCGTAAGATGGCCCAAGTGTCCCAGAATGCCCCAGAATGCCCCAGAGTGCCCCAGACTGCGGTTGAACGAACCCGGCGGTAGCTGATAAAAAAAATGAGAAGACAAGACCAGCGCCAGGACCTGGCCAAGTTTAAATTAGCTTTTTTAATGCTCCTGACGACGCAAGACCGCGAGCACGAGGAACTGAAACAGCTGAAGGAACTGGAGTCGCGAAGGGACCACGAGGAAGGTCGATGACGACACAGAGAACCACAGACCCAACGAAGTAGTCACCAGGACACGTCCGTCTAGGGGGCCACGTAGCTATACTATCGCGGGAGCTGGGGAAGGTTATGAAGATTTTTAATGAAGTTTTCCAAGTTGTCCAAACTAATTATCCTGTTGCTAATTTCAAGTTTCGCGATTTTGCAGCGCGCTCATGCCTGAAAGCGATGGCGACATGACGCTTTGCAAGACAGACTCGTAAGAAAGCTTGGATTAAAAAAAAGAAAATGAAAGAGGAAGTCGGACTACTGGGTTTCATTATTTTTTCATAATTAAATTCACGGTTTACCAACTGTGTCCGTCGAGTTTCTAGCAAATAGATGATGCCTAGAAATGTGGAAGAATCTAACCTAGCTTGACGGAGGACTGCTTAAAACGCCATTTAATTTCCCTTCATGAATGATGTAGAACGAGTAGATGTACTCCCCCTCCCCTTCCTGCCATCCCTCGATGGGTCGAGAGTCGAGAGTCGAGAGTCGAGTGTCGAGACGCGGTTCCCTCATTACACGGGCAATATATGTATGTATGTCTGGCTATCGGTTAAATATTCAGGAGGTTTCCGGCATCAGGAAGATCTCTCCCACTGGATGCGAGATCTCTATTCTTTCTTCTTCCTTCCTTCCCTCCTTCCTTTTTTACTTTCTCTCCCTTTCCTCTAGATCTTCGTTGAATTTTTTCTTACGTCATTTCAATTCGTCCGTCCACTCAGTCCTTTCACTCCTTCTCCCTTCTTCTCGATTCTTCCTTTCTTCCATTCTTCCATTCTTCCATTCTTCCATTCTTCCATTCTCCCATTCTCTCTGAATCCCTTGACTGTTTAGTTCCGGACGAGTACCGCCTCTTTTGTGAGCAACCCCCATCGAGGCTCACGAGGCGATCCCGGAAACAAAAGATTTGGCACCTTTATCTTTTACGAGGGCTCCGCCATACTTCTCTCGAGATCTTCTATGCTCATATAACGGGTGTTCCCTCGCGAGGAAGTATGCGTGAACAATCATTTTGGACGTGGGTGTACCACGTAATACACACAGCTGAGCTGCCACGAGCAAGTGAAATTTCGATTAGAAATGTTTCATTAGCAGCAATGCGATGTAGTGCGAAAGCGAATTTTCTCCGTGTTCCACGTATCCAGTATATCCATTATATTCGGTATATCCTATAAACAATGGAAATGCAGGAAAACACTGGGAAATACAGCAGCGAGAGAATTATATCATCCGTGGTGGTACGCTCGGATAATTATACCAAAACATTGTCCGTCCTGGTGTTACGAGCGTTCGCGGTACAAAAACGTTTGCTCTTTATTTCGTTACTCTCCCACGTTCCTCTCTTCGCCTCCCTTCACCCCCCCTTCATTACCCTCGTCACCCTCATCACCCTCGTCAACCGCCCCTTCCCAGTGCCGACGGTTAAGTCTCACTGGTCGCATCGCGCAAGCAACCATTACTCCACGTACGTGCGTTGCTTATACAATAATTCTCGACGAGTTTATCAATTGACAATTGCAGCATCCGTCAGGTGCGGCTTCTCAAGATCTGCAGAGGAACCGAAGACCCCGATGAGCTCCCTGCTGAACGTAAGGACTATCGCTGAATCGATTCTCCAGCTATGTGCGTCTTCATTTGCCTGATTCTCTTTCTGTCTCCCTCCCTCCCTCTCGCACACACGCACAGAGACGCCGCACCATCTCTCTTCGGAGCAACGTGTGCATTTCTACTCATGCATATGGAATTTCGCAATGACACGTCTACATCCTGCTACCAATATCAGAGGGAGAGATAACGCCTCGCTTGTAACATTACCATCGCCACCCACGCTGTTCTATTAATTACCACGATCTGCCATAAATTTCGAATAATATTCGCAATGCTTGTGATAGAAACCCATCCCGAATACGTGTAACGCGCGCTGTGCTAATTGTCCAGGCGCGTCCTTACACGATTCTTTTAATTAACAGCATCGGTTCGCTTCGATCTTCAGCTTTCCTGCTTACTTTATTTTTTCGATTTTATCGTCAACATCGCAGTTGCCAGATTATACGATATGTTGCTCTTTGGCACGTTTCACGCGTAACGTGATTCGCGATTCTCGAGACGAGAAGCTTAGAAGCCCCTGAGCGGTCAATAAGAAAAAAGGGTTGCGCAGCGTGAGGTGCTGGGCTGACGTGGGTATCGAGAGGGGTGTCGCTGTCGATCGCAGCATCAATAGCAGGGAGAGAGAGAGAGAGACAAGGAGAGATGACAGCTGACTGAAGGATAAATGGTTGGTAAAAAAAATGGTCTGGAAAAACGGAAGAACGACGGAACATTACTACCGGGAGCACCCGCTAGATTATCGGCAATGTGCAGAATCACGATACACTAAGGGTGAAATCGTGAATGCGTCCAAGATACTTGCCAAGCCTACGGCCACTACAATCTCGGCTTCTCGTAAAGCGCTTTTGAAAATTTACGCAAAGAGGTATTGTCGACGCTGGCCACTCGAGGCTCCTCATCAGAATCGAGAGGACAGCGATTACTTAGACTCGGAGGGGTTGCGTGCGAAGAATAGGGGTAGCTGGGCAAAAGTGTCTGCCGAGAGGGGTGTATAAGGGACTGTCTGTACAGAAGCGGAAAGACGGCAAGAGGGAAAGATAGAAGTGAGGGACTGGAGTCAAGATGAGTGGGTTTTGTGCCGTCATTGTCGGGACTGAGGCTTTTGAAAGATTCATACACCAGGATGACGCATTGTTAGTACTGCCCACTTAGCAGTCTTATGTCAGCGCGTTGGCCTCAAGGAAGAATTTCTTACCCCTTGGTTGCCTTGTTGCTTTGCTGCCAGGTTGCTGCTTCTCTACTTGCTACTCGCTCGCGAATAGCTGCCAACCAGAATTTCTAATATCTAAAGTGCCTGCGATGGGATTGCAAAAAGCCCTTTTGGTTGGAGAACGGAATCCTTGGTATTTCTTTGGCAGGATGCTGCGCGCCTCTAGCCTTCTTTCCACCTTAGATAAGCGTCTCGATTTTGCATTGTTGCCTTCGTGCTTTGTGTTCCGAGCTTCTTTTTTTTTCTTCTCAATAAACATTTATTTTACCCCGTTACCAACCGTTACCTCCCGCCGTCTCGTCGCTTTTTCCTCTGCTACTTTTGTTAAACTAAATGGCTTTATACTTACAGGACTAAACGTAAGGCGCTGGTATAATAAATATTCGTTATTTTTATTCTTATTTTTTTGCCAATCCCTTTCATCCTTCCAGAGGTAGAGCGTCATTCGTTTCTATGTAACGCGCAGACACGGTGCAAACGACAAGAACATTTTGACGCGAGGTTTCAATCGAAATAATCTATTTTCTTTATTGCAGATGTCATCAGCCGAGGGACAGTCTCTTCTCTTGGAGTTCGGGCTTCGACAACTTCACGGGATTCGTCAACTGGGGCTTCCTTCTGCTGGGCATTGGAGGAATACGCCTTCTTCTTGAGAATTTCATCAAGTGAGTCAGCCATTTTTTAACGTACCGATCGGCCAACATCTAATCCCTTTCGATGCTCGGAATCTAAACTATTCTCATGCAAATACAGCTATGCATATATCCTAAGGTAACCAGAAACTCCAGAAACTCCAAAAACTTTAGATTCTCCAGATTTGCAGAGAATCGCAGAAGCAACAAGATGGTGGAATCGAACGAGGGAGTGAGTTTGATCGCTGTATCGTGTGATTGGCAGCTCGATAAAAGGTTGACTGATCCACATTATATTTGCCCAGAGGGGTCAGTCATTTCTACCAGCAGACCGAGTCTCTTTGAATTACAGAAACAATCCTCCATTTTGTCTCGAGAGGGATTGATATTTGTTCCGGTTTTTTTCTTTTCTTTTCAAATATCAGAGATGCCACTGCTGTACTCTCGCGTACGACTTATCGACTTTTCGATCAGGAGACTTCATGTTCTTTCGCTGTCAATCCGATCGAACAGTGCCATGAATAATTTCTTGTGAAATTTTTATGGGAACTCGTAAAACTTAGAGCTCGAATGGCAGCCCAACCTCCAGTGCCCCGTTCTCCACCATTTCTTTTCTAAGCCGCGTAAGGCAAATTTATCACAGTTATTAAGCAGAGAAGAGTTTAGCGGAAAGTTCGTGACGCAATTGCTCGGGCAGCAACAATAAATCTCTCGCAGCCCGTAGGTGGGCAGCCCAAAGTAATTACAGGCATAATCATAGCTTCTAATATATTTATCACGTAATTGTTTCTACGTTTCTACATTCACAACTACCCTCCTCCATCCTTGCGAACCAATCCTGTTCTTCATTACCCTTAAATGTACATTTCCTCGGATTTCCCAATAGGGGGTAATTTTGTTAACCATTCGCAACTGAAGTCCGCAACCAGCGACTTCCGATACGGCCTGATAATCAACCCTATGCTTTCCACTGTTTCTTTTTTTTTTCTTCCCCTCTCCTACCCTTTCTCACCTTTTCATTACCCTTCTGGCAATACCCATGCCACCCTTTCGAGGGGCTCTCCATCATTCCATTGGTACGCGAGAACGTGTCGATACGCGTCCACCACGGTCACTCAGGACAACCCTTAGATAATGAAAGGTTTGCTTTAATTAATCAGACGTCCGCTGAGTCTGGATAAAAAAGAAAAAGAAGAGGGTTGGGGCATACATCCACAGATATATTGAACAGAGAAAATGCCCTGTACAGAGGGACTATCAGAGTTTCAGTTGGTAAAACTTTCCGCAAGGTTCATGATATAGTCATAATTTATGCAGCGAACAGGGAATTGTTCTTCTGAGTTTGAAGGGTAGCACGAAGCTCTTCCGGTTCTTCCGGAAACCAAAGGTTTACCGTCAGAGGGAAGATGTTAGGAGAATTGGGATTTTATTTTTGCCCACATAAAACTTCTCGATGGAAGGTAATTCTATCGACTACTGAATAACGCATACATCAAGAGGCACACGCCTCCCTCGTACTTCTGTATTTTTATTTTACCAGCCCTTACTGTTCCTCCCGTCCTCTCGTTTCCGCTAGGATATTCTACCTCGGTCTACGAGAGGAGCCGCCCCGAATGTTTATCCGGATTACACGCATCGCCTCTGCACACGGACGCAAAGAGCGAAGAGACGCCTCGCGTAAAACGGCCTTAATGCTGCCGCGGATTCTCGAAAATGCGATGTTCATCGTATACGATTTTTCTTTTTTTCTTCTTTTTTCTTCTTTTTTATATTTTTACTCGGGTCTACTTTCACCAGGATTGAAATAAGCGCCTCGATATCTCCCTCGCTGTCTTTCCCTTTTTCCTTCTTGCGTCTCCGCCCTTCGCGCTCTCTCCTTCTCAAGGAAGATGCGCCGACTGTCATCATCGCCACACTCTCCGGTTTCTTTAATACTTAATGCATGCTATTCGGATGCAGACTCATTTTTATTCATAACTCCTCGCTGTCGGGCTTTCGCCTCCATTTTCTCGCACTTACGTGCCGATTCTGTCTCTTTATGATTTAAGGGCTGCACTTTTGTGGCTTGTAACATCACCTCCTGCCTCTATTATTCCTGCCTTCCGTTTAGCATCTCATCAGACCGCCTCGCCATCATTGAGCAAATATTTTAATAGCTCAAACAATAAGCCTCGTTCATCATCATTAGCCGTTGCTCCGATGAGCTGATGAGTTGACGAGTTGATGAACTGATGAATGCGGGAGTGGGGTTAAGGGAAAGAAGAATAGGCTCATGCTTGGTTGCACCCAAATTTCTACCAAAATCCCGTGAGCCAAGTCTTTTTCATGGAAACCCGCGCATCATCTAGCACGTGTCCTACGTGTTTGACCCCTCCGGACCTTTCGGTCCTCTCTTTTCTCCGGAGCCCCTTGTGCTTCCTGTAAGTCGCAAGGACTTGTATTTATTATTCACTCACTGGAAGCAGCATCCGGTATGCTTCTGTTTACTTTTTCACATTTATCGTTTCTTTCGGCCGAGAAGAATCCTTTGCGAATTGATAACGAACTTTGATGGCGCGAGCATCGCTGCCACGTAGGACAATAATAACTGTAATAAGAAATCTTTATTTTCTTTTGTGTCTGACGCAGGTACGGTATCAGAGTAGATCCACGGCAATGGTTTCTTTTCCTGAGCGGGAAGAACGACGGCGGCGAAGAGCATCCCTCGCTTCTCCTCATCTTCTGTGAGTCTCTCTATGTTTTATCGAAAACTATACTCTCTTCTAGCTTATTCCTTTTGGGCTGCAGCTTTTCATTCTTTCCGTGTGTCTATTTCATTTGGCTTTACAGCTCCAGTCTCTTGCCTTGTAAATTAATCGCGTCCAATATTCCACACGCGACTCGACACTCGAAGAAGCTTGGCACGCTTCCTAACTCCTTTAGTGGAGATCAAAGTGCGCCGTAATGGAAGCCGAAGCGAATTGCGAGACGTCGTCTAACTTTTCTACGAAGGGAAATTCGACGAGGAATGATTATTATTAAAGAGAAGGATCGGTGCTGCCTCCTCCCGTCGTTTTATTCAATTACGTACCTTCCGAATTGCCTGTTTTGCTTGGCGAAACTTCATTCGCAATATACTTTTTCACTTTGAAATTCTCCCGACACGTTTTACTAGGACAAATGGGATTCACACATTTATTTTGCATGGAATAATCGGAAACGTTAGCAGCGGAAGCAGATGGCAGCGCAGCTCCACGTGTTAAGCAGGAAGGGTGTCAAAGGGCGTCGGGACGCGAACGGTCTGGCCCGTCTTGGCCATCCCTCCGTAGTCCTTCTAGCCGATAAGAGGAGAATTCAAAAAGAAAGGAAACAGGACCACAGTGGGACGAAGCGTCGCGACGAAAACATCGACGCGTCTATACTCTTTGCTCGCATGGCATAAACTTACGGCAGCCGTCTCGCGACCGATCGTTACGATGTAAACGCGACGTGTACATAGTGAAGAGTTTAAAGTATTTGCCGATTCGTCTCGTGATACGACAAGAGATAAAAGTTTTTCCATCCGATAGGGGAAAATGGGGTTGTTCGGCTAGCAAGGGATCGCATAAATGAAGCGCGGCTTAAAGAGTTGCATTATTTAGACATAAGGGTAGGTAATGCTCATGGGGAAGTACGGCTTAATGGGCTTCATAATTTCGAATCTTTAGTCAGCGTCTCCCCTTTATTTCCCTACACCCCTAAACACCTATACGGCCAAGAAGCGCGCGCGTACACGCACACAAACCCTGAAAGTAGTACGCAAGAACGCGTATCGGTAAAGTTCTTCTCTCTCTCTCTCTCTCTCTCTCTCTCTCTCTCTCTCTCTCTCTCTCTCTCTCTCTCTCTCTCTCCCCCCTCTCTTCTCTCGCTGCCTACCCTTTTTCTTGCGCGGCCCGCGACGGCATAATTCTCATAGCAAGCGGCGAGATTGCTTTTTAAGTGAAGTTTGTAGTTGGCGGCTATAGTCACGGCTACGGCTCTTTCAGATTAGGGGATTAATTATTTGTGGTACACTTGGATTAGAGTCTTGGCTGCAAGGGGTCTTGTCAGGGGTCGCGCGAGGGACAGTGAAGGAGCTAGGCAGTAGGGAAACGTGGAGCTCTTACAATTTATTGGCCGACTAAAGAGTTCCTCTCGTTCGCCAGGAGGTCGCTGATCGATTAATTCGAAATCGCCGGCCGTAACGAGCGACAAAGTTACCCAAGGAATATCGATGAGGTTTTGCGTCAAAGCGCTCGTTGCGGAGGGAAGCAACGTGGCCAGTTGTATTTCCCCTTTCTCCTTCCACGTCCCTCCGCTACACCCTCTATCCGTCTATCCGTCTATCTGTCTATCTGTCTATCTATCCATCTACACGCGGCCCTCGATAACGAGTGCTGTACATTATTCGCATGTAGCTGCAACTGGCTGGAAGGCAGCCGGCGATCACGTAGCTATCACTGATCTACACTATAATAGCTGCATGTATTCGGCAGATTTCATCGGCCGAAACTTTTCTCTCGATTCTCAATATGATTCCATTGATAACTGATTGCCTTTATGGAGGCGCGGAAATGGCTACGAATTCGTATTGTAATCGTCTTTTGATTGTCGGGCTAATAATGGAATAATTGAATATAACGGAAAAGGGGTGAAGCAGGTCCGTTTGCGAGTTTACGATGCGCCTCCGGCAATATTCGAATATTCGGATCAGGCATGCGAGCCGTCGCTTTATGAGGATGCACTCTCCCATTGGACGAGCGTTGCATTAGCGAAGCTCTCGTAAAGCTCGACAACGTCAAACGCGCGTCGCCCATTTTTCCGAGCTTCACAAGGATGAAATATAAAAATCAGGAATAACGCGAGACTCTTTCTGTCGCAATAGTTACGCTGGGAGATTAGTTCTCTCTCTCTCTCTCTCTCTCTCTCTCTCTCTCTCTCTCTCGTTTTTTTATGTTTTTTTCTCTATGTATGGACCGTTAGTTAATGCGGATGGGGTCAGTCGTAGAGGCATGGATAGATAGAAGTATCTTGTTTCCCTATTCTCGGGAATTTCGACTACCTGCTGTAAGTGCCACGAGATGGTGGACGTTGTCAGCTTTCAGGATCGCGTCCAGTCTTAAAAAAGAAAGAAGATAACAGAGCCGAACGACGATGTTACCTACTTTGGTAAAGTTTCACGGAGCCAACTTATGGGTTGGAAGGAAAATTGAAAGACACTGCAAACGCTTGAAGGGCTGCTGCTCTCCTAACGAGTAGAATAATAGTTCATTGTATAACGACGGCGACGCCTTGTTCAGAAAATTTATTTCGGCTCAAGAAATTGGAGCCTGCTCCTTCGAAAAGATGCTGCGCCGAACGCGAAAGCACCGCTCGTTAACCACAAACTTGCTCTTGTCTCGTCTGTCCCTCTCTTGCCCCCTCTTACTTGCAACTTTTACTGACAAGACCCGATGCCAGCCGACCTGATTACCAGCTACCTGCCGCGAGAGTTACGTAACGCTTGTCAAAGATCACTCTTCGTCCGAGCAGCAGACCGTGCGAAAGGACGCAGAAATGAAAGGCATTCCGGGGCACTCTGTCCCGGAAGATGGGAACTCCTAAGCGGGGGGTTGTTCTCGCTCTTGATTGTGGTACTATTAATTAAATTTCTTCAGACGTCGCGAACTGCAGTGGAATTGATTCCTTGAAGCTGGAAATCGTTTTGACTTTTCTTCTTCACGATCAGTAAATCGATCGGGATTTCGAATGAATTCTGACTATGCGGTGCAATACTTAGTCGCGTGCACAATGAACGAACCGAATTGAGGGTTGTTGTTATTATTGCGCAGTGACTTCATATGCTGTGTGAGAATGTAAATGAGAGTAGGTACGCGAATGAACCTGAATACACACTTTACGGTTTTGAAGGTTGTAAATTTGAAATTGTTTGAGAGATTAAAAGAATACAAAGCGTCGTTTTATATTATAAATATTTACAAAGTACACGTGCAGCCTTCCCGATAAACTGGATTAAAAAAAAATCTATTTCTATTCAGACTAATGCTTCCACTCTCGTACGTAATAAATTTTTCTCCGCTACAGCAGAAATTGCTGGCACAATTAAAAAGTGGTGCCGAAGAGAAATCCGCCGCTTAATTCATCCTAAAGATAATATCGAAAATCCGGTGGGAGCGTCCATAAATCACACGGGATCGAAATCCTGAAGTGGTTTCCTGTATTTCAGCTGCACTTCTCGTCTTCGGTAAGTGCCTTCTTAGGCTACGCAGAGCTGCAGAAGAGAGTGCAATTGCCGTCTGTCGATCATTCGAAACGCGAGTCAGAATTGCAATCTATCGTGGGATCTATCGGTTTAACTGCTCCCCCCCTCCCTCCTTCCCCCCAACCTCTGACGTCAGTGCAATCCAAGTGAATGGATCATCTAGACATACGTGAGTAAAGCTATAGCTGCGTGGTTTAACATAACGGTGCGCGCGAAAGGAACACATTCGGAAGGGGAAGTTGCAGGCAGGAGGAAAGTATGGTACTGTAGTAAAGTAAAGCCTTAATTAGCACTCGTAATTATTCGTAATTAGCACTTGATGCTGGCTCAAGGCTCTTGTAACGCTCTTCCGCGGTGGTGTAAAAAAGAATGGCGAGATGGCGAGGTAGAGGGAGGGAGGAAGGGCAGAGAGAGAATGAAAAGAGAGAGAGAGAGAGTGAGAAAGAGAAAGAAAGCACGGTCCAGGGGTAGAAATGGCTCTGGTGAAAATTGTTCGCGTACAACTCGACTAAGCACCCTCGGCGTCTTTTCAATTATTATATCGTGCAATTCGAGTGGAACTTTTCCGCGACTTGCAGACCATGTCCCGTAACCTCTAACCCTTAATACCGTAATTTGCGAGTATCAAACGTCCTGGCCGCTTTAAACGTCCTCTGTAATAGTTACACGACTCGAGTCATGTGAAAATTTTAGATACAGGACGGATCACTGATTGATCATTCTACATGACCCATATAAGATCTACCGAGGTATATACGCACAGTTGGAACTTTTTTCTGTAAAGCAAGTAGAAAATCTGCTAATTAGTTGCCAGACGCCATGATGGCTTCCATACGACTATTTCGCTCCAGGATGTTTTGTCACGTGGAGATTTCGCTCGCGCGTAAATATTGTAGAAGCACCGAGGACTGCTGCGCCCATGAGGACCAATCGAGACGAGTAGCAGGCAGTTTCTTTCTCCTTTGTCCTTTTCGTCTTCAGCCTCTTTAGCAGCTCGCCGCGACGTTCTGCCTTCGGAAGATCCGCTGTACCTGCTGAATTAGTTAGCCAAGGCATATCGACGAAGGTTATTTTTTGCGCGTGCCTCGCACGCTGCAAAAAACAGACAAATTCTCCTGGCAAAAGGGGTGCCATTAATTTCTATTAGAGCGACGCGGCTCGACGCTCGCGTCGGATTTGCCGAGAATGTTCGTAGCGCTCCCTTTGCTGAACAAGGGAGAAAGAGAAAGAGGGTGGGAGAAGGAGAAGGAGAGCATCATAGGAGCGTGGCGGAGTCGGAGAGGAAGATATACGCAGGTGGTATAGCGAGTAGAAAAGGCGTGGAATGCAAAAACAAGGAGGGAAGGGATAGTCCGAAATATGAGAATTCATTTGTTTCCATTAATTAGCGTGATTCGGGTTTGGGAATCTCTGACGTCGCGTCCACGTGGGGCTGGCTGTCAGGCCAGATTGTCAATATTCATCACGTAGCATAAATGCAAACAGAACCGAGCGCCGCCTCGCTATCCTCCTGTATTCAGCGACGTTTCATCTGCGTTCCCGTCGCCCTGTATAATCATTCTTCCGTGCGTACAGCATCCATGCGCGGTCCACGAGCTACGAGAGCACGAGGGAGGATCCGAGAGACTCTCGAGCAGTGAAAGAGGTACGGTTCACGCGGTCGCGAGGAATAAAACAGAAGAGCCGGAAATAAGGACTTGGTAATTAGTCCTCTTGTCCTCCTGGCTACGTTTTGCAGTTACGTGCGGATAGATCCATAAGATGGCGGATCGAGAGACGACGCACTCTACCTGCATCCACTGCAACCTCTGGTTCACTTTACGTCGCCAGAACTATCCCCGGCAAAGCACCGACTCTATTTTTGGTCTACGCGTCCATCGCATCTCCCCCCACCCACTAATTGTCACTAATTGGATCTTGGTTACGCTTTTATTTTTTCGCGTAAGATGAAATCTTCGTGGGTGCCCCGGGAGGTTCGGCAGGTGGCCGTGATCGGGGGGTTCGTGCGCCTGGATGTCCAATTAAAATAAATGAAAATTATAACTTTTTCGAAAATTGCGGTCCAGGCTGACGTCGTGTCGCTCCTGACGCTCACCTGCCTTTTCCCGTCTCTCGTTCATCCTCTTCCAACCACTTCCACGCGTGGCAGCTTCGCCGAAACTCGACGGTGAGTGGCGCTTTGTGAGTTCTCAGTTTGCGCAATGGCCCCGAGAGGCACGAGATGCTGGAGTTTACTTATCGGGTGGCTGCATCTTCGCGGAGGTTATTTAAGTTTTGCAATATTTTATCCTGTCGGGCCCGCAGGATAGGCCGACGTATCGCGTTCGCGCAATGCCTAGCATCTCTATTAGTCAGGATTGAGCCGAGCGAAAGGGCCACGAAGACAGACCGCGTAGGATGGAGTCTCATCCCTCGTGAGATGAGTCTATACTCGCCATAATATCTCAGGAGAAAGAGAAGCAAAAGGACGGAATTTTTGAAAGTTTTTCTGATCCGCCCAGGATCCCAGATAGTCTTTGACAACTCAATCCGCGAATTCACGGCTGATTTATTGACGATTTCTGCAGTCGCGTCAGCTTCATCCCTTCGTCCTTTCATCTCTTCATCCCTTCATCAACGGCTGGCTGACAGGCTCGATTCTTGCCAACCTCCCGCTGGACATTCGTATAGTTTGATATCGCCTTTTTCGTCACTCAGGCTCGAGGCTATTTGAGTCGGGCTCTCGATCACTGGCCTCGCATTTACCCTCCATCCCCCCTCCCCACCCCTGAACCCATGACCTCCCGCTATTTCCCTGTAACGCGCTCAGCCTCTCGCATCACGTCAAGTGACAAGCCATTGTCACTTGCGCTTTATAGGCATACGGTCATTCAGATATTCGCGCACCCCTTTCGAAGCTGCCGAGCTAGGATGACGAAGGGAAAAAAATACCCTTTGTAAATGCAATGTTGTTTGCGCTGCGATACAATGCCATTGCTCTCACTCTTTTCATAGTGGCACTTCCTCCTCCTCCTCCTCCTCCTCCTCCTCTTCCTCCACCACCCACCTATTCTCAAGACCCACCGATGAGGCTGCTATGGACAGGTCAATGAATCCCCTTCTACGAATACATATGCACGTACCAACACTCTGTCACGTGCGCATGTACTTAAAGCTACTTACGCGCGCAAGAGAGCCATTAGCTATTTTTTAAATTGGCCTCTCAAAAAGTTCTCGATTGGCTCCTCGATTCGATAAGGTTTAGACAGAGTGGGGAGTGACTCACCCTGTATATGCCTGTGTACGGCTGATCCACGGATAGCTGTTGGCGTTTTAATTAAAGCATCGAGCGTATTGATGCTAAGGGATGAGGGGGCGACGGGGGAGGCGGGAGGGAAGCACGGCGAGGAAGGGACGAGGGACGGGATGTGACAGGGGTTGGATGGGACCTCAGGGGTAAAGAGTCCAGGGTCCAATCTCCTTTGAACGGGAGATTAACGTGCTCCTTCGAATTTGTTTTGCAGATTCCACGGTGCCTGTGGTCCTTTGTCTCCTCATCGAGAAGGGATTGGCGGTGGTGAGTAGAGAAACTTCCCTATAGTCTAATTTCTATCGAGCCAGGGAATATAACTCTCAGAGGGATGCCAGTTACCCTTGCTCTCTGGGTCATTTCTTTTCCTCTCTGCCTCCCTTTACCTTTCTCTCTCTCTCTCTCTCTCTGTTTTTCATTCTCTTTCAGCAATCGTGAGAATGAGTCTATCGCTGTGTATGTGCGTGTGTGTGTGTGTGTGTGTGTCAGGCACGGAGATCCCCGTGTCGGTCGACCGACACGTCACTTCCGTCAGTATGCCAGTTGCCACAGGATCGTAAAGGAGCTCGTTCATTCTCGATGAAAGTTTCAGCTCGTATCCAGCAGCCAGTCTAGCTGCTGCCGGAGCCTTAAAACAAAAGCCGACATTGTTGCGGCCCGTTGTCTGGAACCCGACGCGAATTAACGACGCAATGGCGGCCACGGGAAAGCGTAATTCTGTCAGTCGCAGTGCAAATACGCGCAACACAATCCTCCCACCTTTCTTGGGCTAGCCACCTCCCGTCCACTTCCCCTCCTCCTTTCGTCCATCGCTACAGGTTTCCTCTCACTCCCTCTTCCTCTTCCTCTTCCTCTTCCTCTCACCTATCTAACACTTCTCTAACCAGCTACGTAGATGTATACATACGTAGCGGGGCGCGAGACTGTCTTAAACGCGCGTACTTTTAGTCGCGTTCTCGTACGTACACGAGTCATCCACCCCATCCACCCCATCCACCCCATGCACCCCGTCCACCTCATCCACCATTCTAGCAAGCACCCTTCTCGCAGCATGCAAATTTACAGGGTGGTTATAATATTTTACGTCCTGGCGTAAAACTAAACGCTCAGCTAGCCATCCATCGCATCCTCCGTCCTTTCGCTTCTTCTCTCTCGCCTCCCACGCGATTCTCCTGCAGTTGCGCAATCTGCGTATTCCTCCTTTTGCGAGACTCGAAGCTCGCCCTGCTATTCATAACTAACAGGCGATTGCAAACGATCTGTATACATTCATTTTTTTTGCAAACTTTGGAAACAGGCGTAAGTATACGTCTAGGAATAAATCCCTCTGATCCCCAGTTGAACTACGGAAGGGATCGTTACTCCCCTGTGTAGAGATACAGGGCCTCCCGGAAACGGGCCGGGTAGGACCCATTTCACACCATCCTCTCTTACCCCCTCATCCCCTTTCTGTTTTTATCCTTTTACCAGCTGTTCTAGATTTCTTCCAGTCGTCTCTTCCCTCGTTCCTCAATTTCAAAGTTGCCCGAAAGTTGCGTCACGAGTCGATTCCTCTGTTCGATTTTATCACTCGTTCACATTCACGTTGATGAATCGCGCTCGACTTTTTCAGCTTTGAAATTCACATTCGTTAGACTCTCCAAAAGAGTCGGCGACTTTATTAAAGTATAAAGTATTGGGCGAAAAAGGGTGAGAGCTATAGGTAAAGGGTAGAGAGGAGCAGATAGGTAGGGAGGTTCAGAAATAAAGGGAGAAGGCAGCCAACGAGAAACCGATAACCGATACGCGCCTCTCTGGCTTAATCTGATTCCGATGGATTCTGCCAACGGTCCATTCGGTGCGAGAGTCGGGCCGAGTGGGCGGGGTGCTAGAGACACAATGCAAACCCGAACAGATGACTAGCTGTAGCCGGAATAGATATGAAGAATTGCAGAGAACCAGAATCTGCGGGAGATATAGTCAATTTAACTATTAAAAAATGCATACTGTCGCTGCACTCGCATATTTCTATTGGCTCAACCAGACTTTTCAAAGAATCGCTTTATCTCGCCATGCCGATACGCTTCAGCCAACTCTTGCTATTGGTTCCCATAGAAATCCTGCATTCCCGAATTGCCTGTTGATTCGCAACCAGCAACGAGGATTAATCCGTACGTGTTGCGGTGGACAATGGGCGCGGCAAGGCTGAAATTTTCGAAATTTTTCAATCGGCACAAGAATTTTAATTGTCGAACGCGTCGCGAACACGTGACAAAACTGGGCATTGATAAAATTCATCGTATTATTTGTACGGTATAGTTATAGCTCATATGCCGCGGTAAATATCATATATATGTATATATAAACAGGGTTATTCACGGAAAACACACCAGCTAAAGTTGGCCGCAAATGGGTGGTGATTCCATCAATCAGGGCAGTGTGGAATCATTAAAAAATATATGAAAGTTAACGTCATAACGTTATCAACATCATGAGCTTCACATTCTTTCATTTGTTTAACGAGGTCGCACTGCCTCGATTAACGGAATCGTTAATTCGCGTCCAACCTCAGCTGTTGCGTTTGTCGTGAATAACCCTGTATATGATTTAGGCCCTTGGCAATTTCATCACTCGGTGGAATTTTATGTAAAATAATATTTTGCTTACTCTGCTTGACAGGAAATCATCGCTCATGGACCAGGAATGGTGTTTCACGTGGTCAACCTCATCGTAATGGTCCTGATGCCTATGGTGGTCATTCACGTCAAAGACTCTGGATTCAGCCTCAGTAAGCATTTTATGCTCCATTTACTCTGGCTTCGTTTTAACTGCGAGATGCCTCCTATTTTTCTTCCTCTTTTCCCCATTTCTTCTATTTTTGTATCTGCCCACGTCATATCCTCCGCGTGCCTCGCCGCAAGGGACGCGCGTAAAAAAAGCTGAAGTAACGACGAAGCAAAGACGAGAAGAAAGAGGACGGCCAGGAATTGGCCAACGAGTTTCGTCCTAGCAAGAAGCAACGTGAAAAAGAAGTGTATACCTATATACACGGCGTAGCGTCGCGCTTTTCGTACTCGGTTAAATTTACATGGAAATGCGTCGCGACGGCCGTTCTTTTCGTCCTTCCGTCCTTCTTCTTCTTTTCCCTTCTCAGATGGAATAACTGACGTTACGAATAATGAAGGGATGCGTCGCGACGCGTCAGGCAACCACGTGGCCTGGTGCCTTTGTTAGCCTACTTCCGTCCAGTCTCTTGGTGACGCACTCTCTTACAGCCGTCACTATATGACTAGAGGGTAGTCCCTGTCGAATCTTTGACTTACTTGTCTCTTGAGAAACGTCAAAACTTCAACTTCAAGACGTTTTAAAGCTGCTTTTATATTTTTGGTGTCTTTAACAAGTCTCGAAGACTTTTTCCGACAGATGACCTAACACGGATGAAAGTCTCTTGACTGTCTCCATGCTTCGCTGCTTCCGTAGTTTTGCGACTACGCCTCACCGTCTTGTTGCTGCACTTCTCGATGGCTCGGCACTTTTGTTGCTGTTGTTTCAGAAACTCCATCGTCGAGCTTTGCAGGTTCGAAGCGCGTCGACGGCGCCGCGACGATCGCTGAAAAAAGCTGGAAAGATCAGAGATCCTATACGTGTATAGACTGTAGGGTAGAGAATTGTGCGGCGTATCGTATAGACTTATATAGAGTGTACAGGTTTGACCCGGATGGAAGTTTATTGCGAAAAACATTCAGTGCAAAGATTTGGATCGACTTCGCATCCTCCTAAGCGCTTCTTAAAAGTTCCAAAGTCTGCGGGAGTAGCTTGACTCTAGTAACGTATAGCCGTATAGCATAGCCGTTGGCCCAGGGTATAGCCTGGCGAATGGCGGATGCTCGAGGCTTTGCAGCGAGCCTCTTCCTCGAAGCTTCCGCAGAGCCTCTGGCATCTCCTATCCGCTCTAGAATTCTCATCTCCATGCGAAAGCCGACTTACGCCTTACGCTTCATGCGTTGCGCGTTAGGGTTTGCTTCCTCCGCAGTAGAAAACTCCACGACTCTTGGACGTGCGAATTTCATGTTCTCTCTAGCCAAAAAGTCATGGCGAAATTTGTTAAATTTGTGCGACTGGGAAAAATACTGAAAACGTCACGTAAAGTTGGGTGTACCCATCATTAGGAACACATGCCTCTTCCGTATTATCCTACGTGCATAAATCGTTTGATTCGCCCACTGGTTTGCTGCTCGCAAATTGCAATAAAAAGCTTTCGAGTGTTAAGTGGTGCTTCTGGTATCACATTGTTACGTGGCAGGTCCTTGTTCCCCACTCTGGCATCTAGTTAGCGTAAGTCTAGTGTCTGCTGCCCGTGCACGCACGCGATGTGAGATTCATCAGGCGTCAACGCCATCGTGGACACTGAGGAAAAGTACCGAGTAGGCGAGTAGTGTGACTTAATTAGTGGCAAGTACATAACCAAGGGTGCGACTATTTTTTAGACGCTTTTCAACTTCAATCATCAAGATGATTAGCAAATATTTGCCGTCCGACTGCTGCGAGTCGCATAAAAAATGAAGCGAAAGGAGAGAAAAAAGGAAAATTGCTGGAGCAGCAACGGGAGGCATCGCAGGCATTCGATTGGGAGAATCGAGTGACTCTTCCATTGGAATAAACATTGAACACGCGGCCAGTGTTGAAATGCGAGAAAATAGAAGGAACAGCTGCGAGTGAGCTGAGGCTATGAAGAAGAACAAAGATAGAGAGAGAGAGAGAGAGAGGAAGGGATGTCGCCGCGCGAGCGGAACGTTGACAAAACGAATTCGGAAAGGAGCAGCGTGCCAGATTGCAACGGGGCGCAGTAGTGCATTCTATCCCCGTTAATGGGCACGCACGGAAAAGAGGGCCAGAATGCCGACAGAGAAGAATCGTCCTCGAGAGAGATGAAGCGATGGACCAATAGGCGCGCAGTCGGAATTTGCGAAATTACAGGGACTTCAATTTCGGCGATGCTCGGCAACTGAATAGTTACGCTTCCACGCGTTCGAGTTACTGCCTTCTCTGTTTCTCCTTTCACCTCTCTCTTCCTTTCTTTCTTCTCTCAATTCTTGTCCTCATGGTGCATGGCGAAGTGCTACAAAGCGAAATGGATTCTCTTGCACCGACTATAGGCGGCCAACGAGGAGGTCGACCCACGAATGTTGTGCCTTCCAGCATCCGCAGCCTCTAAAAGCATCAGCGTCCCAGTTATCTCTTGCCTGTTATCTTTCGTTGCCTCTCGCCAGGCGCCAGGCCAAATTTAATCATTGTATAGGACTAACGTATTTTGCCACTGAATATGTTATTAGCCTCAGCTGTTGCATTTCGTTTGCTTCCTTTTGCAAGTAGAACGAGCCTGCTGTATTATACTTGGTTCCAACAGAGGGAGCTAGGAAAGAGAAGGGTGCAGGGAGGGAGTGGGAGAAATATTACAATGAAACTATAGTCTTCTCGGTGTAAGGGCCTTCCGTGTCTTCTGCCATTCTTCAAGCTACTCCCTGGCCTCTTGGCTCTCTAAGTCTTTCACAAACTCCTGCCCCTCTCGAGCCAAGTTTTCGCATTCTCCATTGACAATATTCAGTGGAGAGTGTTTGTACGAATCGACGTCTCGAGTGGAGCGTCTCGACGTTTGCTCGCGAATTAGCACACGTCCTCCACAGTGGATTTCTTTAATTTGTAATGCAAAAGGGCCGCAGGGGTCGTTTGCCCATTCGCTTCCGCTTCGTTCCGACGTAATTCCCGCTCTTTGTGTACACTCCCTCGCCTTCCCCTGCCTCTCTGTGGCTGCGTGAGACCTTTCATCCTACTAGGAAATCCCAAAGTTCAGCTACCCTTCCCTCCCCTTCAGCCCTCCCCGGGCTCTTTTCGACAAAGGGACGGGCCTGATAAATATAGTAGAATTAGATCGAAAACTCCCGAAGGATCGAGGCACGTCCGTAGATCTTCTCCGAAGAATGGATAGGGAGCCAAGAGAATTTGGCTTCTCGAAGGAACCAGCTAGCGACTCGTAGACTTGAAACGAGGACGAACTCGTCGTAGCGCGAAACACGTCGCGAACCAAAAAGCGTGAATTGCTCTTCGGAAAAGCTGCCTAAGTTACGCTACATCTATACGGACTGACGCGTTGGCTGCTGCCGTTTCTGGTGCCGTTGGTGTCGGCGTTTCCTAGATAGGCAGCCAGCTAGTTACATAGTTACATAGTTGCCTCGAATGATGATATACGCACACAGAGTGGCTGCGTGGTGCTGGGCATGTATTTACATATGCAACAACGTTGGAGCTCAGCCAGTTCCCGTTAGGTTAACTAGCTCGTTACAGCGAATGCATAGCGTGCCATTTACGGGAGATAATCCGTCCGAAATTAGGATGGGAAATTAGTTCTTTCGCCCCGGGTAATGGTCAGGAGAATGCGAGAGATCTAGAGTCACGTACTAATGGAAAAGCAGGAACGATATCTTGCATCGTGCTTCGAAATCTTCGCGGGATGAAGAAGCCGCTAATGGAACTCGAAATAATTGATAACTTGAGATGAGTCTATATATATTCTCATCTCTGTCACCTTCGGTTACGTATTCCATTAGATACAATATACGTATAGTATGTTACAGAGTGCACGGCTACTTTTGAGGCGCGTGTAAAATGGGTTAGAAAGTAGAAATTTGTCCCTAAACCAGTTAGCAGTTCCTAGTTCCTAATCCCGATATATCCGGTACGTCCTATATCCTTTTGTGAATGATATCTGTTTCCTGGATTTCTCGTACCGCGGTGAAACCGAAATATGGAGACTGAATTGGGAGGTCTCGTGGCATTCGAGGATACCGGGAATTTCCGAAGGGTTTCGGCTAGCCAAGAATGTCGAATTCGAATGGTTCGAGGGGAAGTGCGGTTTGGACCGGTGCGCCACAATATCGCGTGCAGAGGAGCTGCTGCAACTTCAGCTGCTAGAGGGAGGACCTTTGCGCGGAGATGAGAGTGCGACTCGCAATTCGCAATTCGCAATTCGCTATTTGCCACAGCAATGGCGAAGGGCGATATTCGCTGCCAAGATTCGACTTCACGCATGGCGAAGTTCGCCCGAAGATTGCACCTTTGTGCCAAGTTGGAATACGTGCCAGGCGGGAAGGTCGAGACGCTACCATCCTGAAGGAATAGCTGAGGGAATTGTCAGGACGTAGGTAGGGAATTACGCGTTTCCACTGACTTATGACCGATGAATTTTGCAAATCGGGGATAAACCATTATGGAATTTCCAAGATGAACGACTCGACAGGGATACGCCAATTTAATCGTAAATTTTACGTCCATTTCAAAATTTCTTCTGTTTCCATCGAATCTCCTCTCTATATTGGTCCATGAGGATTTCGAGTAGCTGCGAGAAGAAATACATTTTTTATCCTACGTCTGTTGCCTGATTCAATGTCAGATTCGATGAAAATAAACCTGTCGTTTGTGATTTGAAAAATACTTCGTTCTGAGAATAACCTGCCTGCCTGATATTTCTCTGATTGATAGAGAGATGGAAAACGAGAGAGAAAGTGGCGCAAGTCCGTAAAACCGTCAAAAACAAATCCGCGCGATAATCATGCTACGCTGGCGATAAACGACAAGCGGCGCACGCAAAGAGAGCGATTTTATCCTGGCATTTCGTCGTGACACGTCAAATTGTCAACACCACTACAATCACTACTTACCACGGATTCCCGACGATTTCAGATTTATTACTGCGGCTGTGCGTGTGCCCGTCTCACATAGATATTCAATAGCACAGTTCGAGCAGTTTCTACAGGAAGGGTTGCAACTGGCAATTTGACGACTGGCAGGCGACTCGCGCGAGTCGTTTGCAGTTCGGCACTTTGCGCAATTTCCCGATAAAAATCGAAAAACCTGCCTCGCATTTCACTTTAAAACGTTGCCAAATGGTACTTACACGGACATAAAGCAGTCGCATGATGATAACTATCGGATTCGGAGTGGTGCGTTTCAGCCCAATAGCTGCGCAATGGAATGGACGTGTGCGTGCATATATATATGGGTATATAATCAAGCAGCGGGTCAGGATGAATGTTTATCAATTTGAAATTAACACTTACGGAATGACTGGACCATTTGCGGTCGAGTTTGCTATGATCTGCAGTCGACCTCAGCGGATCAACCAATCAACTGCATTAACAGTATTTATATAAATGAGAGAAAAATGATTGAAAGAATAGAAGAGGGAAAGAATTGAATCGGTTTGCAAGTTGGTGGGTGGTGCAGTCCCTCCCTCCCCCGTCCTCACCACTTGCGAGTCCCTACGGGTTTTCTTTTCTTTACTTTGCTTGGTTGCTTGGCTGGGTGGTTGGGTGGCTGGGAGGCTGGGTGGCTGGGTAGCGTGATACTTGTGGATTGCCAACAATGTCGCGCTCCGATCGATAGAACCTAATCAAAATATATCCTTCGGTTTTCCCTTTGCACCTGAACTTGGTGCACGCGTCCTGGTCGAGTTCGTCGGAGAGCTGCCAGTAGGGGGGAGGGGGGAGGGGGGTGAAAAACGAAGGGAGGTAAGAAGTCGCGATGCCAGAGTGCAGATCGTAGGTGGTGGTGGAGGCGAAGGAGGAGGAGTCGTTGAAAATGCGGATCGCGGCCGACGACAATGGCCCAGTGGAAAACTAGCAATTCCTCGGGAAACTGTCGAAGAAAATTGAGAAACTATTTTCACGCTGAAACTTCTTCTCCTATACAATATAGCTGCGTTCCAATACAATGCAGGAGCTATCGGTAAAACATGAGCGAGCACCGCCAAACTTCTTTCGCAGTTTCGATCAGAAGCGAGTGCCGGGGAAATAATGTACGTCAGCTAGGAGGTGCTACCAAAGTAACAACCAAGCATAGAAAATACTCCTCTGCTTATCTTATTTCCTTCTTTCACTTTTCGAATCTATGGACACTTTCCAAGCTCTGCTGCGAAGTGTCTCTCGTTCTTACCGTGGTCCTACGGAATGGACGCAGCCAGCAGTCGAGGAATGGCTAGTTAGTCGGTAGGCAACGGGAAGACGGAGTCCTGCGGCCAGGATTAATAGTCAACGTCAAGGACTAACTCGGTTCATTCCGTGGCGGCTAATAACTCGGCGAAGGGTCCTTTCTCGAGGAGTCCGGCTGAAATGGCTACTGCCGACTGGAAGGGTGTAGAAAAAATGGCGGCCATCTCGAAGCTTTCCCGAGTCCTTTCTCAGGCCGAGGAGAAAGAAGCGCCGCGTGCTTCTCCCTTAGCGGCGTCCCGGCCAATTCATGAATTCGTTATCGCGAAGGATAAAAAATGCGCTGGCCTAAAGGGGAACGTAGGGCTGCCAGAATAGATTTGTCGCACGTACCGGAACAGCAATGTTTAATGTATGTCACGACATTTAGCAATTACCGTCATTTCAACGTGAGCTCTTCCTAAGTTCACGCGTTGGTATGTTCGTACGTTCGTTCGTTGACGCAGGTTCGCAGCTCTGAGCCCCCAAGTAAAAAAAAATATATGGTTCATATATAACTCATACATGGATCGTATATAAATCGTATATGAACTATACACGAACTTAAATTATAGACTCGTAAATGATTCATTAGATTTTCTCGAAATTTTCAGTAATTGAAGTTCATATATAGTTCACGTATGATTTATGTACGATTCAGCGGAATTCATTGCAACAGCAAACACCAGCTTTTCCTTTATTTCACTTCTAGGAAGTCGCTCAACTAATTTCCTGTCTCTAACTACGCGTCATTTCTCCAGTACATCGACACACGATCCTATCTCGCCTCGTCGCTTCGCCGTGCCATTATGAAGAAACGTAAATTATAAATACAAGTACACGGTAGAGGCGACAGGAAGAATAGCCATGCCTGACAATGAGCGACTAGGAAATGAGTAGCAGGGAGGCAACTATCTGCTTTCTACTTGGAAGCAAAACATCAGGCTACCTGAGAGAAAGTGTCCTGAGAATGACGATTGACGTTATTTAAGTAAATTCGGTGGAATTGCCCCTGGGGCACACTGGAACGTCTTGTGTTGCGCGATTTAATTAAGATAGGAACAATACGCCAGAGGAAAAGAGAGCTCGTTGGAAGTTAATCGAAATATCGGAAAATATGAAAGTTCATGCGACACCGCATAATAACGAGAATATTTCTGATATGATAATGCAAATTATCCCAGAGGAATAATTAAGTCCATGTTCCAGGATCAGTCGAGCAGCCTCACATATTTCCGTCACATTATGGACCGGCATTTTCTCCCTTTGCTTTCTTTCTTTTCTTTCTTTTCCTTCTTGCCTCCTTTCCTCCTCTAGATGTATTTCAACTCCAATAGCAACTCCCACGAAGAATCTTCGAGTTGACGGCGATCGCGACCCTCTCGGCTGCACCGACTCGGAGTTTTCCCACGAAATTGAAAGCTTCTTCTCTTCACGTGTGTTTCAGTCGGCGCTATGTACGTCTGCATGCTCTACGCCATACTCTTCTTGAAGCTCTGGTCCTACGTGCAAGTGAACATGTGGTGTCGTCTGAGCAGTCGAACGAAGAGCACGTCCCAGGGAAGAATGCGTCGGCAGTCCCTCTCCTACAATAACCTGCAATGTAAGTAGAAACTGGTATGCGCGGCTAGCCAATTCGTATCTTCTTCCATTCTTCCTTTCCACTCTCCTTCTTCGCCAGAGCCTTCGTGTCCTCGCACATACATACGTGCCTTTGGGGAATTTCAAAGACGGTTGGCGAATCGTCGGACAGTTGCCTGGAGGTGCAAGGAGAACGGGGAAGGGATGGGGAGGGAAAGTGGACGAAGTTTAAAATACACGGATCAAACGTATGGACGTAGGGACGTAGGGACAGAGGAAAAAGGAATGCGAGACGCTAAGGGAGTGAAAATAATTTCCTTCCAATTTAAACTGTCGATTTGTCTCTCGCCTATTTCCGGTGGGTATCGATCTATCGATTATTCGGACTGCGACCAAAGTCGAATTACGATACGATTCGCCATCCAAATAGACTCCACGTTCCATATATTAAAGCTGGGCAAGAGTTTCTCCATTCGCTGGCACGTATCCATAATTCACTTAGTGACTTTCCTACTGACGACTCGCTACGGGACGCGACGGCAATTCACGCCAATCGGCGTCCTCCTTGTCTTTTCCTGCGAATCTTTGAAACGGAAGGGGGGGCTCCTTAACGCTTTAGACGACAACGCTGAAGTACAGCAGGATTCATCTAGAAGGAATAAGGCATGACCCTGCGCGGAATGAGGCAGCTGCAGTGGGGATGGTTGGCAAGAGGGTGGCAAGAGGGTGGCAAGAGGGCGGAGGAAGCTATCGTAAGGAGAGCGATGAGCGAAGCTGGTAAGAGGAGTCGCGTGCCTCGGCGCCGTTCGCCCTGATGAGTTTCTCAAAAGGTCTCATCCTCCTCGTCCTCCGTTATATTCAGGCGCCTCAACCCCATGTCAATCTCGCACGGGAACTCATCTTCGCGGGCGCTCCGTTACGAGTGGTTACGAGTAGTTACGAGTAGTTACGAGTGGTTAGAAGCGTCAACGCGTATCGCCCAGACACGGTAATTCGCCCTTGATTTCCCGTGGCTTCATTTTACTTTACGTGCACGCGAGTATCAAATCGCCATTAACACCGTCGTTCGCAAGCCCTGATCGTTGACACAATCTGCAACTGTCGGAGGGTTAACATCCGCTTTCATCCCTCTTTCATCCCTCTTTCATCCCTCTGCCAATCGGGGCTAAAGGACTCGACGTACGAATACATTTTCGCCGCTGCAATCTCTTTGCGTCTCTCGTGCCCCTTTCGCTTCGAATCTCAGCTGTTAAGGGACGCAGTGGCACATTTTTCTTCTCTCTGATTCACTGCCGGGGGTGGCATGACTCGCAAGGGTCTTGTTAGCGGGTCGTGGCGATTGCGAAGGTATTCGCCAGAGGGGGTAGGGGGGGGTGGAGTAGGCGGTTCTCTGTGGCGAAATAATTTTTCTTTTTTTCAATCACGCCTGGCACTCGACGACCAACGTAATTCGCCCTTTGGTGGCGAGGGTTGTCAAGGTGCTTAAGCCACCCCCTCCTGGTTGCAAGCTATCAGGCTCTCTTAGGAACCCCGGCAACCCCCTCAGCCAGGCTGTTCATATATCTTGGAATGGCACAGGGAAGACGCGATGACTCTCACAAATTAATCCCGCGGTCGCGCCGTCGCGACGCCCTTTCTTCCAGGACAATTGGCGGCAATTTTCAGCTGGCAATTCGGAGGCCGGCAGATTGCCGCTCGATCTCTCGGCTGTTGGCAGAACGTGATCTGCCGTGCAACGTAGGTTTAGACCTAAATGTCCTAAAGCTGAAACCTACCACGTTGGAGCTCCGCGTGATTCAACCCTTAACGGGCGAAGCTACCCCTTCGATTCCCTATCTAATTATACCGTTATGCGCTTGGCGAGTCAATCCTCCGTTTCTAGAATAGATAGTGAATCTGTCCCTTGAGATTCGGAAAAATTGGAAAATATTTCAACAGGATTTGAGCTTGCGAAGAAAATTTTAATAAGTAGCGCGGGAATTTTCGACGAAAACAAGGGAGGAATTTTATATTCTAAGCTTCTTCGGATGGGCACATTCATGTCGTCTCTCATTAGCATGGCAAATAAGGAAACTCCTTTTTCCAATTACTTTTTTTCCCTCTTTCCCACAGACATTCTAATGTTTGCGCGCGACTCGGGAAAATTTGGCGGAATTCCATTTGCCCAAATTCTTAGGGTTTATTACGCGAAGTCGAGCTCTGCCGTTGGTGCTCAGCGCTCGTTTGCCTCCTCGTTCAATTGGTGAGTTTGCACGGCTACGAAGGATCAGGACGTCGTCCGGGAAACATTCAAAAAGGGGAACGGGACGAATAAGGGAAAGAGGAATCGAAAGCGGAAGCTGAGACTCGACCTGGAAAGAGATGGATTTCTGCTTTGAAGGAAGAAACGAGAGGGAGAAGGACCGAAACGCAAGCTTATTTGAATTCCAGATTGGATTATCTATCGGATTTGGATAATTGAAGGAATTCTATCAGTTATCCCTGGCATTGGCTGGATTAGATGCAGATGCCGATGCGAATCCTTCTTTGAGTGAAACTGCAAAGTCGTTTACTCGGGAATATCCATTTTTCTAGTTTCGATTGTGAGCCGGAAGTCGATAATTTACATCTCTACGGAAGTGCCTCTTCCAGTTTTCTCTTTCTTAAAGATTCTATTGTCTCAATCGAGTGAATTCATCATAGGGCTACATATATATATATCATAGGGTTAAGTGCCTCGACTTGAAGGTCATGCATGTATACCACACGCCATTCTGAAATGATGCACCGTGTAACTCAGAGGACAGGCAACAATGGAGTCGTAAGCCGCTCTTCTCTCCGCTTCTTCGTTCCGTGTCCTACATGCCTTGTCGTACGTATTTCCTTGGAGATCTTCCTCCTCTGTATCGTCTCCTGGAAGATTCTGGAGGAATTGGATTTAAGAACAACATCCCTGTCTCTCTTTCCCTTTTTAACTGCCGACTACCAGACTGCCTTAAGGCAGGCACAGAAGGGGAGTTACGTAGTGTTTTCCTCGATAATAATTAGCGTCGTTCGACTCGTTCGTATTTGAACGAGGTCATGAATTATGAAGCGCCTCCTGGGCATATTTCATTTCGGCATCTCAATTAGGGAGTGAATCCTCTTTTTGCAGCCTCGGAAGTAAAACAAAATGGAAACGCGACTGCGGACGCGAGGGATGAAAAAAAGGGCAGCTCAGCCCTCGTCCAGTACCCGGATAACCTCACCCTGGCTGATCTCTACTATTACATCCTGGCGCCAACCCTTTGCTACGAACTCAACTTCCCCAGGACTCAGAGGATTCGAAAGAGGCGAGTAAAGCTTGTCGATTAGAAAATAGCGAAAATAGCCACTGTCGGTACCATGAAACTGCTCCTTGGATTTCGACATCTTTCCTTCTATTCTTTGTGACTTTGGAGATCCTGAAGACCGATATTCAGATTGAACTGAGGAAAGGGTTCGTTCATGCAGCACAACAGAATAGCGAGGCGAAGGTGCACAGGGAATGCAAAAGCTACTCCCGAAATTAGATTTAAGTGGGCTATTGTTGGAAACGTAGAGTGAAGAGGAAGAAAAAGAAGAAAAAGAAGAAAAAGAAGAAAAAGAAGCAGCAGGAGGGTTGCATGGACTTTGCTGGTGATATATGTATATTCTCTATTCTATAACATGCCTTAGCTCTGTTTTACCAGGAACAGCCCAGCGCAACCCCTAGGTGCTTCCTCTGGACTCTTACATGCTACGCGTACAGGGAGGTTCCGTGTCTTCCTGGTGTAGGTTAGCGTCTCGGTAACTCTGTAACTCTGTAGAGTATATCTCGATATATACTTTCTTTGGCCCTGAACTATAGCGCATTCTCTCTTCAATTTTCTCGGAAAAGGTTTCAATCTTCGCGATAGCACATTTGCTAGACAGAAATATATTCCTATATATGCTTTTGGCTCCTCTTTGTACTTTAGCTCAATAATGAGTGAGCGCAATGGACCGATGAAGTTGATGAAGTCCAACATTGCTTTCGACATCGATATGGAACGAAAAGATGTTGAAGTAAATACAGGAGTGGGAGGGGATACACAGTATATACCGGTAAAGAAAAAAAAAAAAACAAAACAAAAGAGCTGCAGCCGTAATCCGAAAAACGTGGAGAGAGAACCGAATGTAAAAAATTCGTTATGGAAAAAATTGTAGATGAAAGCCGCTTAAACTAAAAAAATCGCACGCGAAAGTCCCGCTGAAGCAATGCGTTGCGCTCACGTATAAACTGACGTTTGCGAATAGATAGTAAATTTTGAGTCCTTCTGAAAAAGAGAGACATTGAGTCATTCGATGAATGACGTCTGTGACATTTGTCTCTTTTCCCCAAATAAAAGTATCTTTCTGTTCAGGTTCCTGATAAAGCGCATCCTTGAGGTTCTTGTTGGCTGTCAAGTGGTCATGTCTCTTTTCCAGCAGTGGATGGTACCGTCTGTGAAAAATTCTTTGATACCCTTCAGTGTAAGTCTTACCACTTATTGTTATGCTACTCGTGAAATAGTCGATCGACTGTTTCCGGAATTTACATTTTATTTTTTTATATTATTTTAATTACATTTAATTTCACATCGATGCGCGGCCGATTTCGAAAGCTTTGCATTTAAATAAGATAGCGCTTGGTTCGCTAATTCTGCGCTTATCCTACGCTTGAAACGGCAAAGCACAATCAGAGAGGAAGAAGAAGAAAAGAAAGCGTGAGAATAATGAAGTGAAAGGCGAACCGCAAAGTGAGGAAGAATAGGGAGAAGGGCTCGAAGGGTAATTGGGTTTCGGGAAATAGGGGCAATCAATCTTTGACTAATGGGTGAGTGGATGTACAATATAGGAACAGAGAAATACGGGAATACAGAAATACAAGAACCTTGTAGTGTCATAGTTGGAGTTCCAGAAGCACAGTACTTAGCTCTCTCACTCCCTTGCCACCCGACCCGATAACAATGCTTTTGTAACAAGCACATAGGGAACCATATGAGGTCTTAGCAGGGCAGAACGACGCACATTCTTAGTTTTTTCTATTCAGCCTTTTCAGCTCCTGGGCCTTTAATATTCTTCAAGAAGTAAAGTGCGTTCGTCAATAAGTAGACAATCGTGGGAGCCTAATTGGAATAAATAGAACACGGGTGGCACTCTTTCTTGGAAAGGTTCTTTGAGAAATCTTGAAGAAAGATTCTCGGGTAATTCCGTGCTCGTTACCGCGTAAGTCGAGAGAAAATCGAATGGGTCGTCTTCACAGAGGTCGGCAAGGTGAGTCGTCGTCGCTTCAAAGTCTCCAAGGTTGTCGAAGGTTCAGAGACGAGAATTTCAAGAGAGAGGAAACGAACAGACGAACAGGGATTCAGGCAGGTTCACATGTATACACAGCAATAGGGCCGATGTCCAATTGACGCTGCAATATAATTATTGAATCGATCGATTGGACAAAGTTCCGGCGAAATTAAGGGGAGCAATCGCTTTGCGTTTAGTCAATACGCGACGTCGGCGTCGGGACGGTTGACTTTCGGGTTCTTTCACCTTGGAATCCTCTCGCGGAGTTATTTCCACTTCCTGTCTACCCTCTTGGCTGGATCCGGGAATTACGGTACAGGGATGGCAGGGGTGGCAGTGGGGATGGAATCGCAGCACCAATTCATCTAGGGAATAATCATCTTCGCTTATACGGTACACACTCGCTCTTACTCGTGTATTACCAACTTTGAATTTCGACTCTCCCTCCCCACTTCCCTCCTCTTCCCTGCTCGTCGTAACTTTGATTCTCGGTGGCTTCTTGTTACTTGGCACTTGCCTAGCAATCCAATATGAATTCGCTCGGCTGGAAACGCTTAATAATGTCGAATAGCAGTGGTAAGCGAACAGCCTAGTCGCGAATACGCACGGGAAAGTTCCACGGGGTAACCACTTCCGTCCCCTCCCCCCTCCGCTCTCAGCATTCTCCCCGGGTGTGGAGATGTCTCGGCTAGCTACACCACGAACGCTTCTCAGTCTCCGTCTATCGACGTGGTGCCATTGTTGATGCAAAATGTTCTTCCTGGTCACGTTCACTCGCGTCTCCCAGCATTCGCTGCTTCTGCCAATATAATTATCCGCGGAATAATATCTTAACCGTTGCGGAATCGGGTGGTTCTTCCTTGAAATGTATTTCCACGCTGCGGGTGGTCTACTCGAAAGTCCAGGGGATAAATGTTGCGGATCTCTCGGAGGGCGTGCAGCCATACGTAGAGGGTTGACTGTGGAAAACGGGATGAAATATCGCATCGATTTCCCATCTAGGACACTAGGATAACCATAAGACGCTGAGCGTCGCTAACCTGGATCTGTGGGGGTGACTCTCTCCCTCTTTCCCTCTCTCTCTCTCTCTCTCTCGGATAGGTTGCGCAAGGGAAGTTAAACTCCTCCTGAGGTACATTGATGCGATACGTGAACACACATGAATGCACGTACGCGAACATACGCGAAATGCTTTTATTTGAGTTTTTATTTCCTCCCCCTGTGAACGGCTTTTTTTTGTTGCATTCCGCATATCTCGCTGGTAGCGACCCCAGAAGGAATTCACAGTCTATCGGATGCTGTTTTCTCGCCCCTCTGGCACCCCTGTGCCGTTGCAGTGTACTGCTGGGGTGTGTTGAAATATGGCGGTGTAAAAATGCTCTCGCCAAGCTGTTCCCGTCGCCAGTCGCCCCCTTCCCCACCCTTCTCGCCCCTTCATTGCCTCTTCGCCTCTTCGCCTCTTCGCTCTTCAGCGCGCCGATCCCTTCCGTTGTCCTCGTGGCACGCAGTAAAATTATCGCCGCGCCACTGATAACTTTAATGGCGACGTGCCGGCCCATCAAGCACAGCTCTCGTCTCATTCGCACATTAATTTATTCCCCGGTAATTAACAGAAACACAGACGCTTTATTGACCGCAACGCGAAAAGGGTTGCGCTTTCATCTCTCCTATGGATGTGTACACGCACACGCGCACGCGTTTTCCCTTTCGACGCGTGTCCTTGCGTCACTGTGACCACGTGACTGCTTTATTTGCAGAATATCCAGAATAACTCGAGAAATGCGAAATTTCGTGAGAATATTCGAATCCAGAGACAAACATAAAATCATATTTAAAGCGGCCGACAATATGTCCTCTAAAGAACGTCTATAAGAGATTCCTACTCCTAGTCCATATACTCTATGCTGCCGTGTAATGTATACTACTATATATTATATATTATATACTACATATTTCTATTCCGTTCTCTTATTATTCCATCATCGTTTCCTTCCATGGTTCCATTATATTTATTCGAGATTTATTATTCGATCTTGTCTCGTATAGGATTCCCACTTGCGGTCCTACGAAGATACTCTTGCAGTCAAGGACGGGCTTCTTTATCTTGAGCAACTGCCCTACGTGAAAAAAAAAAAAATATATATGGGTTATATAAAAATGACCTGTTACTCCACTTACCTGATTTGAACGACATTCTGCCCTTTCCTCTAAGAATAATTCACGATCTTGTCTTGTTACGTAATAACTTTCGCGCACATCCGCCGATTTCCACTTGTGTTTGCTGCTTCGTTCTTGCCTGCTACGTTCTTTTGCTCCGCATTTACATTTCTTTTCTGTTTCTGTAAACTGAGTTCGTATTTTTCTTCCATAAATAAATATCATTATGCTAATTAATTTGCCGCTGGCTGCTGTTAAGATTAATTACGGTTCATCCCTGCATGCTCGCTGCGGATTCGACGGATACATTTAAGAGAAAGCAACTCGTCCTGCGTAGGATCGATCCACTGAATAAAGATTGCAGCCCTCGACAATCGTAGTCAGACGTAACAACCCCTAACCATCCCTAACCTAACCTAAGCTGGGAGCATGTCCCATCCGAACTGGCATAGTCTCCATCAGCCAACTTCTCCTGGTATTTCCTTTACTCGTCGCTTCGCTGCTTTTGCTTCCGAACAAAATACTTAAAATCCTTTGCAGAGTGCTTTTAATTTTATTTATCTTGTCGTTTCGTTCGTTTCGCCTGGAGTCTCGCGAATTCAATTCCTTCGAGCCAGCCGATCCCCTTTCAGTCCTCCTTCCAGTCGCTGTGCGCCAACCAAGCAACTTGATCGAGTATGCAAAGCAGTAAATCTTTCCTCGCTAATAAAAATAACAGATATTATAATACCTAAAGTGCGGAAAAAGTGTTCGTCTATCTCGTTCGGTTAGTCCCTTCCTTGTCCCCTACTAGCACTCGCTTTTTTCCCTTATTTCCTTCTTTTCCTTTTTTTTTTCTTTCTTTTTTATCTACTTTCATAGAGGAACCCGGACAGGGAGACAAAGAGCAGATTGAAGCTCTAGGGCAACTACGAGGTGGCTGAGAGGTGTAAAAGGCTCGGGACTACCGAGGTTGAGGGCATCTAGGCAAAAGATGGAAAGAGTGACGATCTGTACAGTCGTTTCAAAGAGTTTTTATCGATAGAGACCAGGTGCTTTTTCACTCTTGGCTTATTATAACCTTTGCTAGTGCGTAAGGCTTCTGCCTTGAATGCTTGTGCTTTCTTTCATTTCCTACCTCCCTGCCTTCCTTCCTCTACGTCCGACGCTGCTATTTCCGTTTTCACATAAACAGAATGTAATCCAGTGCACAGGATGGTCTTTTGTTACGAAGAAAGCGTAAATGAAAGGGAAAGAATGAAGGCTGAGTTCCACTTGGAACTTCGTTAATATTTTATTTGAGCTCTGGCAAATCAATCGGGATGGCTAATACAAAATATTCTCATGTTCTACCGCAAAAGATAAAAAGCTGGGAGCAATATATATGTAAGTCCTGTTAGTCTACGAGAAACGGACCTTACGATCCTGATACAAGTAACTAGACTATTTCAATTTCAAAAATCAATTATCCTACATTCCTTACGAGACACGAGTGCCATTCTGGAGACACAGAGTTTAGTGGCTTTTACTATTTACTGTAGGGGAGCACCAGGTTACTTGTGTTAACTGACAAGAGACGTCGACACGCGGAGTTACAGAGCGACAGAAGAATTGAAGGGAAGCGGGGGAAGTAAATAGAAATGAAGGTAAAAGAGGAAAATGAGAGTGTCGCTGCTCGGAAAAGAATTCTTTCCTTTGAGTATAAAGATGCAGCGGTGGTACGAAACGGAAGTTGCGGTGAGGCATGGTCAATGAAAGTCTAAAAAGATAAACAGGAGACACGCCGCTAAAAAATGACGTAATCCGAAGCCAGAGACGTCTAGCGTCTCAACGAGGCTCACCCTCTCCAGTCTCCTAATAGGCATCTCGACATCATCCCCTACCACCTTCGACTCCTCACACCTTTTCTTCTTCTTCTTATTTTCATTCCATTCTCATTCTCTTCGTTCTGCAAGTCGCTCGTGAATCGATAGAAGCACTTGAGATATTTCGAGTCGTGCTACTTATTGCGCCACTCAGTGGCAGCTGCCTCCGTGAACTCCACTTACCGGCGACACCAGTAAGGCAAACCCAATTTCCTCGTGCATTCAATTATGATCTGTCGCAAATATCCGTTTCAATGGAGCCAGTCATCGTGACCTTTTGAGTGTATCCTACGAAGCGTGTCTATCCAGGACAGGATAGACAAGACGGGGTCAAAGGTGAAGACGGTTACGCGTCGCCTCGTCCTTTCCTTTCCATCGCGCAACTCGTTCACGCGTTTCCTGTACTTCTTTTTCTCGATATTTCATTGCGTTCCTCTTTACTCTTTTTCTATCAAATATTTTTTCCCCTGTCCTTTGTTTTTCAAATGCGAAATCCTCCTAGTCGTCCCACTCAAGTTTAATATCGCGTTTCGTCGGGTCGTACGACGACGCGTCTGCCAAGAGTCGAGCGTAGTCCTCCTCGACGCCCCCCTCGACGCCCTCCTGTATTCCTTCTATCCCCAGTACACCTTGCAATTTAATATAGAGAAAGGCGTTTTAATAACACGCGTATACACGAAGGAGAGAGAGAAGGAGGGAGAAAAAATTCTCTGGAAAACCTCTTTCTCCGCTTACGGAGAGGAGGTGGAACGAGCTGAGATGGATCAGACTACTTTGCGAATCTTCTAGAATTGCGCAGAAGTATCCCCGCATCCCAGACGACCTTCAGCTACCTCAGAACGCCCTTTTGTAGTCGTGCTTTTTCTAAGGGAGCGTCGGAGGATCCTTCTTGTCGAGGGATTCGGCAGAGCGGCTGCGAGGATCACTCGAAGGATTGATAGAATGCCCGAAGAATGCGAGAAGAATAGGAGAGGGAATAGAAGCGAGTTTTTGCCAGTTGACGCTTGGCGAATCTTTCACGTGGCTACAGGAAACCTTCTCGATACTACAGCATCTCGCGAAATCAAGATGCTTGTGTGAGAATACGCGTTGCGCTCAATTAGAAAGTTAAGTTCTCCCTGTTGGAGTGTGAATGTGAGTCCCTTAGCTATGCGTCTTAGCCCTTCATTCCCCTCCCCCCCACCTCTTGCTTGATATCCTTTTGTCTAGTAAGCTTAGTCCACGAGGCTCAGCCACTGCTATTTCTGAACTACCCTTAGCGCACCTCCGTTATACACACAAACACACGCACACTTCCTTTCTTCATCATTCCGAGGTATTTACCCTTTGAATTTCATGATTCTTGTTTATGTTTCAGAACATGGACGTCGCGAAAGCCTCGGAGCGTCTTCTCAAACTGGCGGTAAGTTTTTTGCTCGTCTACTTCGGAATAATATTTGCTGACGAATCTCAGAGATCAATTTTCAATTTCCTGCGAATTACACGTCCTACGATATGGAGATTCAAAAGTATCAACAACTTTTATTCGCTCTTAATGGAAGCTTTCTCTTTATCTTGATTCCCTCGCTGGATGCATGCAGGCATGCAGCAGCATTATCTGCGTATCAAATGATAATGCCGCTTTAGGATCGATGGACATGACGACTTTTCTGCAGGTGGTGCGAATCGACTCCCTCTATTAGAGCCACGAGCGTTAAGAATTCCGACGTATCGATTGTCAAAGGGAAAATAGACATTTGAATGACCATTAAGTGGTTTCAGAGTTGTCATTGGAGCGAATACCGAAGGGTACGTTTGTTGCGCTCCTTTCAAAGTAATGCCGAACGAATTTGCCGTTACAAAACGAATAAGCTGGCGCAAGGCGGAAGTGCACAAAGGAAATGGAGAGCGAGAGGTTAAATGGAGAAAAATGACGGAGCAGCAACAGCATCTACTGTCGCTCCCTTGCGTCCTGTCGCTTTAATATATTCCTTAAGAGAATTCCGAGGATCAATTGGGCCAAAATGGGCCCACGGGCCCAGACAGCTTCTGCCTATGAATATCGCGTCAGTATAAATTGGAATTCGTAGTACGCTATTGCAGACGCTTTTCCAGCCAAAGTGCAAGTCCTTTGCTCGAGAGATCTCCCTATCATTTCGCAGAGTGTGCTTGAGCTGTTGCATAAAAAGATCTGCCTAGGGATTTTTCGCTCCTTGGATGTTCCAGACTTGGTGTATTTCAATTGATATAATATATAGGCGGAAAATAGCAACACATTTGCTCGCACCGAGTGGAAGGGAGTGAAAGGGAGTGAAAGGGTGGTAACACTCCAGAGGTGATATGCACGAGTCGGAAGAGAGGGAAGGTATTGCTGTTCGGTTGTGGAAGGAACTCCTTTGTCTTTTTCGAAGAGTTCTTTGCCAGAGGGACGCGGGGAGAGAGAGGAGAGAGAGGAGAGAGAGGAGAGGAGATATGGTTCAAAGTTTCGAGTCTTTGTGGTATTGGCGACGCATCTCGAACAACGTTTCCTGGGATGGCCAGCGGGTATTCCTTTGGGGAAACGAAATTAAAAGATCTGAAGAAGTTTGCCCGTTTAAAGAAAGAAACAGAGGGAGGGAGGGAGGGAGGGGTTGAGAGCCGAGGTCTCCCCAAGTGCAGAAGAGGATGGCTCGCGGCCGAGGAGACTTGACCGCACCTTTGTGTCGGCAACATTATTAAGTCCTTTGCGAAGTAGCAAAGGGCTGACGGGAGCATGTGGCGCGTGTTTTGGCTTCGCTTCACTCGACTCGACTCGACTCCACTTTGGTCCAGTCGACCTAACTGGACTTGCTTTCGTTTGGTTTGGTTTGGTGCGCGCAATCCCCAGGCGAGATACCAGCATCCTCCCGAGTCAGTCTGCTGACCCCTCTCTGAACCCGCCTGAACCAGCCTGAACCAGCTTGAACCCGCGCGAATCCGCCATTGCGGCAGGAAAGGCATTCGCCCACACCCTACCAACTAAACAGAACCGAAATAACTTCAAAATTCTTTGGAGTAGCGATGAGTGTAAATTGAAAGGGCTCTCTTTCTTTCTTTCTTTCTCTCCTCTCTTTTTCATTGCCGAATTTTCGTCACTTTCTTCTCGTCCATCACTTTCAAACCCATTTGCAACGTAATGCATGCGTTCGCTTTCATTAGGACTCCTATTTAGCCGCGTTTGAACGGCTCTCGATATCCAGAGCGAAATTAGCCAGACAACGTAGCCTGTTTTGTACCCCCGATTAACAAGATACATTTACATCGTGTTAACGAGGGCTTGGGGGTAGATAAAAAAGAAAAAGAATAGAGAATGTGGAAGGCAAAAGAAAGGGTGGGAATTATAGCAAAAACTACATGAATATTGTAGGGATTCTTTCGGACAAACCGGGTTAGTCAGCAGAATAAGAGAAAAAATCGCGACGTGCTTCGGCGCAAACAGCCTTAGTTAAGTCAACAAACTAGGTATACACGGTCTAACGAGATATAATTAAAATCTCTCGATCCGCTAAAGGTTCGTGATAAAAAGAAGAAAAAAGGAACTACCCACGCAGCACACAGGACGCAGAGCGACATCTGCTTTCTTCGGTGACTAAATCGCTTATGCAAATACATCAGAGGAACTCTCTGACTCGGCCAATTTCGAATGGATTCCCTGATAACCTAATCGACTCTTTAATTCGTATTGGGAAGGAATGAGCGACAATGATACGTAATGAAGAAAGACAGGCATCGTGGCTGCCCTGCATCAGTGTGCGTGTACCGTGCGAATCCAACGAAGAGGGACGTCGAGTACGCTGTAGTTATCGCGAAAATCATTGGCGAATTTAGGATGCACCTGACCGTAGTTATCGCGGTCGTTGCGCGAGCGTTGACGCGTTTGCGAATAGCGTTAGATAATGCAGATAATAGAGATAACAGAAGATTATGCATTATGGAGAACGTCACTCGACCGGATTGACGGAATTCCGTTTTGATGCTCGCAGATTCCGAATCATCTGATGTGGCTGTGCTTCTTCTATCTGTGCTTCCACTCCTACCTGAATCTGATGGGCGAACTCCTGCACTTTGCGGATCGGAACTTCTACGGAGACTGGTGGAATTCTAACAATATTGATACTTTCTGGAGAAGCTGGAATCTACCGGTCCATCGATGGGCTATACGGTGAGTGTATTTTGTATTTTCCTTACGTCTTGTATCATCGGACTCTTGTTACGTCATCTGCGTCCAGACAGATTCCATTTCTAGAATAAATATGACGTATCTTCTGCTACAATCCAGATTCCACCCGGGCAACAATTTTTTGCCATTCGGAAGCATTTCACCATTTTTTCCAGCTTCTGCATTTCTTTTCCGTTCTCCCTCAGCTGCCCAGACGCGATATCAGCTGAGGTCCCCGAATGTGGAGAAACCGTTTGGTTCCCGAATGAGAAGGTAGGGGGCATCTAGAGACCTTTAAGTTATCGTTTTTGGAAACCGTTAGGACGTTTAATTGACGGCCTACCCTGCACCCGTGCTGGGAAGGCAAAGTTCGTTAACGAGTCCCCCGGTTTAAAGAAATTTAATTACATTTTTCACGAAAGCCACTCTCACCGCGAAGCCGTCGCAGGAGATTAACAGAAATTTCTGAGGTGCCAGAACAACTCTTCCTGACGAAAACCTTCGACCGTTCCTGGCTTCGCGCCACTCTTGCGATCGCAATCTCTTCCTAATCGTTTTAGTATTTGCGAACTTTTTCACGGAGAACTACCCAAAGCCGACTGAAGGCTCAGAAATCGTCTTGGCAATGAAAAGGAGAAGGAACGTATTCAGTGGAGACCGAACCCGCGAGCGTTAATTTCCACGATCAGTCCTGTAGGAATCAAAGGCGACGGGACAAATCAAATCGATAGACATGATATAATATTCGATAACGCGAGGAAAAGCGACACCGAAGGAAGAAATGGCGAATCCCAAGGAAAAGCATTAAGAATAGATTGGCGCGGAGCCATGCAACGCGAAGCCCCGAGGAAGAACGGAGAAATCTCGGAGTCGACCTTTCAGCAGTGTAATGGGAAAAGCCGATACTCGTTGCCTTGGCGTACTTAAGGCTGTTTATTCCAGATCTTTTATAATGGCCGCGTAATGGAACGGCGCATTCAAAATGGCTGTGGCCGATGCACGCGTGAGCCATACAGTCTCCATATGTCATTTCCGAACTGCCATCATCGCGACAATCGCCAAACGCCTTTCTAAGGGAATTCTTTTTTTAAAAAGATTTTATCCATATTGCTTCAGGCATCTTTACATACCGATCGTGGAGATGGGCTACGGGAGGTCTACTGCCAGCATAACGGTCTTCTTCATCAGCGCCTTCTTCCACGAGTATCTTGTCAGCGTGCCGCTGAAGACTTTCAAAATTTGGGCTTTTATGGGAATGATGGGACAGGTGAGATTAGCATAATCAGTGTAATTCATTCTTAAGTCTTTGTGGCGAGATGAACTGCTCCAGCAAGGCAAGCATCTGGATATCTTTCACTTTTTCAGATCCCTCTCTCCGCTCTGAGCAAGTTAGTCGAGAAGCGTTGCGGCGCCCGATGGGGAAACATCGTCGTCTGGTCCAGTCTGATCATCGGTCAGCCACTTTGCATCATGATGTATTATCACGACTACGTGGTCACCCACTTCGGTGAGACTCTTCTCGAGGACTACTCGATCGTCTAAGTCCAGGTTCTCTCGGAGGCTGTGCGACCCTAAGGAGCATCTCGCATCATCCTGTTCCGAGTCCCGTTTCCAAGTTATCCTGCTTATTTTGCTCATCCCGGTCCTTGCGATGTCCTTTATCCGTCAATCCGTTGGGAACGGGTGGACAGACACGAGAGGATGGAATATTTTTGTCAATTTACATAAGTTTTTTATGCTGCCTAAGTAGAATACGTATGCTCGATTGACGCGACCGATCGAGAACCTTGGCTCATGGGAATTCAGCCGATTTCCTTTCAGTATCTTTTTTGTCCTTTATTTCCTCCGTCTAATCCCTCCTTCCTGTATTATTTATTTATCACGTGCAAGTAGCGTCAGAAGTGCCTTACTCCTATCGAAAGGAAGAACTCACCGCCCGATCGATCCTGCAACCTATTCTTGCGATGCAGAATGCATCCATTATCTATAAAATGGATCTTCCATCTGCCTTTATTGTACTCTACCTATATATCTATGCAAGTGATATATAGGTGGAGCAAGAGATAGACGTATGTATTACGTAGACGTAAGCAGATGGAAATACCCTCCTGAGCAAAAGACCTTAGAAGCGAAATATCACACGCGCAACGATAGTCAGTATAAGGAATGGCTATTAAACAATTAATCTAATGTTATACTTAATGTGCTGCGTGTAAGGTGAAATATTTGGATGCCGCCGGCAGGCCAAAGAAATATCCTTAGATTTTTTATAGCCACCTTCGCGCAGCATCCTCCCGTTACACGTCTGTTATATCTTTTATATTATCATTTACTTCCCCTACAGATACTTCGTATAGGTATACATAAGTATTTCGCTGCGTTCGCACGATTTAGAAAGAGCGTGCCGTATCTGTCGTCGTTTTTTATCGATCGCGCCATTGCGCATTGTCAATGTATGTTCTTGTTATCGAATACACGAAATTTTTCATACAAACTGAGATATTCTTTAACCTCCAGACCTCACAGTATAGAAAAAAAAAGAGAAAATTGTATAAGGGTGAAGGTTCGCAAAGGATTTTTGAAAATAATCTAGGAGAAGAAAAAGTATGGAAGTTGTACCTGACTCTGACGTCGCCTGTCGGATGCTGGATCATAGGTCGAGAAACAAATATATATCTAACGCGACGAATCAGCGCCTTCTCAATTGTTTTTCTAAGGGTACCAGAAACAGCACAACTATCGACTGAAGGTGTCGAGCCTTCTCGTGATGGATAAACTTGAGCCTTGGCAGGAACTGCAACGGACAGCCGAACATTCGTCGACGTCAACCCAAACGTATGGACCAATCTCGTGGGACTCGTTTGAGAATCACGTAGAAGAATATTATCCGAAAACACATGCACTCTCTTAACTTATTCGCAGGGGAATAAGTTGAGCGGAGGTTGACGGGATAGGGTGCTCGGGAGCCGGAAGTGATTCCTGCGGAGGGTCCGAGCCCTTCGATCGGATATGGAATCCATCCCTCTGTTAAGATTAAAAATTACAACCTAGAAGGCACCCTCTCCTGCTACGAGCAAGGGGAGTTCCGGCTGGAGGGTGAGTAGCCGTGCCCTCCAAACCAGAGACAATTTAATTCCGCGATAGCACGGATTGGGGCGTCTACAAAGTACAGCAGTAGCTTCTAAGTATCAATTGCGTCAATTGCGTCAATTGCGTCAATTGCGTCAATTGATACAGGGTTCAGGAGGAAGACTCGAGGAAGGTCAAGGATCCCACTTGATCTATCTCTCTAATGGAATTCTTAGCTGCTTCTCTTTATCACCACATCCATAGAATCCTCCAGATTCTCCGAGAGGGAGTTCCGTCAGTCCATTCAGAAGGAGGAAATGAACCGGGAAACGTGAAATGGAAGCTGGGAACGTCCGCAGGAAGCGTTCGGGAGGCACGAGGCAATCCTGCAGACTGGACTGCCAGTAAGCACGCTCCAGCCTTTTCGACGGGGACGTCAGGACGCTTGCGTCAGCCAGTGACAGGAGAACGTGCGGAGGGAGAAGGGAAGGTGAACGCAACACGATGCTATAAGGGCGGGTGCGCCGCGACGCCTCTGCAGTGAGCGCCGCGACGCCTCCGAAGATGCTCAGCGCAGGTCTCTGCGAATTTAGCTAGGAGGCACGAGGCCCCTTATCCTTCCATCCCGCCTTCCTGCCTTCCTGTCCATTTCTACCGACTTGTCAGTCGTAAAACGCAACACGGTGTGATGCAAGTGTGACAATCGCGAGATCCACGTTCATCCTTGAGATCTTTCTATGGGATAAAACGGGATAAAACGCGCGTCTAGGAATTGTTCGTCTCCGTAGACGAGGGCGAAGAATGGTGTTAACGAGTACGGATCCATGGCATTGGCAGTGCTAAATTCCAGGAAGTGCCATCAAGACTGAATCCTCTTCTGCGTAGTTCAACGACAACTTCCGACAAGGTATTCCTTGGCAGGAAATTATTCTCCCTGTGCCTACTTGGTGTACCTTAAGATCCGTCTCATGTACTTTCTTATTAACGATAACGACCTGCAAGTCCAGGTAGCGTCGATCGAACTGCTTTCCAGAGACATTACCTTAAATCGAAAATCCTTAGGTCGATGCAATTTCCCTTCAGGCTAGAGAAATCCATTTGACATCAAGTCCCACACGGAAATAACAGACGTCCTGAACAATTGGACGTCTTTAGATTTCCAACGTCCGCAAGACGTCCAATGGATCTTGCCTGGCTGTAGACACATAGACACGTAGGACACGCGGATAATGGGGAATTGAACTAATGTAGGATTATGTAACTGCTGTTTATAGAGACCACTGTCTTGTGCCTGTTACGCCAGTGGCGCGACCAACTGTGCACGTTTTAAATGCCGGCTGACAGTTCGCAGATTACTTTGCCAGAGGCATTAAGCCTGACGATTTAACATCACGCTGGCAGCCTCCCTCTCTCTTCTCCCACTGTTTCCTCCCCTGTAATAATAGGACTCGTGTGCGAGTGGCGGCGTCGATACTCGACCACTTGCATACACGTGTCCGATTACCAGGTATTTACATTTGTCATGTAAATGAGGCGAAATCAATTCAGTCAGCCTGTTATCCAAAACTCACTCGTAAACTTATTGCTATACTGGCACGAGCTCCGTCGTAATCGTAAATGCTTAACGTCACGTCGTGGTGGTTTCACCCCAAAAGAATTAGTATCGACATGGCTGACCAATGGACACAATATTCCCGGCACTTTTCTTGCTCCACCAGGGGATGAACTTTCGAGTTGTGGCCGCTCGAAACTTTGCGGAAAGCCCGACAAGTTAAACGGGGCTGACTCCCTCGACACTGTCACGGACTAAGTCAACGGTCTTGACCGGAAGTCTTGCCAGCACTGGGACTCTTCTTCAAAGTCTACCGAGCCAAACGGACGGAACTGCCTTCCATCCCTCTTTTTCTTCTTTTTCTTCTTTTTCTTCTTTTTCTTCTACTTCGTCCCTTGCACGCCGCTTCTTCACCTCTGACTCTTCGAATCCTCGAGAGAGAATATTCAATCTCAAAGAGTCAACCGATTAGACTCTTTCTCTCTCTCTCTCTCTCTCCGAGAGTGAAAGTGTCTCGTCCGCGTTTTCGCTTCTATTGCCTGCGAAACGTTTTTCAAGTAAGTCACGTGGCAGGGGGAAGCGGCGTGACGCATTAGTCCGATGTCGAGGAGGTGTCAAGGACAGGGGTGTCTCCGGAATGGATGAGGGAAGGAAGCTGGCTCATAGATTGTCGGTGAAAGTAGGTACCTTACTGATTCTAAGAGGGAGTAGATGGAGAGAGCGTGCTCAACACGTGTTTCCATTATCACGTTCATTTGGAAACCAAGGGGTAGAATCTTCCCCACGTAGCAGCCGGCAAAACATATTCCTCACCAGCCACCCTTAGGAACTCGCAAGCCCATCAGCTTCTTTATTTCGCTTGATAATAATTTTCTTTTATTTTCGTTCGCAGCAGGGTGGCAACATCCCTTGATTCCCACGATCCCCATGATCCTTCTCCTTATCTGTCGTAAGCGTCGCGATGTCGATATCCTTGTTATTTACGGTGCGCCCTGACCCTCCCATCAGCCTCAGTACCAATCGAATGTACATTACAGGTTGTAGCCGGTGCGTGCCAGAGGGTAATCCCATAAGAATGACCTTTCGTGCTGCATTTCCGCTGGAAAGGTTTTACCTCCGTTTCTCAATTCTGCACTCGCAAAATCCATTCATTTTTCATTCTTTACTCTTGCCGTAAACCACCTCTCCTGCTTCCTCTTTCGAGGCAGACTACTCACAGCTATTTATTAGCTTCGGTGAAAGACGAGGAGACGAAGGATGCGGGGGAAGGGGACGTGCATGGCACAACGCAAAGTAGGTTAATGCGTGAGACGCGATTCTACGAATAATTAGTAATTAATAAAACCAGTACCTACCGTGCTACCAGTCAGCCTAATTACCTTTGCAATGCGAATTGACTTCAGCCTCCACGCTGTGGGTCGGCAATTCGGAAGTGAAGCAGGACCGCGTATTTAAATGGCGAATGGCGAATGTCGAATGGGAATTCTGCCGACAACGTTCGTCATTTATTTTTCTTCAATTCGAATAAACAATCTGCGTGCGATGCACCACGGATGAATCATGGACGCATTATGAGTGGAAGAAAAAAGCGCATGCATCGTGGTCATTTGTTTGATCATTGGCAGTTCCTGAACGGAGGGTGCGAAGGGTGCGACGGGGGACACTGCGGCGTCCCAGCACGTAATAGTCGAGGGACGCTCTGCTGCTCAGTTAGTGGACAGTGAACTTCCAACAATCCGAATAAAACTCCGATAATCGTTTTTATTGTTAACGAGAGGCGAGCATCGCTTTTTCGGTTCTGGTTAACGAGACTCCGATGTAAATAAGCCCAGCCCATTGGCATTTCTCGGATGGTATCCATTTTCAACGAAGCGAAAGAAACTTTCTTCGCGTTCAATGGCAATACGACGCTCGAAACTTCCGTGGAGCGAAAAAACCTGGAAAATTTGCGGAGAACTTTTCAAAAGGGATCGCGAGAGCGACGAAGAGAGAACAGCAGGACGGGACGGAAAGGGAAAGTGCAGAAGCAAAATGCGAAAGTAGAATTGGCCACGTGGAAAGAATATTCGCGATTCGAAGGATTGATCTGGCAGCCTGTCTTGTTAAGGGATGCTGCGAAGGAGAGGATGCAGTGCTACTGCAGTATGCAGTGCCACTAGATCCTGTGCCGGGAATGCGGTATAACAGATAAAAGATGCGTGACTCTGGGAAACGCTATTGAAAAGAAGACGCCGTGATAGATAGAAAAATATTCGGTGAGATGTCGCGTGGATAAGAAGAAGAAGAAGAAAAAGAAAAGAGTCGAACGGGATGCTGCGAATCACGGATGGACGCATCGCTGAACAATTCGTTCGGCGCGGAGAGTGAGCGACGGTTTTTCAATTTTTGATTCGAAATCTTGAGGTGCCGGTGCGTGAATATCGAAACGCCAGATGTCGGTGGCGTGCCGTAAAACTTTTGCATTTTTATTCCTCCTAATAAAATCGACTGGAGCTGAAAGAAGCTCCGACAGAGGATATCCGCCATTTCTAGAACTACCATAGCGATTCCCGAGTCCCGCGATAGTCAGCCATCATGACTATCACGACCATCACGACCACCAAGCGTGCCCGATCACGTGTCCCGTTAACTTTTTTTGAGTTTCTTTCCCAGACGTGCCGTGGACTTTTTCCCTCTGGCGCACCCTGGAGTCTCATCGGTGATCGATCCTTCGCTTTAACAGTCCAGTACCTTTGAAACGACCGATATCGACTCCCAATCGATTGACAGCCTAATTGCATTGCTGTGCGCACATCACGCGTATACGCAAACGTGAACGAAACTCTTTTTGGCTAATAAGAAAAGTTCGGAAAATCCTAGATTTTTTATAAATTCTTTCGTAATTTCTTCAACTTTTTTTCATCTTCCTCGGCACGCGAATGGAGAATCGCCTCCGGCGTGTCTCATTGCTTTATCTTCTACTCAGCATTTGCCGTTTGCCGTTGGTATTTCGAAGCGGTTTGATTTTCGAGGCTTTCGATATTTTTTCAAGACTTTCGAGAACATACTCCGTATTATATATTATGGGGTAGCTGTGTGCTTCAGTAAATGACATTAAGCCGCTCTCAAAGCAGCAGCTGCTTTCGCATGTCTTCCCGAGATTCGCCAGAGCGGTCATCCTGCCTTCTCGATGCTCTAGTCGTCTTAGTCGTCTTAGCCGTCTTAGAGATAGCACAGCGAATTGGGCTGAATGCGAAATTTCGAAAGTAAGGAACAGTCAAAAGTGAGATCACCCATACATCTTCCTCTTGGGTCCTTTTTCCGATTTCTTATACACCTCCTTCTTCCCTTCCTCCAGTTGGACTCGGTCACGTCTGGACCACGTCAATATATCCTGTCGTAAATCATTCGGGGATGACTTTCGGCAGGTTTCGCACGCGCACACCCCGTCGCCTATGGCTTATTTATTCATTGTGGCAGCTTTTGCACCCTCGACCCTCTACGCCCCTACGCCTCTCCGCGGAGGCTCTGGACCGCCCTAAACTTTACCCAGGAGTTCGATCTGATAGCGAACTTCTTCTTAGGGCTTCCTTCCACCTTGCGCGTTGAACTAAGATCCACCAGATTCTCTAAACCATTTCTCTCGTTTCCTCTTCTGGAAAAATAACCTAAAGAAGAAAAATGGCGCAGACGTAGGCCGAGATGGTCATCGGAACTCAATCCTTGAGACTTTTCCGCATGGTGGAATAGAAGAGAGAAAGAGAGAGAAGGGTCTGCAACCTACCTTCTTTTCTACCTAAAATTTCTCCTGCTTTTAGCACCACCAACCTAACCAGCCCTGTCCTATCGCATGGAGTCCCTTCTCTTCTCCACATCTCCCCCTCCTCCCAGGTGCCACGTAAAGCGAAATTAAAAGGATTTACTCGGCGTAGCAAGATATATCCCAGCCCTTCAATGATTCGCAGTGTAACTTTCCGTTGCGTCTGATCCGATAATGTTGCCATTGGATTCAAAATGTTACCTCTGAAAATACAGAGGGTTGAAAGAGGCTGGCAGCCGCGATAGGGGGATAGTCACTCCAGGAAACGCTGGAATAGGATGCCCGGCTTTATTTATTTAACGTTCTTTCGGATCTCAAAGCCGCGGGATGCATTACTGCGTTAACAATAAGCTGCGACGAGATGCGATCTCATCCCTGTCGCCTCTCTTCTTTTCTAATCGCGCAGCATTTCTCTCGGATTTCCTGCATTTTAGAACATCTCATCGGGGTCCATTATCCAAAGAGAGTCTGCTAGACACGTTCTATTAACTTATTCATCGATAGAAACGTCGCCCCTATATTCTACTCTGAGCACTTGGGCATTTTGGTCCAACGTTCGGAGAACGCGACTAGAGAACGAGAGAAGAAATCCTTGTGAATGTCGAGAGGATCGAATGTCTCATCTGAGGATACTAAAGTTCCCAGTCGCGTTACTTCAGAGAAGGAGTTAAAGGGGGAATAGCCAATTAAGGAAACTTAGATATATTATACCTTCAGGTTTGGAGCATTAGATTTCGGTTTTGGACCGAGAATGGAAGTTTGCGGCACATGCCGTGCATGGACGATAGCGAGCCATAGAAAAAAGAGAAAGAGAGAGAAAGAGTAGAGGAAAATGTTGGGCTATTGCAAGCTCATATTCCCAATAACAAATTCCGATTAATAAAAACCGATCGAGTTGGCAAAGCCGATTAGTCGACGCTCGCCTATCGGATCGAGGCATTCGAGGGCTGTTTTATTATTTTTTTTATTCATCTTTTTTCGAGCAGGCTTTCAATTCTGTCTGTAGGTGTACAATGTTGCATTCCGCTTCTTGACCCCTTTTTCTATATTTTACAATTTTACGACCAAGCGACAAACCAAAAAATGTATTTCATAGTCCTTTTATTATAAAAAGACAATAACGCATTAAATGACTATTGCAAGACTAGCTTCAAACATATTCTTGTATCTTTACTTTAAAGTTTTAATTATTTCTCAAAGGACTGCGTTCCAGCGCTTTCATTCGAATGCACCGACTCATTGCATTACACCATTTCACGAGTTAATCAGTCTTCTTCTCAGTAGAAGGAGTAAGTCTCAAAGTAGAAGAGAGAGCAAAGAGAAAGAAAGGGATTCATAGTAGCTACAAAAAGGAAGCAAGCAAAATAGAGGAGAGAGAAGAATGAGAGAAAGAGAGAGAGTTGGAATGAAAAGAAAGGGTGAAGAGAGTAGGAGAAGATGGTCTGAACTGAAGTACGGCATATGAACACGTGTCTAGGCGCCACCATGATCAACCATATGTTCTTCTTAATGGAAGCACTGTTAAGCAAAACGTCTTTTGTATCAGCACTTTAGTTTTTTTCGATCTGTTCTTACGTACAGCCGTAGACAGTTCGAGATTATTGTATTCCTATTGTATGCGTCTTTGCAGGTGCTTGCAGGTGCTGAGTTCACTCTCTTCGGTTATTTATCTAATATAGTTTCCCGCTAATTTATATTTTCATCATCTTGTTAGTGTCTTATCTTTATTATTCTGTTTTGTTTGCAAAAGATAACTGAGAGCAATTAATAAAGATTGAGTTAGGCGAGTGGAGTGCTCTACGCGTCCTAAGCAATAGTGGCTAATGTATTTTTCATATATTCGACTCCATCAATAATCTTATACTCGACAATTCCCATCCTCAATAGATCTAGTAGAAATGCACTTTTCCGTCGCCAGCTTACCTTAAATACATTATATGAATTCACGTTCCGAATGCTGGAGGTTTTAAAAGGTTTCCCTTACTTTTTTGTTTCAGATTAAAAGAATAAAACGCGGGAAGAAGAACACGATGTGAAGGCAGGACAGGAGAAAGCATGGAACGTGGCAATCCAAGGAATATTTCTGGCGATTCCACTAATCGTCAGAACGTCGAATTTGGTTAGGAAGCTTTAGGATCTCGGATCTAGGATCTAGGATAGAAGATCCGGAAGGCGGATCAGCATCGCCGCTGGAACAGGAAGAGCAAAGCCAGGGCTTCCAGGAGGGAGGATAAAATTGAACAGGACGTTATAAATTGTCCACGACGGAGTATAGTTAATGGGCGACGCTAAGCTTTGAGTTGGAAGAACGGTGAAAGGTGAAAGGTGAAAGGTGAAAGGTGAAAGATCGCGAATGGATGTCGAGAGAAGGCGAGACCATACAACAAAGCCCATTGTTGCACGCGAAGCTAAAGTGCGAAACGTGAAAAGCGTAAAGCGTCTCCAGGAGGCTACCAGGAGAGGAATGGATCTCTCGGCGATTATCCTGTTAAAACGAGAGGAGATTTATTCTCTAGTTTACTTCTAACCATTCTCTAGAAATAACCTGGGGAATTTGCGCTACTGGAGAGAAATAGAAAGCTATCGATCACGTTTCACGACGTCCACTAACTCGTTTTATCATATACTGCGATTTCTTTCGAGTTCATCCCCTGGTGCTCCTCAGCCCTCACCGCTTGTCCCGGTCGCTACGCGAATGCTCCTTTAAGAGCAGCCTCTGCGGACGAGCCCATAAAAATATAACGACTTTGATTTAACCGGGCTTAACCGGAGATATCGAGGATCTCTCCCTAGGGAAGAAATCGCATAAAGTAGGAAAAGTCTATCTTTGATGGTGGCGCCGCTTTACAACGGACCGGCAACGTCGACGTCGCTCAGTTCGCTCGTGCCGCTCATCAAAAGTGCCTAAGTCAGCCTTAAGACGCCACGACGCTACGACGCTGCGCCACAACGTGGAAGCTCACTAAGAGATTGACAATGAATGTCTGTATTGGCGACGCCCGAGATTCCTGAGCGTCCTTAGGTGGCTTGTACACGCGCTTGGGACGCCACCGCAAGAACGGAGCGACGTCGGGAATGAAAGCGTCGTCCCGTATTCTCCTGTGAATTCACATTAAAGATCGAAGGACGCTTTGTCGCTGCGATGGATCACGTCCACCTGAAGGCGAGATCCAGTTCGAAGAGTAATCCCTCGAAGATGGCATGCGAGAAAGCGTCGCGACGTCTTAGGAGCGTCCTAGTGAAGGCGTCCCGTGTGGGCGTCTCGACGGCCGAAGTAGCGAATTTACCTTCGGCTAAGAAACTCATCCCCCAAAGAGATCACGGCTGGAAACTCGCCGTTTTCCTCATTCTGATGTTCGGCGGGGGTGTCATCGTCGCCCTGGTCTGCACGGCGAGGAAGGGTTGCTCGCGGATCGAAGACATTGTAAGTATAGTCTCATTAATAATGCTAAGTTTGTTGTGATACCTTGGAATGCTGCTCCAAGAAACGACGCATCTGCGTCGAATTTAACGAATTTCCGTATAACGCGATCAGAGGCCGAAAGATACAGAGTTCTTGCGATTTCATTCTACTCGAGAGCATTCTGCCGAAATTTTTGGAAAAGCCTCTCACTAACCGATGACAAAGGGCTGAAGGGCCGGAAAGACCGCGAAAGGGTTTCAGAGAAACGAGTAGCGGAGTACGCACGCAATTACATTGAAATAAGGTCGACAAGTTAGGATCCTGTGTAACGTTGTTTCCAGTTTCGCTCTCTGAAATTACAGATCAAGGGCTTCCAAACAATTGCGCTTTCAGCAGGATTTGCCGTTTGAGGGGCGGTTAAGGTCGGACGAGGGAGGATTCGAGCTTTAGGCTAGTCGCACGCGAAGGGAAGGAAAAGGGAGGGAAACAGAGGGTGGTTGCGGCCTGCGGGTTGCGCTCGAGCCTCGTGCTAACGGGAAGTGGCATCACCACGAGCCAATAGAAACTACACTGGTCCGCAGACGGAAAACTACTCAACCCCTGCGAATCAGCCATTTCAACCCCTAACGTTAAAGCTCATCCACGACCAGTGACGAGGTGGCTGCTGTAGCATCCCTATAGATATATCGAGTAGCTCTATTATATTTTTCCCCAAGCCAACTCAAAGGAATAACTGGAGTAATTATTCAAGAGATGGACGAATCAAAATAGACCGCTTTGATCTATTGACGAGTAGTCCAAGGTCGACCTTTTCCTCCCTCTGGAGCATTGCCCATACGATCCTTCCAAAAGATCGATTCATCGATCATTTCCAGAATCCACAGGCGTTCATTTGCCCCAGGACACTTGTCGAAATCCTTGAATGCAAGCCTGCGTAGCGTGTCGCATATTGTCCTAGGAATAAATTTGTCCCGAAGCACAGAGATCCTGCAGATTGGTTGCCTTGACGATATCACTAATGTCGGCGCCGGCAACGTTAACGCCCACGCGAGACACGCATCGGACATTCATGAGTCCGTCCGTTTCTCATCACGCGTGGCAGATACATCCGCGCTTCCCTGGCGAACGGCTGGCTGACGCTACGTCGAGCGCGCGTGTCACTCCTCTCCTTTCCTCTCTCTCTCTCTCTCTCGTGTCCCTCTTCGATACTCTCGCTCCCTAGCAGTTCATAGGCCAGCATAATTCCAGAATAACGGGACATGTGCATTGCATGCCCGTCACACGTCAAGGATACGATCTGCGACAGCTCGTCCTATTTCGTAACCCCAACCCCCCACCCCGCCTCCGTTCTCAGACTAATTAATTCAATTTCCTGGATGGCATCGGTTTCGCCTATGGATTTTCCACTGCCTATATTTATCCATCTATCGCTCTTCTATTCCCGTATTCAACCTCTGATAATTTCTGATTTCCTGGAAAAGGAATCTGCCTAGGATATCAAAGTACAGTCGAGTCTCTGTATAAACACGCTAGTTATAGTCGTGTTTCCCTTTCCCAGTGAGCAGTCGTAGGGATAGTGCGTCTGGTGTGCAGTCTTATTTCTAGTGGTGGGAACTCTTTATAGAGACACGTTTCAGTTCCAAGCGCGCGACTATACAGAGAGTTGACTCTACAACTGATACTGTACAGTGTCTGACGATTGCTTCGCTCGTTGAACGCGGAAGGAATGACAAGAGAAGCATTAAAGGAGGGTTCCAATTTCAAATTACGTTCCCGTTAGCGTGATTACCGTTGGAAACGAGGGATAACACACAGCGCGATTTGCGGCCGGTGATTCCATTAGGGAGGCTGGTGACCTGGACCTCATCCGGCTCGGTAGCCCTCGACCAGGTTGCTCAGTACTCACTCCTACAACCCTGTCCCTGACAGTCCCAAACCGATTCCCACTTTTGACCTGCTACATATATCTGTCATTTACGAACGTCGCAAAAATATCGACGAATCAACGTGATATTAGTAATTTGGCGAAAGGCAACAGGACACGTGATCTCGTTGCAAGAACATCGCATTCTGTAAGAAGTACAGGAAGTAGAATTGCAGAAATTGCTAGAGAAGAACGGTGGATGGTGGATGGAAGGTGCAGGGTACGAAGCATAAAATATACTTTTGAGTAAGGGCTGTTGCACCCCGAGAATATAACGTCGAACTGTCGTGTACTTCTGGCGGTTACAACCCTCTAGTGTTCCACGATAATGTCGCCGCGGGTCTCGACAGACTGAGTGCACGAAGAACACGTGACAGCAGGAGCTGATATCACTGGCCGGGATGCTGCCAGGAGTCTGCTGTATCAGGACGTTCCTGTTTCGAGGGGATCCTCTATGCCACGGCATTTTGCACTCGACGTTCTGTGAAACTCGAAAGTGTTACACAAAGACAACTATAGTTATAAAGTCTTCCTCTTGGCTCGATTGAGAATATACAGGATGTATGCAGAGGAGGACATTTAAGTTGGTCAATTGCTCGTCGTTTAGGAGTTTGCTGGGGACCTGTAAAAAGTTTCTTGCGATTAAACATGCAAGGGATGAAGCAAGAAGGCCATTACCAAAGTCTCATATAATCAGCCGTTAATTAGCCATTCGAGCGTCCGAGTTGAAGTTCATAACTATTTAGCATTGCGGGTAAAACTAATGACGACGGAATGACGGGTCACGTTAGTAAGAGACACTTTGTTCGCCCAGTGGGCAGCTGCCTGAGAATAAAATAAAGCAGAAGGACGAGGAGGAGGAGGAGGGGCGACTGAGAGAGTCGTGGGAAAGAGGGGCAAAGAGGAAAAGAGGAAAAGAGGAGAAGAGGAAAGGCAGAGTGCCATGCCGGACAATTTCGTCCGCCTGACGAGAGTTTGAAACGCGGCAGCCTCGGCCAGCGTTCTTCCATCCTGGCAACAGCTGCACCTATAGCCTATAGCCATGTTGCATCCAGACGTGCAAGTGCTGACGCCTCGGCCTTCTGCCCTCCAATGCAGATTAAACTGTCAAAGGGAATATCGCCTAGTAATTCCGTCACCTCTCGATTTTCTCTTGACTGCAGAAAAAAAGATGAAAGGAAGAAGATCGATATGGAACTCCCTGCTACTGCGCCTATCTAGTCGAATGCTGCACGTGTGCGAATTAGGAAGAGGAAATGACGTTGGAAACTGCAGGCAGCTGCCTCTTTCGGTTGGGATTCGCGCTTCCAACCACGAGGAAAAAGGGAAAGCACGGCTGGAGTCAATTGGCGAAACAAGTTGAGCAAACTATAATTATATAGTTTCGAGAACAAAGTTGCTTCTATCGTGCGTGCAATCGTGCGCACACATTAGCGCACGGTAGACGATTCAGGTTTCGCAATTCGCGATGCAGAATGGAGGGCAGTGCTGGATTGGGTGCGTATCGGGGAGGCGCGGGGCGTCGCGGTGGAACATCGCGGAATTGCTATCTGCTAATTACACGCAACGTGGCTTCGAGCGACAATTCCAGCAGCCGAAAGGAATTATCGCCGGTGTAACCTGCCGAGGCAATTCCCCCTGCCCCAACTCCCCCCGCACTAAAACTGTCATGTCGTTTCCTGGAGAAAATATTAGCCCGCTCCCCTTTGGTCCCGTCAAATAATCTGCGAGTTCGGTGTAGCACGAGAGTAGGGATGTCCTGATGGCTAAATAGAAAATGGAGCGTGGAATTCCCTTTTATCGCGAATCATCGACACGCCAAACACGTGCTTCCGTTATCACTCCTTGCGGCTTCCCGTTCATGGAATTTCTCTGGAACGCACGTATCGCGAAGGACCTTCGTAAAATTCCCATGGAAGCTCTCCTTAAGAAGGTGCCTGTTGGCTTCCCTTCCATGCTTGCGATTCGGCAAGCGCGTCCTTCTACGTTTCCTAGTCATGCTTTCGCAGTACACCATTAGCACGCACTATTACCTTTGAGCTTCTTGAACCACCCTGTGTTAAGTACTACTGTTGGAACAACTCGTATTTACTGAATTATCTAGACGGCAGGTAAATCATCAGGTTTCACATAATTTTCACATAATTCTTGGACACGAATTCAGCAAAGAGCGAAGCACGTTACACAAACGCAAACTTGCGTGTTACTCCCAGTAGCGACTAGGGAGTACAGCTATGGTGGATATAACGAGCAGAAAGTTGGAAATCCGTTAATAGCAGGGGAATTCAGTGCGCACACGAACCACCTATGTTCCTCTGATATTGCGACGTGATCGCGATGAGTCGCCGCACGTTGGCTCAGCCCTAAAGGTGGCTGCGAATGGAGAAGCTGCCGGCTCTTTTGCTTGTAATAAGAAAGTAACGGAACAGTAGCTAGCGAGACAAAGAGAGAAGAGAGAAGAAAGAGAAGAGAGTACAGGAGAAATCAGCCTCTAGGAATATTTCAGCGCCACAGGCAAATCCCTTGATGACAATTCCCGGTGCGCCGGCATCCTAGCCAGCCTAGCCAGCCTAGCCAGCCTAGCCAGCCTAGCCGGAAATGTCCTTTTTGGCGCGCACGTATGCCGCTCTTTCACGTCCCACGCACATTTCTTGCCGGAAGCTACGTTTCTGTATTACGTGTTCCTGCCGCCATAGTAGTTCGACTCAGCAGTTTTCCAGCTTTGATCAAGAGGATACGCATCGAGTATTCCGCTGGTTAGTATTCCGACTCGACTTCAACGGCAGCTGCCAGCCGCCATTATATCTCCGACTCTTTTTATTCTTTGTCACTCCTTCCAATGAGTACACAAAGAGTACACGTATCCTTGATAACGAGTCAGTTTAGTTTGCAGACTGCGCGTGTCCTTCCAAGCCGCGACTACATCCTCCAGCGAAGTTATTGGCCGAGATACGAAGGTCCTGGAGTCACGTGTGTCCGTGTACCCAACGCTATCTGGAATTGAGCATGCTTAACATGGTTGAACACGGCTCAGCTGGTATATGCTTGACGCGCTTCGCCTCATCATCCCCTATCGGAACAACTCACCCGCCCCTTCTGCTATATGCACAGCGGTCCATATGCTCAAACGCCGCGAGCGTACATTTTCCCGCTCCACTGTATCTCTGAACTTTTAACGTAATGACAAAGGATCGAGTAATGACCTGCTAATCTTCAATCCAGTAATTAATTCTAGGACTGCTGGTGTGGTTCTTGGAAATTTGCTGAGGTCAGAAGAAAAACTCAGGAGGCATTATGGCCACACGAGACACGGTTAATTGGAGCTGCCCTCGTCAGAATGGGGTGCGCGTGTGGTTGAGGGAGGCCAAGTCGTCCGCACTACGACGTGATATCAATTTAGGCAATTAAATGCTTTCCATTTGCAGAGACTAAACGTGTTATCTGCTCGGTTATACCCGAAGCCATCCGAAACCATCCGAAGCCCACCCTCCACTCGTCGTAGCCATTTCTGCCATCCCCCGTCTCATTTCGACTGAGCCAGCCAGTCCTCTCGCCCCCGGAACACCCTCGTTCCATTTCCTCGGTACAGTCAGCGTCAAGTCGACTCGCACCCTGGAGTCAGGACAGTAAGACAGCATACTGTTGGCTTCGTGAAACCTTGTTAGAGGTGATAGGGGTGATAGGGCTGATAGGGCTGATAGGAGTGAACGCAGTTGGCACTACAATCTCATATCGGCAACCGGAGAAATTGCGGGACCAAATGAAACTTTAGGGCTGGCTTACATCGCGCATTATTAGAGGGTTCCTTACTCCACTACGATGTAGCAATGAGACCCACCCACCTTTTCTCCTACATTCTCCTTCTACCTTTTGCTCTGGAGAATCCTGTCTTCCTTGAGAGAACTCTGCGAATTACATCGTTCTCCTAAGTCGGATCCGCGTGCCGTGTAATAGATAAAAGTTTCAATGAAGCTCAGAATGTTTTCAATGTGTTCGGTCGGCGAAGCTCTCGCGAGCCGTGTAAAATTATGATAAAAACAGCAGGGAAATGTTCTTTCATTTAAAAGTATTACGCGATGAAAAGTTTGCTCGGGGATTCGGTTAAGACTAGAAATTTGCTCAATTACTGTATCAGGGGGATAAAAGCTCGAAAGTTCAGAGCGCAAGATGTTCGGAGGTGAATTTTAAAGGGTCCCGGGTTCAAGGTTCGCTGCCAGTATTGTTTCCCCGAGATAAATTCTGTTCCTCGAGGCAGGATGCTTTTCTACAAGTTGATCTTAACGGAGAATCGAGAGGAGGGCAGGAGGAGGGTAAGAGGATCGTGAGAGGGACGAATGCGTTTTTAAAGAGTGTCGGAAGATGACGCTGCCGAACCGAGCGATACATCCTTGAAATGGCATATTCCCTCTAATTAGTCTCCACTAATGGAAGACGCGTTAACGAGCTCCTGTTTACACGGGCGTCGTCTCATTGTTCTCCCTAACGAATCCTGCTGGCCGAGCAAGTTCAGACAATCGACTGGCAAAGCTCTCCTGGCAAATTAACGCCAGTCAATGTTCTTGCGTTCGCCAAGAGATTCTTCGCGTTCTGCGATGAGAGACGTAGGAACGGCGGAATGCAGAGTGGCGGTTCGGCAACAATCCGTCCACACCGAGAACAAGAGCAGAAGAACACAAGCAGCTGGAAATTGGAACAGAAAAGATTGCGGCTCCCTTTTTACGGTGAAAATTGAAAAGTTCAGGCGAGTCCACATCGCGGCATCTCGACGCGATCCAAGCTTTCTTTAATAACCACGTAATCAGGATCTTGCGTGTTTCGACAACCGCGAGTGCAATTAGCTTTACGAGCCTGATCAGGTGATCCACAGGGTGAAAGAGGGCTGTGCTTCACTCAGGAGGGGCGCGCTGTGCTTTTTCAGGAAATGTGCAGCCAGTGAGCGCTTAAATGATCGCAGCGCCGCCAAGAGAACCTCAGACGGGGCAGCGAATTGGCAGGCGCTCCTTTGCCACTGCAATGTCGATTCTCTCATTCGTCGCGAGATGCTCTACTGACGCCTTTCATCTATCGGGGTTGGGTTCGACTTTATTAATGGATACGCGACTCTATTCACTCTCGTGCATCTTCCACCAGGAGGCAGCCTAAGAACTCGGCCAACTCCTCTGACGCGGATCCCTTCGGTCACGTCTGCTCAGGATTCAGGCAGGCTACCTCTGCCGATCTAGGATATTTCACGCACGTACTAGGTGGCTTGCAGCAGCATGGCTAGCTTCCATGAGAAGGGATGCGACCGTCGTCGTCTGGCCGCGTCGCGACGTCCCGCTGATTTAGAATCCACCCACCCCCACGGGGCGAACGTGTGCGTCGGCATTTATAACGCTCCCAGTCTGGAATTATATTATAGATATACCACAGTGCACGGTATGCTATAGTACTGTAGAGTGGGGTAGAGCTTTGCCAACGGTTATAGGCCAGATACTATCAACCTAGGCGCCTCCAATCATTTCCCAATTAGCAGCTGATTGCGTACAGTCCTCGCTAGAACTATCCACTACCTCGCGATTAGTCACAGGACTTTCCCATTTTTTCCATCAGTTTGTAACTTGCAGTTGTCGCTTGCACCGACAATCGCCAATATATACTTTTGATTGTTTTCCATGAAGTATTCTTCGAATACAAAAGAAGAGGGGCTTATATATGGGGTGCAACTTTAAGAAAGAAACGAAGAACAGCAGGAATACTTAATATCCAGATGGAGGGTGCTGGCACAACACAACGGGCATCTCGTTAACGGACATTGTCTTTGGAAATTAGAAGCCGATTTTTTTGACAGATAATGAAGGAACCCACAACGCAGCTGGCTACGTCACTTCTATTCATCTCTCGTTCGTTGCACAATCTCACTCGTTCCCTCCGCTCGCGTCTCACTGAGAAATATTTAAAATCCAATTTAGCGGTGCGTCGTGCACGCCAAGTTTTAAACATTTAATGAATCTGTACGTTACGTCATTATGTTGCAGAACCTGGCAACCTAGCCGCTGCAGCTCATTCTTCCCCGTGGCCAATAGCAGCAGCAGGAGCAACTTCCATAAGCAGCACAAACCTTCAGAGAAGGAACTCGGTCGGACTTGTGGGACGACTTAAAATTAGAGAAGAGGATTGTGCAAGTGAAAATGAGTGAACGAATTTCAATTAGTTCGAGTCGATCCGAAGTGGTTTTCCAAAATACTTGATAAGTCCCCAGTCACGCGAGGACCATCTTCCGACTGGCGTCGCGTTGACAGAGGCCTTCGATGATAAACAGGCTGGCAATCTCGTCTAAAGAAATTAGATAGGTTAAGGCTGCTCAGCAGGCACCGTGTGGCTTCAACGAATTACCAGCATTTTATTTGAGCACGAACTTTTGCCGAGCGTCGAGTGCACATTATCTCTTGGTTTGGGGTCGACTCGACTCCAGTCGCCATTGTAAACTGAAAATTAAAGTTTCACGAGAGGCTATGATGCCGAGAAAGGCGAGGATTGCTCGATGTGCGTCCATATGCGCCTCTATAGGTGGGCTCTTACAATGAGAGTGAAAGAGAGAAAGAAAGAAAAGTATAAAGAGCGTGCGAGAGAGAGAGAAAGAGAGGGTTGGAGAAGGGTAGACTGCGATACACGAGCGGAGAGAAATTGCGGAGGAGTATGGAAAAAAGTCGCATTTATTTTTTTCTCGCGATTCCATTCAGTTTCCATTGGCAATGACTAAGCGAAAACTTTTTCCAGAGCAAGAGAGTCTTCCGGCAATTTGTGATTATTATTTCGTTCGGCGAACTTCCTACTTCGTAGCAATTGAATCAGACAAAGAAAAAAAATCCGTTGATTAACGTAAGACGGTCTGAAGCCAATCGGCAGCTGCATTCGGTCTACTATGCTTTTATACATTTCGAAATTCTTAAGTTTTCACCAATGAGGATTCAGTGGCAACGACAGGAGGCGCCTGATGTTTCATCAATTTATAGAATTGCCTGGTGAAGCTGCAAGCTCGTGGGGAGGAAGCCCTGAACCGCATCTTCGAGACCATTAGAACGAGAGACTTTACAATTGTATCATAGGTCCAGTTCAATCTTAAGCGTAGCCATGTAGAACATAGACAGCAGCCCAATTACCACTTAACCATATCTTTAGAGAGTGTATATCTACAAACAGCATAAATACACATGAGAGAGTGAGAGAGCGAGAGAGCGAGAGAGAGAGAGAGACAACCTAAATGTTGAGAGAATGACCCTTTTGTAAATACAGAATGAAACAGTCAAGAGACAGTGACGGATAAAGACGATGACATTTTGTGAAAAAATAATGATGGAGAATGACGATGCCGAAGAGTAGATCTCTTTCGATAACGAATCAACGAATGAACTTTCGAATGAGAGAGCGCATGAGGGTACAGCGTAAGAGAGCGAGGAAGAGAATATGTGATAGATACTTTATGGTGGAAATCCTCGAATGCAGCTCAATTCGGGTAAAGAGGAGAATTAAGAGTGGATTTGTAAAATGGACGAGTGGAAGAGGAAGAGCGCGCGTGCAACACAGGGTAGATAATAGGGACCATCGAGAGACTGCGTAGAAAACGGCTTCGAGTTTATTTCATGAATATTTCAGCGGCGAACCTTCGTAATAAATAGCGAGCTGCAGAATTATATTCCTGAAGCGAGCCCAGCGCTCGGCTAACCGACTCTGACTCTGACTCCGACTCAGGCTCAGACTCCTGTGCCAGGTACTCGTGTACTCGTGTAGCCCCTACCCCTCCCTCCCCCTCCCCACCCCCCTCTCTTCCCACACACAGCAACATACCCGGTGGAACGGCTGAGTGCGGAATACTAATTGACTCGCAAACGACCAAGCGAACCTCGCACAATGCATTCGCCTCCCTGCTCTCCTTCGCATTCCTCCACATTCCTCCACATTCAATATTTCCCATTAATCAGATGAAATTCGCGCTCCTTCGCTTCTCCGATTATACCAGTAGGTGCTGATACCTGCCGACTCAGGCAACAGGAGAAACAGAGAGGAGCTTATGCCGATCGATAGACAGGATAAAGAGGTAGAGCGGGAACGGCTAAACTTGGAACTCGACGAGAGTCACGCGTTGGTCTTTATCGGTAAAAGGAAGAGAAAAAAAAAGGAAAAAAAGAAAAAAGAAAGGAAGGAACGAAAGGGGGAAGCATCCTCATTCCTCGGCGCACTCGACGACTGATCCCTTCGGCTTCCTTATTCCTCAGTTCGTCTTCATCTTCAGGCACGGTAACGGAGGCACTTAGCGACAAACGACTACCTCGTAAAGAGCAAGAAAGCTATCGTCCTTTAAGCTTCGAAGGCTGCATTAACGCGAGTCCGACATTGCAATTCGCAATAAGATTTACCTCCCTCAAACACTTTTCCTCTTCTTTCTCGAAAAAAGAATCATAAGGCGGAAACAACCCTCTGTTGACTCTTCCAAGGATTCTCAATACCGCCCTGAGGATGTAAAAGGATCGAACCAAGGCCATATGTGAACTCAGCCGTAAGGATAGCACCGTAACGATGAGAAGCAAGCGACCAGTATGCGAGTAAGCGAAGGAGCAAATAGGCAAAAGCAGTGAAGTACGTAAGCAGTATGCAAATAAGTAAATAAACAAATAAGGAAGAAAAGCTCCAGCATTGCGCTGAGGTATATCGGTATATCGGTATATCGGTATATCGGTATATAGGGATAGCGAGCCACCTGTTACTCTTCTTCCTTCAAACTCTTTGATCGGCTAAAGCAACTGGGAGAAGAGAGAATCTGGAGCTGCTGCTGCTGTTGCTGCTGCTATACTCGTGCAGCGAGGAAGAACGTAAAGCGTGAGTCGAATTCGAGTGTTGCTCAAGTCGAGAAGGAGCAGCGATACCTATAAGAGCACATATGACTAGATATACATATGAGTACGTAGCTAAGGAATTCGCCGCCATGTATTTCTTTTTGATACAGAGCGATCGCTTTAGCGGTGCGATTTGCTTAGATATTAGGGGAGACTCGGGTGCGAGCGAACTGGCGTAAGGTGGTCATGGTAAGCTTCGAGGCTATGTAAATGGTAACGTTCGAATAAAATGACACGATGACAAATCCCATGCTCTTTTTATTCTCAACTCGACGCTCTACGGTAGGTATAGAAGCTACCTTGGTACTCTTGCTATACCACAGTTCCACCCTTTTACTGCACGTATTGCACATCTGCCTTTTATTTCCTTACACGGCTACGTTAGATACCCTTGGGAATAATCGAGGCAGCTTTCGCAAGGAAATCTCAATACGCCTATAGAATCAGGCAGAGGTACTGGAAAGAAAAGAAAAAGCGAGAGAAGAAAAGTATACTCAAGAAGAATTGGTAGAGGTCGATCGTCGTCCAATCCGCTGTAAATTATGGCTCTGGCAAAAATGCCAGTCAAGTGCGAGCTTCCGGTGAAGTTATTGCGACGATAACGCGGACCTAGTTGCCCACTATTTTATTTCTCGCAATAAAACCTGCAGCAGCCCTTCGCTCGACATTCAAAACGCATTACCATTCGTTTAGTGCCTCAGACGTCTGATCCTTTCGGTTCGTATGAGACTTGCACGTCTCTCCCTTTCTTCCTTTTCTTCCCTTTCTTTCCTTTCTTCCCTTTTCGACATTTATACCAAAAAGAGAAAGTCATTTTCAACGGGATACAAAACGGCCGGCAGATGCGACAAGTTCCGTTGCCAAATGTTATTTTCGCATTATCCTCCTAGCATTCCCTGCGCCCTTAGGACAATGCCATCGGCTGAAGATCTGTTCATCCGGCTGCCCTGAGGTCCGGTCGAAAATTTAATAAACTTTGAGAAAACACGTGATAGCCATAGTGTGTTTCGACGTCAGCACAGGACACGTGGCTAAATGAATCACAAAGTATAAAATGTGAGAAAACGTGATCTCTCGGAATCCCCACGAAGACTAGCCCTGATGATGATGGCGCCAGAGGTGACGATGGAAGACGAGGGCACGCAGGCTGACTGAAGGGAGCAGGATCGAGGGACGGACAGCGGATGGAATCAGGCTTCCAGCTCCAGGCGTGTTACGTCGTTTTAACGACGGTCGTTAAGTCGACTCGGAGCGTGTACAGTCGTAATATGGCTCCCACGTTCCACCTTTAGTTTCAGCTTCGACTAACAATATCAGCCCGAGCTGCTGCCATCGCTGATACTCCTGATGATCATGTTCCTGCGACCGAGCATCAGGATTCGCAGTTGGTCGTACACGCGCTACCTTCATTTCAGGATGAGAGTACTCTCTTTCCGGTTTGATCATCTTGGAAGGGTAGAAGCCTAGCTTCCTCAGCAGATACGCACGGTCACGCATACGAATACTCAGCCGATTAATAAATCGGGTCAATAGACTCGTGTGAATAAAGATATCGATCTGGGCGATCCAGCTTCTACACAGAGTGACAGGTACGTCGCTAATGAAAAAAGTCAACTGGAGAAAGCTCTGATAGTACAAGTACTACCGGTAGCCATTGTTCCCAGAGGAAATAAGTAAGTAACACGAAACATAAAACCGTGAGCTTAGTTAGATACTGATGATAATTTTTTTAGCAAACAAGATGCGAATCGATCGGCCTGGCTCAGCGACAAAGAAACTGAACGCGTGACGGTGCGTGACTAATAATGCGTGACACTCGCTCACAACTCATCGTTTATGCGCGGCTGCTTCGCTCGACATCCAATCCCACATCGTACTACTACTTATGTCACTGTATGCAAGTCGATACATGCATGTGCAGTGATCACCTGCTGTACCTTTACGTATATCTACATAGATTTATATTCATTGTTCGTTTAGCAAAAACCGTCCGGTCGGCGACCAAACTGGCTGGTCGTCAGAGACGATTGATCATGCAAATGCGCCCGGGCTTGTAATTCAATCCGACTAATAAATATATTGCATATAAAAATTCATAAATCTCCTGCCCCAAAGTTGCTCCGTCGTTGCCACGGTTACCATAGAGTAAAATCGTACTACGAAGATCGATGGAGTCGACCAAAATCACGGACGCTTTTTAATGCAGAGATACAGGCAAACCTGTTTCTCTCTTTTCTCAATTACGGCACTTCGACTGGCCATTGCGTCTCTTCAGTCTGGCTGCGTTTCGTCTATCATGAAAAAAAGAGCAATTGTATCTGCATCCCTTCGGCAGATATATATATATCGTTTGGAAGGAGACGGATTTTCTTTGAAACAAAAAAATACTACCCCTCCCTTATATCTGTGTAACCCTTTTCCATAGTAAACCAGTAAGAAATAGTTATACCTGAAAAACACATGGCATCGATCGTAATAGACTTTCTCTAGGAAAAGCAGTGAAAAGCTTTTCTAGGTGAAAACCTAAAGAAGTAGGAGCTTTCTGTCTGGCGACTCTATTCGAAAATGTTTTTCGACAACGTAGAGGAGAATGAGAGAAAATGTCGCCAGGGCTTAGGAAGGAGGCCGTAGCTTTCCGGATTAAAGATGGAGGGAAGGTAACGCAGTACGACGGGATGCCGATAACCATCGAGTCGAGCGTCATAGTCACTTCGCGAAATGGTTGGGCGAAGTGGCGAAGCACACGGTAGCTTCGTGCTTCTTCGTGTTTCTTCGTGCTTCTTCGTCCGGCGCCGATTAGGAACTGACTGACTGGTTCAGTAGATACTGTAGGTAGATGGATAGCCAGTGGACATCGTGCTCGCTCTGGGAAGTGAAGTTTTTCAGGAAGAGGCTGGACGATGGGGGCCTGACTGAAGCTCATGAGGAAAATTTTAAATCTTCTAGAAATTGATGATTTCCTGTAAAATACGGCGGGAGAGTCAACTTTGCGCAGTCAGTGCGCGCGATGCGGCGCGACAGTCTCTCATCCCCTTAGGTCATGGACGCCATTGGGGCTTGATTAATGTAAAGGGATGTTTCTGCTGTTTCCTGCCGCAAGGAATATCGAGAAGCTCGTGCGTCCTGACAAGACGCAAAATCCAAGGGTATCCGATAGGCCCCGGAAGACGGCTTGAAGTCTTAGACCGTGCAGACTACTACTACAGCATCCCAGTATTACAGAGATCGATATACAGATCATTATTCCCAATCGTTTATACCAGATCGGCGAATTGATTTTCTTCTTTGCCTTTGTTCGACGTGGTGAGGTGCGCCAGCTGTTCCCGATACCCAAACGCTGGAAAAGTCTGTGGCAGGCCTCAATAAAATTCCGCTTTTCTACGGTGCTCTCGCGATATACATATTTATGGCATACCGCGCTCTTCTCATTCCTTTGAATCTCTCACTGTTTTATTACGGAGACGAAAGTGTTCAATGATCAATGATCATTGATCGAACTGTTAAGTTCAAGAAAGAAGTCCTGCGAAATACCTTGAGAACCATCGAAATTAGATGAAGATAAACCGGCAGGGTGTGTGGAGTGCCCTAATTATCTTTACCGCCACAATAAAGATCGTATCGCAGTGCAGGGGTAATCATCGCTTTAATTACTGTTTGAGTTTTTTTCCACGTGCCGGCACGTGCTGTCCTCCATGGTTGTAAAATAGAACTCCGATTACAAGAATAGAAAAATCCTAATATAATAAATATCTTTCTAGAATAGGATAATAAATCTGAAAAGCCACAAGTTTCAAGGAATTGCATGACGCATTGGTCCTTTAAACAAGCACATCTCCACATGTACATACGTAATTCCAATACAAGAGGTTTTATATATAAACACGTGAGTATTTATAAGCGTACACGTATCTATATGCACACAGAGGGACGTATCACGGCTTATTAAAGGAATAAAGAAAACAGCTGAAAAGAACGGTGGGGAGAGAGCGCGTGTTACTGTGGCGGGAGAAAAATAATTAAAAAAGAGCTCGGCAATTTCCCGTTGAAAGAAAGCTCGCACGGGGACACATTAGCCTCTGCGAATTTCTCATCCCTTGTCCCTCTATTCCCATAGGGTGGAGGCTTTGGCTGACCCTTTCATTCTCCCCCACCTATATCTATGCCTATATCGGTGCTTCGTCCTCCTCCTCCTCCTCCTCCTCTCTCACAGCATAACGACCCGTAAAACATAACAGCTTTGGAACACCCTACGAAAGCACACAGTCTCTCTGCCCCCTCTGCCCCCTCTGCCCCCTCTGCCCCCACTGCTTCCTTCCTGGCTTTCTGCCTCCCTCGACTGGCTGGCGCACCCATATGCCAAACGCTAAACAACGAGGACCCCGTGGGATTGCAGTCTCCGCTGCAGGCGAGAATTCATTCCAAGTAGAGCGATTTTTACAATCGACTTGTCGCAGCTCACAGCCAGGAGAGGGTGGCTGCAGTGCTTCTCGTTCAACAAATTAATACCTTTCCTCTACACCCTGGAAATTACTTTTGCGTAGCAGAGAGAAAGAAGAGCGATCTCGCTTTCCGCAATTCTCCCAGCACCGGCTATCGCATTCGCTCGGCTTGATATACTCTCTAAACGAAATCCGACCCTCCAATTATCGAGGGAGTGTGGCTGAACGGTTAAGTGAAAGGGTGGAAAAGGTTATTCCTTTCTCCAACACAGCTTTAAAAATTCAAGAGTAGCTGCCGCCCGAAGGGAGTCCGGAGGACGTAACTATTTGCCCCTATAATTAACTTCTATCGATTCGACCTTTCTAAGATACGATTAACTTCGACCTTGACGACCTTTTACATCCAGGGTAACTTAAAAAGGATTGAACCTCGAGATACCTGCCTTGCTTACTTGATATGTTCATGCAACTGCGCTGATATGTGCGATGGAGGCTGAAGGAAGTAAAGTCTGGTCCTCATGGAAACCTCGACGACTGACACGCACGCAGAAACGGGACAACAAAAGAACAGCACGATTTCGCATTCTTGTTAGAGGCAGCGAATTTTGTCCCAAACCTTTTTCACTTCCTCTCCTCTCCTCTTCTCTACTCCACTTCCCTCCTTCCACTTTTTTCGCATGAAAATACAGGTACTAAGGTAGCCCGATTCAAAATGTAAGAGCTGACTAAGCTCTCCGCGTACTCAACTCCTTTGTAAACGCACATGCCGAAACGAATAGCCGATCTACCTAAGGTGTATTAGACCTACAAGGCCTTCTACAGTGTAGTCGAGGAATCCTTCTCAAGACCTACAAGTCCTCATTGGAGAAATAGGAAGCCGTGGAGGACTCGTGTGGGTCCAGTTACTGTAGACAGCTCGATCGAGAATTCTAAAGCATATTTTAAGTCCGAGCAAGAAACACAAGTTTTCTGGGGCAAAGCATCAGTGTATTCGGAATTCCGGTTTTAACATAAATTCTGAATTTCCAATATCTCCTTTATAACGGTTACACCAAGGGGGTAGAGTTCTTGGATGATGAATAAGATGTTGGCGGTGCACGATGCTGCTGTGTGTGTGTGCTCTGCGGGTACAGCGCGGGTACAGCGGCATCCTTGCGACTCGTGTGTTTCTGGTATGCTCGTGCATGAGTACAGCAGTAACTCGCGGGGCGTGGAGGCTGCGAGTAGTAAAGTCGAGGTCTTGTAGGTCTCAAGTAGGGCTGGCCAACTCTAGACCTACAGACTGTCTATAGACCTCTATATATAGAGGACTCGCGTAGTGCTCGCCGTCCCATTGGAAAATATAATTTGAAACATTATCCAAAACCTACCAGGCCTTCCGAATTGCGAGGCCTGTTCACTTGAAAAAATAGGTCTTAAATTTTTACTCGGGAGGCGTGTCCACCCACGTCCGTCCGTGTGTGTCACGCTACGCCAGGCACGAAACGGCGTGTTTATTTAGGAAATTTAGGGGGTGAAATTTACTGGCTATGAAACGCGTACATACCACCCCTGACGGCGGCTGACTCGCGGAGAATATCACCCTTCGAGGAACAAGCTCAGGAAAATGAGACAAAACGGACAAAATGGGCGCAATGGGCACAATGGCCGAAAGGAGGAAAAAAAAAAAGAAAACAAGGACGAGAATCCTCGGAAGTAATATCCTGCGTACATGGGACTGTTTTGGTACGATATTGCGAATATCTGGCAGAGTTCTCACGTTTCTCATCTGCCGAGTCGGCGCTCTTTGTATTGCGTGGCTGCCCTGCGAGATCATCCCTGCGCAAATCAAACTCCCCGCCTGGCGCTCGTGAGACGTTTGTAAACCCTGTACTATCGCTGTTCTCTTCTTTTCTTTTCTTTTCTCTTGCCTCCTCTTCTTTCCTTTTATCTAAGAGGATTCTTTCACGCGCAGCTATAACCAGAGCGATGGTGGGTATTAATCGCTTCGCCTGCTCAGATATAAATTTTACTTTCCTGCGTCTCGACGCTCTTCATCCGTCTCTCCCACGTTTACATCTTTTCTTGGTGTCTCTTGCTTAACGCGGTAAACTTGCCACTGCCATCGAGACGCTCAACAATTTCGAGATGGCAAAGCTTTACGAGGCACTTAGCGAACTTCGTTAGCCGGGTTTACTCCGGATCGAATTGCCTTTCAGGTTTCTGCGTCGCGACGCTACGCATCTTATCCGTCCGAAGGACAAAACCGTCCAGGACACCGTTACATATCCAATCCCATAACCTATTACGACGCCTCTCCCTGGATTTTCGCGTAAATAAATTAGAATCCCTGACATTCAAATTATTCAATTACAGAATTATCTCACGCGACAATACGTGAACTTCGATGAACAATATTCTTGAAAAGTGTTCAGCCGCCAATCGAATAGAACAGAGGGGCACCGACAAGGTGGCCATGTGAGTGGGATGAAGGCTCCAAGTGGAATGACTTGGAAGGTGTCCCGGGGCCGGAAGCTCTGACAAAGTAGGAAGAGCTGAAATAATGAAATAATGAAATAGTGAAGTGGTAAAATGGTAAAGCCAAAAGATACCAGTTGCTTATTGAAGCTGATGAACGAGGCGACCTACAAAGTTAAATGACAGTTGAGAAATATAATTTCCCCAACAATCAAATGTCTAAGTTGAAACTGTTGGGACTGTTGGAACTACCATATCTGGAATCAGAGTATTCTTATCCGTCTTGGCTTTATCTCATTCCATCCAGAGTAACATTCACGCTTATATTCACACTAATTCTCCTGACTAGCATTACCGGTAGAAATGGCAGCAGCAGGAACGCCTCGAGAAGCAAGAGAGGAGAGAGAGAGAAAGAGACGATGGCGAGGCCACTATAGCCTCCAACTTGGTTGAAATTTAAATTGCATAATTACATTAGCGCGCGACGTCGCCGTTCCCGCGAGATACGATCGCGTTATCTCTCGTTGAAAACGCACACGATACATGGCGCGACGTAAGCATAAGCAGCTTCACATAACAATGGGGAATAATGAAAGTGCAGTTGCCAGCCTCCAAGCACTCGTCAACTCGTCAACGAGTTTTCAACCCTCGCTCTACCATCCCCTGTCGCCTCTCTCTACGCTGCCAGTACTTTCCTTTGGTCATCAACGACAATAATGATTTTACAGAGAGACGCACTTGTAAGTTCGTCATGTGCACCGGCCCTAACTCCGCTTTTCAAAGCGTTCATCTCTCCAACTATTTTACGGCGTCCTGACATTTTTATCGCCAGGTAGTTTTTTTTAGCGAAAAAAGTATCGGCTCGAAGCTCGACAAGACGCTGGGAGGAACGGAAAAGGGCGCATATCCATGTGTCTACCTAAAGAAACAACGTAGTCTGAGCACGCGCAATAGAGCTTATAAGCAGGCATTTAACTTTCGCGACTCTCGGATATCTTTACTGTGCAGACGGTGTTTTCTTTTCATTTGTTTGAAATTTATCGGCTGCCTGCCTGCTGCTGGCGGCTGGCGGCCTGCTCGAAGATACAGCCGCGTTTCTAGAGACGAAAGAAGCGCAGTGAACGAAAGGGAGATTCGCGTACATGGAATACGGAGAAGATGGAGGTTTCGGGTTAACCTTCTTTTCCATTTATCTCCACTTTTCTCCTCCATTTGATTCTTGCGTCCGGCACCTGCGACGTGTCGGCTGAACCGTGAATCCCAATTGCGACGAAAAGGCCAAAAAGATATGCACGAGGAGCAAAAGAGAGGAAAGAAAATGTCGGACGTAAAACTTTTACCGCCATCTCAACTGATCTTGGACAAAGTCTAATTAAAAGAGCGCCCGACAGCTTCCTTAATCCTGAGAATAGCAGTATCCCTGATAATCCCAGTATTGGCGGCGCTTCGGTACTGCCGGTACAGTGGCTAGATTTTCAGCCGGAGCATCTAACGATCCCGATTCTTCCTTTTCCTCTCGGCAGCGCGAAACCAGCTACGAGGGCTTACAAGCGAGTATTACGATCCATTGTTTCCACCATCAGACCACTGACTCTCATTGCTCCCTCAATTTCTTCGTCTCCCACTGTCCCTACTCCCTTCCCAAATCCCGCAGAGTCCTTCGAGTCCTGCAGGATCACGTAATGGATTATGACTTCGATATACCAGGCAATTGAGAATTTTCGAGTCGCGTATCAATTTGGCAGCATCCGTTGGAATAACAAGGGCACGCCAGAGGATGTAAGTCTTATCTCCGCCAAGAGTGCTCGTAACGTCTCGTCCTGGTCCTCCCACGGATCCTCCTTCTTCCGGTACGACCTGAAAATCCTTCGCCCCATGTAAGTCTCTTGTTGTGCTCGTTCTGCTCGTTCTGCTCGTTGTACTCGCGTGATAATTCGGAGACGTCACGTACTAAATAATTTGTCGTGATGTCGTTGTCGCAAAGTGCCTACTACTTCCTGGTACGATCGATCGATCGGGCTCGTGCGCCTCCCACTCGCGAGCGAAAGCAGCCAAGAAAATGCCCTGAAATAACTCGCTCGCGAGTATCCCGGAGCGGGGGCAGAGGTCAGGGGACTATGTCATACTCGGCCTAAGATGGGCTAAGGTGAAGACGACGGGGATGAGGCGGATGAGGCGGATGAGGCAGTGGCCGAGCGAGGATGGCACGGAGTATCGGATTCGTATGATCCCTCCTACCCTTTCTAGTGGCTGGCTGTGCTATTCGCCCTCTTCACTCTCTTTCATAAGACGGACAAGTTACTGTGGCAAGACTAGCGAACGCAGTATATTTCGCAACGATAAAATACGTCGCGCGGCCTAAGTCACTTTGGAAAAGTTCCTAAGCCACTCTGGCTGCGAGTCTGAGCCTTTCGCGTACACGAGCGGGGTGATTTGTGATGTTGCAGACTTGAATTTCCAACGCATACATTTCTCATCCGACCTTTCGCGACCTCCTTTGCAACCCTTTTTTCTCGCGCCAAACGTCAACGACTTCCACCTGCCAGGCTGCCTGCCATCCTTCATCCGCACCAATCTCTCGCACTCTTTAACTCTTTTTCTGAATCCTTATTGGCGCCAAACAGGAGGGCGGAATAATTACAAGTGCACAAGGATCTTCCGAATACCGAATACCAAACGAAAGAAAAATAAAGTAAAGAACAGGAGCACCTCGACCTCCACGTGTCGAATCGGTTAACTTTAGAGGATTGCACTGCGACAGATGTTCATTCGATCCTTCAAAGATCTCGAGCAGGCACCTTGTCGGCTGGCATCCTGATGCGACGCGTCGCGTTGTTCCACGTCGCCGACCCCACTAATTTCCCACGTTCCTCTTCAGTTAATCTGCAAGCTGCGGAAAACGACAGACGGAATTCCGCGCTTTCGATTTCGCTGCGCTTTACGAGACGTCGAATTCACTGCAGGGCATGAGACGCCAGGAAATTATTTTGACATTGTGCTCGAGAGAGTAAATCATATAGATAATAGAGAAGTAGAAATGATTTCGAGTTTTTGTAAGAGATAAGGGGCGGCGGGGGGGAGGGGGAGAGAATTACTCGACGGACAATGAAGGATAGTTCGATTTCCTTAAAGTAATACAGGTAAAGTGGTCGATAAACGTAATCTGCTTCAGTAGCTCGAAAGCGCACTAGGTATTCCATTACTTGAAGGGCACTTTTACTGCTGACCAAATGCTGTTTCTTGGCTGCTTTTTACGTAGCGCTTGGAGCATAGAGCGTGGAGCGTAGAGCGCAGGGCGCAGAGAGTTCATGTCGAAATGGTTGCACTAAAAGCTCGTAAGCAGCCACCCTCCTGCTTAGGTTGCCGCAGCCAGTGCCGTAACTCTCGGCAGGAATTAAGCTCCCGAGTTCCTTGGTGTACGAGTTCCGTTGCTCGACTAATTTCCTGACTATGTCGAGGGAGGAGAGCAAAGATGCAGTTAGCAGGAGCAATGCCGACAGAAGGACAGAGAAGGCAAAGAGTAAAGAGTGAAGAGTCGTGAGTAGAGACTAGATATAGACGGCTGTACAAAAGTCACAGACGAAGACAACAAAGTCCTTAGAAGATTTTACGAAAGGTCCGGGAATCTGGACGCATCCGAGCGACGAGTGACAGGAAGCTCAAAAGAATTCCGAGCTAGCGTAAACTTCTCAGCCGGGATGCCTTGCATTCGGATTGGACGGACAGGTAACGTGAGGTAACGTGAGGTAACATAACCTAACGTAATATCACGTACTGTTACGCGACCGTCTAACGTTTAACCCAATGGCCGTCGGGTCTGACCAAGGAATGCTTTTACAACTGTCTCCGCTTTACTGTCACAATGACGAACTGCCCGTTCACCCTTATTTCTATCCTCTTATAGCGGCGTGACCACCCTACACTACTATCTCACGTGGTACCACGTCGTCTCGTAAACCCCCGACCCTTATCAGGCTCATCTTTAGACTCTCCCTCTCCTTCTACCCCACGGCTTACAAGTCCACTGTGGCAACCGGCGCGAATTACCACTCGCCGCCATTCCTTGGAACAGCCGTGTCGCGGCTCACGGCTCGCGGCTTCCTTTGTAACGCGTATAACGTAGACTACATTCTCTCCTCGAAGGATTGGACCAGCCTCGGGCTCTGTAACAGGCAGAACGTCGAGAAGGAGGTCGAGGTGGCAGCGTCGTTATCCAGGCACTCAAAGGATCAGGGAGGAATTCAGGACTCTGGGGTGGTCTTTGGTGTCGTGCCGCCTTTTGCAAATACAATTACAAAGTGAGGGAATCGTGGCAAAGTGAAAATCTCGACTCATAAATTCTCTGGACAAAATAGCGGGTCGACTGGAAGCTCTCCTGCGAAGATTAGGGTATCTCCTCGTAGGGGGTTCCGAGTGTGCGGGAACCTAAGGCAGAACTAAGGGTGGCCAGAAGCCTGAAGGAATCGTCGAGGGAGCAAGGAAGCCGGTTTAATATTTACCCCGGCGACAAGGCCATTTCGTAGCTCAGGCAAGACCGTCATAAAAGCGATACTATAACGCCCGCGAGGGCAGCCAGACTCTCGCATCGGTTGGCTCACGTCGAAAGGGAAGAAAGGGGCAGCCCCCTCCCCACCACCCGACCTTACAGAAGGATCCTCGTAAAACCTATGGAGGTTCACCACCGATATAAATGTAACTCGCTCATCCGTTTCCCGTAGCCCCGATTACGTTAATTGAGCAGTAATTCCGCGCTAGGATTCCCCTAACCAGCCAATTCTCCGGACCATCTATAATTTCCGTTAATTCCAATCGATGAGTTAAATCATCACGTATCAAAAACCGATTTTCTCCCTGAATCCCTCTGGCTAAACTGTCCATTGATCTGCCGATTTCCCTGTAACTGTCTTGCGACCCTTATAGGATCGAGTGCAGTAATTCTCGGGCCGAAAATAATAAAAACCAGCAACACGAGAGTATGTTGCTTTTCCTGAGACGACAATGTCCTATAAATTTATACCGTGGTCGTGTAAAGGGTGCTTCCAGGGTGCTATCACTATTTCGTGTGACGTTGGCTCCTGAATGCTGGGAATCATAAGCTGCCCGAGGAAGCTGATGGGCTTGTGAGTCGGTGTGGGGAACAAAGGGAGTCAAGGGGGTTCAGCAGTTCAGACATCCCCCTTCATCTCGCAACTCCCTCTCTAGCTCAGGATGGAAGCTGGCCAAGTTACACTCCGAGAGTTATGGGTCTGGTGCGCGATGACTGGATCAGAGGATCACTTATACCACGCGTTTTCAAAAGGATATCCAAATCCTGCCGGAGGCACTCGCTCTCCGCGTGACCACCTATTCTAAGGACCAGTACCTGACTGTTCGGATGCAAATCGTATTTTTCGGCTATTCCTCGTCTTTCGGAAGCTATGTCCCCATCGACCACTCCCCTTCCCAGCAGATTATAATCAATAACGTAATTGCATCGTGGAATGCGAAATAAAGTAGAACAATGAAGAATAAGCACACGGTCCCTATAACGTAGAACGTAGAACGTAGAACGTAGTACAGGTAACGAGTATAACATGGAGGCCCGGATAAAGAACATTTGCATTAGTGAAGCGCGCTCGAGTCCCGAGGGATTTGCATTGGCGCGCGAACGAGTCCCGAGACTGGCACTCAGCCGGGAAAAATCCACCTCCGGAGAAAGATTAGCAAACGAGGGACAGAATAATTTCATGTAGACGACCCTCCTCTTGTTCTTCCTCTCCCGGAAATAAAGCCCCGAACGCGGCGAGTTTGATGGCTCGTGTTCCCAGACATCAGGATCGCTCGTAACTTTCCCGCACGGCCGGCAGAATTGCGCGATAAGATTGTCAAGTGCGCGCGACTGTCCGACTATCCGAACAACAAAAAAAAACCAATGGAAAATATGCATTTTTGAGGACTTGTGGTGCAGGGTCGTTTTTCGGTGATAACGCGAAAACGAGGAGGTTTAACGTAAAAAAAAAACGCATAGTTCTGGGGAGTGCTAACGATTTCCAACAAACTGAAAAAAGATACTAGCTGTGTAGCAGCACCAACCTACGGGCTACACATCGCTTTATCTGTTCCGTATCTATTGATCTGGAGCGATGCTCGTTTTCACAAAAAGTTGACAAAATTCTGACAACAATGCACCAATCCGATTGGGCAGCTGCCATCGTGTGTTTCCTCCTTCAAATTCTCTATAAAGAATGAAATTCCTCGGACTCAATGGAGAAGAATCGGTAGCTTTAAGAGCACGTTGCGTGGACGTGGCTACAAGTAGTGGTCCATAAACGGAAAAGACAAACCCTCTACAGGATAAATCAGGTGCGCCTGCGACGGGATAAGAAATCCTTTACTCGCAAGAGGAGTGTTGGAATGGCGAATCACGGGGTCCAGGGATGCTGCCGGTCGACGACAATACTCTTGGCCAATATTGAGGTTAAATGCCGTGAAAACAGCATGAAACCTTCCGAGATGGTGTGAAACGCTGTGAAATGCGTTCTATGTGGGTCAAAGAGCATAAACGGAAATAGCCTCCTTCTTGGAATACCTAACGACGTAACCGTCGCGGCAAAATGGGAGACTTCTACCGTTGCTGCTCATGACGAGGACTGTACCATTGCTGGCTGCTGTAATGCTAGGAAATAAGGAAAATAGGAAGATAGGAAGATGAAAGTCAAAATGGAAAGAGAGCTGTCTTCGAGCACCGGCTTGCTTATTGCTTAAGTGGGTGGCTTTTCCACTTCAAAGGAAAGTAATGAGGACGTAATGGAAGGGGTGGGAAGGAAGATGCGGTTGGCGCGTACAGTGGTAACCACTAGAACAATGATCTCCAGTAAATCAGTCGGATGCTGGCATTTATTGTGCAGCTCGTAGTGGAATGTAAGAAAGTATACGTACAAGTACGACGAGGTACCTTAGGTACAATCTTACGTGTCCCATCGTATCTACCTACACGCGCCTCAGCCGCCCCACCTACCCCACCCACCAGAACACGTAGCAGCTCCCCATCTCTCCCAGGCTCTCGCAGTCTTCCTCCAGCATCCTCTGCCTCTGTCCATCCTCTCTCCAGTGACTGATTCTTATTCATCGATCTACGAGAAGCATACTTCCACCTATAAGGTATTCATCTCGACGCGAAGCCAAGGAGGTGTAGCCACCCTGAGCCAGATGCATAGTTTAAGGGAGAAGCTGCGTCTCAACGGCGCTGACCTCGTCGACCCCGACTTCGACATCGCGACTGAACGTTCGCTTCTATATTTATGAAATATACTAGCTACATGGACTCGCAGCGTTATTGCTTATTTAGCGCACTGTGTTCCATAAACTGTTTTACATCAATCTCTTTTATTTATTCTCGGCTTCTTCGAACTCGCGATTTCACTGGTTGACGCACAATGTATTTTGAGGGGCGATATCGCTTGGCCATTCTGTTTCAGAGGATGAAAGCGAGCTCGTGAGCGAACGACTGAATGAGCGAACGAGCGACAACGTTCACCTAGGTGCATCCCCGCGTAACGCTAAAGCATCGACGTGTTATGAAGGCATTTGACCATGGCGGCACATTCGGTGAGCTTGGACGAACCGAACGTGTCGAGGCTCGATACTGATGTGGATACGTGTACATGCACTCTGTCTCTCATTCTCTCATTCCCTCATTCCCTCATTTTCTCATTCTCTCATTCTCTCGTCCATCCACTGTTTCGACATGGACGCTCCTTCTCGTATCTCTATTCACTTACCAGAACCCATTGGCTACTCTAAGCTACACTCTCGACTCTCGCCAGCCATCCAGGCATTAAGGCTGCCCTCGCATCCAAACAAAGGATTCCCTCTTGACGATGCAAGAAACTTCCTTGAGCAACGGTGCCTGCAGGACACCTCGTTATATCATCGTCATGGACATTCGTCGATGCGCATTCCTTGGACAATGTGTCTTTGCCAGTGCACATTTCTGAATGGCCCTACAGCCGGCAGACTCTCCATGCGTGGAGAGGAGCGAACACACGAATGGACGTCTGCGTGCGACCGAGAGAAATAGATTCTGCGTTGCATTGCACGACAAAGAGCTCAATGCACTGGCAAAATCCTGTCTTTGTCGCAGTTTGTGCGACGCGTTGAAACTTTATACCGCGAAACAATTGGCAGGGTTTTGTTTCACGCTATCAAACCGTGACCTCTACAACTTTTCCCAATCCTGCTCCCATTTCGTCGTTCACCGATTCCAGTTTATTTTAGTTCGATACTCACACAGAGCTGTGAGCTTCATTGTGTAAAAGCTGCCTGCCACTCCGAAAATACCTGAATGTAAAGCTTGCGCAAATAAAGCCTGGTCAAAGATTAGTTTGTACATAAAAAACTGATTACGCGTTACAGAGAAGCCAATTGCAACTGATCGTTATCTCGCAGCTTCTCGAAAACTAGGAAACTCCTTGTATTGGCTGAGCCGCTTGGATGGACTTGCAAATGCTTCCCTGTCTTCGTCTACGTGAAAACAACGGAAATCCAAGAGTGCAGGAATCCTAACGATTCGTCTACAGTCGATGCACACTGTTGGATGCAGGAACGTCGGTTTTCGACAGACTCAAAAAAGGCAGATAGACGCGAAGCTAAGGGAGGATGTCGGAGGAGAAGACAGGATGTTCGTTCTACTCTGGCACAATTAACTTCCGGCGTATCGACAGAGTCGTCAACGAGCGAGCAAGCGTTTCTAGCTTATTATGATTTTCATCGAGCGTCGTGACGCGAGGACGGAACGCACCCAAGGATCGCGACGCCATCTATAATTAACTGGCGCGACGTTTACGTGCTCCCACGGCAACCTGTAGTCGTGGTCGATTTTGCTTCGAAGGAGAAAAATCAAAATGTCCGGAATGCTGGGGTAACATACGTATTAAATGGATTGGCTGCGATGTATAGCTGTGTATAGCTGCGAACGGGCGGCTGCTTAGGGAATATGAACGTAGCAACCGGAGTCGAGTGGGTCCGTGCACGTACGTAATCGATTAACGACGGGCGACATTACGTAAAGTTACATAATTTATAAAGGCGAGTTGGCAAGCTCGCTATAACCCGAAGAGATTCCGACGTAAGTTTAAACGGTTCTCCTCGCAGTTCTCAGACCGAACGAACAGTTAGTCCCGAACTTTCCAAGTACGTCGAATTCTCAGTGCACGCTCGGTATGCACCAAGTAGGTGAGATTCCCAGATAGCGACTTCTTCGAGGGATTCTCCTAGAGGGCCGAAGGTTCGGGTGTCACCAGCAAGCTTTACGGCGTCTATGTCGATGTACTTATGCAACCTATGTAAATCACGCTAATCCCATTATCGGAGTATTTGCAAAGTCGAAAAGTCTACATTGACAAAAATTAATCTCCTGATTTTTGCCTCTCCCACTTTCCTATCCCAACGAATTCAATGCGTTTTATAAAAAAAGGTTGATGCGCGCGTGCAGAGTACGCCGGGGACCACCGTGATAGAATCGCTCGGCCACTGGTGAATTACAATCCGGAAATGAATATTTTACCATTAACTTTGCGCATTCCATTGTAGTAATTGTGAACACTTCCGACCAGCGGGTGCCAAACCGCAGAGCGCTACAATCAATTACGATAGCGTAGCCTCATGCCGCAGTCCATATATTATGCATCACATCGAATGTCCTCTCAAATGATACCTACGTGCCAGTGCAGCCGTGCTTCAACGTGTTTCACGGATTAGTATTAGTGCGAAGGTTCACGAGTTCACGAGTTCACGAGTGCTTGGATGCCGTTGATGCCGTTGATGCCGTTGATGCCGTTCAGCCTATAGATGGTAGGTTAGTGCCGAAGGGTGCGCACGCGTCACCCGACCCACCCCGATAAATTGCCAGTGTTAAATTTAATGTCATTCATTTTCCACGGCAACCAATCCTCCACTACTAGAACGCGAATTCGCGCAGCGTGTGTGCAGACCAAAACAACCGCAGTAACTTTGAGACACCAGTGGACACGGTTCTTCTTCCTCTTCTTCCACTTCTTCCTCTTCTTCCTCTTCTTCCTCTTCTTCCTCTTCTTCCTCTTCTACACTCTCGAGTCTCTTGATTTTTTTGAAAAGGAGAATCAGCAAGCGTTTTCCTCGTATCTTGCGTCGCGACGCGTCTCGATTCCCGCTGAGTCAGCAAGGACTTTTAGCAGAACGCTTTCTCTGCTCCAATCTTCCTCAGCCGCATACTGAACCTCTACTTCCTTTTATTTTCCGCATTCTTCGCCTGGTCCATTCTCTCTATCACGTGACCCTGCCAAAAAAGCATATCTCCGTGATGCATTACCCCATAGAAAGAGGTTAAGCCCTTTCTAACCTCTCTGACCGATCGCGTCTTCCTTGGAAGGCATGCAGCAATAGAGAGATCGTAACGGGCCAACGATTTCTTCGAGGGAAACGAATTCAACCTCTCCGTGCGAGAAGATGCTCGCCGTGAAGATGGCACGAGGGTTCAAGGGTTCATGGTTTGAAGGGTGAGTGTATCGAGCACCGGGGAATCGTATTTTCGAATGGACTATTCGCTCCTTTTCTCGCGGAGGGGCATTCAGGGAGGTGCCATAAAAAATTGTATTCTCCGGAATTTATTTCGGGCACTAAAAAGCAAAAGTTAATTTCGTCAAACTAACGAGATACCACTCCGTCTCTTTCCCACTCTCTCGCTCTCTCACTCTCTCACTCTCTCTCACTCGCCCAGCAGCCTCTGCCAGGTTTCCGCCTTTTGATTCCTGATTTCTGATTCCAGGTTCCCGACAGCACTTCAAGCCTTCTGTGCTTGGTGCCTCATCCCTTCTACCCTTCCCGACCTCAAGGCATCTCCGCACCCTTCGCCGCTCGACAAAGTTTAATCCCAGTCTTTCCGCCATCCGTTTACTCTCGAATGTTGGATACCTACTGTAAACTAAAACGTGGAATTCCTAGGCTGTAACGAGATAGAATGGCCGTTTCGGTGAGAGAGCGGGAAGAAAAGAGGACGAAGGGAGTTTTGAGTATTGCGGAAAGGCGGGAAAGCAGGAAGGCCCTGGGCTCCTTAATCTCTAAAGCTAGAGAGAGTATGCTGAACGAGACCGTTGTGCAAAAACTTTCGACCGTGAGTGTCCTAGGAAATCGCAGCCGTGACGATAATTGAAGATTTCAAGGAGTTCTCCCGGAAGTCTGGAGTGAATGTGGAACGGCAGTTACTTCGTTCGAGGGAATGCATCAAGCAGGAAGCAGCAGATTTCTGTCTCGTTCGAAGGGATCTTTTCAAGGATTTTCCTGAAGATGCGCAAATTATCTATACAGTTTCCTGGATGCGTAGTTGATGGAAATGAAAGGAGAAGAAGGCTAGCCTTCTGAAAAAGCAAACTATTTCTCTTGATGAACTCGATCCAGCTGATTTTCGAGTAAGATTAGCGCGAAAAAAATTTTTATTCGGGTTCCCATAGATATTATCTACCTCTCTGAATGATATTCCCACGTATCATAAAGAAATCATATATGATTCATATAAAACAGAGCCAAAATTGTATACAGATCCCATATGAATCATATACTTCTTGTATATTTTTTTACCTGGGCTACTATTTCGAGATGGAATAAAGATTTTCAAGCAAAGAGAATAAGGACGAAGTTGAGCAAATCAGCGCGTTCACATGTAGGCGTTAGGAAGACAGTAAAGGACGAGCTAAAACGAGAATATAAGATGACGAAGGAGAATGGGCCCACGTCAAAGGTGAATTTCGACAGGACGCTAATATTATTCGTTCCTACGTGAAGCTTACGCTCCTCTCGGCTGCTGAATTACCTTCGCGCAATATGATGTATTCTTTGGGAAGTAGCTCGGCAGCTAAGAACGATCTCATAAAAGGCTCGTAAAATGTCGGAGATACGTTACACGACGTCTTGGCACATTTTTAACATTCCTATATCACTGAGCCTTCGTACCTATCGAACAAGTCCTCCAGTGTCTTCCGTATTGATCTGCTCTCTAGCCCTATACCCATCGCAGCAAGCTTCCCTTGTCAGTCAGTCAGTGAACCAAGTCAACCTGGCGAAACACACGTTCTTCAGGTCGACCTCCCGAATGTCATGGGACTGAAGAATGCACGCTCACCGTTCCTCATTCTCGCGAAGTAATTTATTCGAGAAGACGCATGATCGAGGGAGTCCAGAGAAATACGTTGAGGCACAATGAAGCCATGTAAAAACGCTAGAAAGATAAGCAACGCCAGTGCTTTCCGAATCGATAATAAGATAGATAAGAAGCATAAGAAAATCATCGTTATATATTGATACGTACCAGCCATTGTCTATCTCCATTCTTCTGCCTTCCCCCTCTTCGTACTTCCCTTCCTCAGAATCCTACCAGTACGAGACGCCCCTTTCGATAGAGCAAAGTACAGCATCACGACTTTTGAATTGAGTCAATAAAAGGTTCGATTGCTCATTATGATTCTCCAGGCGACTCTTCTTTTCCTCCTCTATCCGAGGCTTCCCTTCCTTCTTTTCAGTTTTTTATGACAACCTAAGCCCGACATAATAAACTTTATACGGACGTGTAGCGTGGCGGAGGGCAAGTATGTGCTTTACTCATGGTTCGACTCCTCCTGCTCCGGCTTCTTCCGAAGCTCCTTAAAGCCTTCCTGCCTTCCTGCCTTCCTTCTTCTTCATCTTCTTCAGCATCCGCATCGCGACGCGTTCAGTTCCAAGGGCTGCAACGTTCGTAATAACCGATATCCCCCTCAAAATTGCGAGGGATAATGGCGAATGGAATTTTTATGGAGCTGCATTTTTCGGGCTCAATGTTTTATCGGGACTGCAACCTCCTTCCAATGGCACTGGTGGGTTCTGCCTTCCGTGCTTCTTCCGCTTCCAGGACGTCCCGAACAACCCACTTTTCCAAGCGTCCCGCAGCTTCGCTACCACGAACAACCCTGCTGCCTCCCGCGGGGAATTCCGTACTACTACAAGCCACTATCGCGCTCCGCTCCATTCTATCAAGCGCCTCCATTCTTCGCGAAACCGTTAAAAGCAATCCATGCTTTATTCCGCTCGAAAAATGTCTCCCTAGTCTAGGCTTTCATTCTTCGATGGGAATTCTCTGGACCACCCCCCATCCCACTCGTGTCCACCACCTCGCTCGAGCCTCTCGAGCAATCAGGGCATCATCCTACCATTATATGTATATAGATATTGTCATACCACACGTAGATAGCAGTTTCTATACCATAGTGCAGGATTGCATCATCTAGTAATATTTTTTCTTTTGCATATGTCCTCGAAGAAAAGAGAAGAATGCCTTGAGAGGGAGGCAATTCGGTTTAGCCGAGGAAACGATCGGTGCGGAAAAATGGGAATGAAAAGAGCAATATGGAATGAGAAAGTAGAGGCAGGAGCAGACAGTGAAGGGAAGAAAGGGAAAAAAAATGGAAAAGTAAAAGAAGAAACAGGAAGGAGCAAGAGAAGAAAGGAAAGCGGAATTATGAGTTTATACCTGGTTTCCGTGGCTTCTACAAGAGTTTATACAAGTATTCGATTTTCATGTCTCTCTCTCTCTCTCTCTCTCTCTCAGTTTTCACAGTTTCGAAATCTCTCTCTCTCTCTCTGTCTCCCTACCTCGCTCTTTCTAGCATCGTCCTTCATATCGCAACCCCTTTAACCACTATCATAGCGGACCTCAACCCTCCTCGCGCCGACGCTCATGAAAGTATATTACACTTTCCGCTACGGTTTACACGTTGCATTCTCTGATAATTGGATTGGAAATCGATCGTCTATGATCACGTTATTGAAGCCGACAGTGAGGTTCCCGGTGCCCTCGCTCTCGAGGTTAACGTGAAACGAGCAGGTGCACATCCTTTGTCAATCTCCAAGCCAAACACTCCAACTGTTGTACAAGCCCTGACCCACTCCTGTCTCAGAGACGAGCGTTGACCCTTCGGCAGATCCCTTGACCCCGGCACCCAACTAAAGGATCTTCCCTTTGCCAAATTCATTTGACAGAACCGTCCCGAATGTTTCGACTGCGCCGTCCCTTCCTGGTGAAGACCTCCAGCTCCACGGAGCCACACGAACACAGCATACTCTGCGTCCTTGCGTAGTACCAGATTGCGGATATGCAGACTATAAAGTGTAGCTTAAGCAAAGAAATGTCAGCGAGGTAGAATCCGGTATAAAAATGCAGGCTACCGACTGTTCCCGGTTCTGGCGCAGCCTTTCCGCAATGTATTATTAAACGTGTCGGATATGCACGTAGGTAGCATGTCGCGCTACTGCGAGCCACCCTGAGTGTAAGGGCTACAGGCGTAACAGCGTGCGCGCATACGGACAGGGTAGTAAAGCGCGAGTTGGCAAACTCCTGGGGAGTGTGGGGGCATTTTTAAAAAACGAGGCTGACAACCCCTCTTTTTATATCGTATTTTTCTACATGGTTCGCGGTGAGTTTTGCTAAGGTTTGCGTCACATGACAAACCCTACGTATACAGTAGCCAACTATAGACTGAGTAACGGTCTGCCCTACCTTGCGTGAGACATTATGCAACGAAATCCGATCCTGCTCGCGAATACTGCTATTGAACGTCAGTACAGAGAGCTTTTGACAAAACTTTAATTAAACAGTCGCAACTGTCGCATCGACTAAACGTATCCAATCAATAAACCTGCCGAAACTCCACAGTTATAATTACCACTCGATACACCTACGTATCGCGTCCATTGCGACAATCATTGATCGATGAGCTATTTATGACGTGCAAAACATTTTCAATTAACGAAATCGAAAATCAGAATGAGCTGTCTTCTCCCACGGTGCAGTTTTCTTCCGGTGCTTAGGCTGGGCCAAGTGCGTATAATGCATTAAACATAGTTTTCATGTAGCGAGCACCTGGTCAAGCGGCGGAGATATTGTACATTTAGTGAGTCCCACGGGAAAAGCTCTGGATGTATTTCCTCCTAAACATCCTCATCCCCCATCCACATAATACCAGTCCGATAGCTTCTGCCGATTTTCCGGACTGTTCTCTAGCACGGTCAGTTACCTATCCTATAGTAGCATAAACTATGGACTTCCAGGTTTCCAAAATTGCCGGATTTTCTCTTCGTTCTGAATTAGATTTAGATGAGCACGTGGCACTCCGATCAATAGGAAACTGCTAACCATAGAGAAACCCGTAAGGGATGTTACTGGTGCCTTTTGGGTAATAGAGATGATCTCCGTGAATCTTCGGCGCTCGCAACAGGAAGAGTCATAATTTGTATTCAGGACGCGATATGCCGTTGAAACTGCAGCGGGTGGCTGGCAGGCAAGGGTGGATTCGCGAAACAAACTCCTGCACGGTACCGAGAAGGTCTAGAAGTTTTAGAGAGTCTAGAGGGTGAGAGAAGGACCCGGGCCAAGAGAACCGAAAGAAACTCCGATGCACACAGATATACGTACACGCGCTACTACCGTTCTCGTTCGACTTCCGACAATAAAAGTCAGCTAAAGAAGCTCATACGTACGCGACTACGTGGCTACGTAGCTACGTGTCTAGATCTACCATATTTTAACTCATGACTATTCTATATATGATGTATGTGCATGCATACGAGTCCTCGAGTTGGGTCCCTGCACGTAGCCTTTAAGACCTGCAGGAAAACGCCTGGAGTTTTATCTCCCATTAGAATAATAGAAACTTTAGAAACCTTCTCCAAACGACTCGGAGTAAGATCCCAACGACAGGCCACCGTCAATCCGACGTTTCACAAACGGTTGATCAATCCTTTCGCGCGATAGGGATTAACGGAGAGGCTGCTGTTTCCCAATGAGAAAAAGAAATTATGGTAAAACGTATCGCCCGGGATAACCGTTACCCGTACGAGGACCGAATGGCCGACACTCTCGATGCATATTTCATTTTTAATTCCGAAAATAGTCCCGCTGGGTTGTTGGTCCGTTTTCCGTACGCTCACGCGAACGTGTGATTGGTCCTGGACCAGTGGTTACGGCTACGGAGGAACGTGAATTCAGCCGCGACACCATTTTAAATATTGCAACACGTCGTACATAGAATGACGTCCAGAAGGAGAAGCCCTTCCTGCGTCCTACACCACGTCCACCTACCTGCTTTCCGCCATTTGACCTCGAGTTCCTCCAGCAGCTCTTTCTTTTCCTTCTTATTTTTCGCCTTTTCACCACTTACCTCCAAGCACCTTTTGCCACCCGAGGAACTGACTTCTTTGAGCTGTCGACCAAATGTACTTAGGTTGTCGACTGCTTCAAGTCGACCAGTGCGAGCCTCTCCAGTGCTATGCCTTTCTGCTGGCTACAAGCAATTAAAAATACTCGCTCAGTTGATTGCCAACAAATAGGGTACAACCTGCTCAACACACCTACAATTTCCCTCCGGTGTCCTTAAGAATTTCGACAAGTCGACGCCGATCCGCCCTAAAGCAATTAGCACACATTCGCCATTGCATTTTTCAACCGAACTGACTCCCCGCGCCTCTCTGCTGCTTCTCCCACCTCCACGATTTCCTCCGCCAGGAGATTCCGACAATCAAACGACCGTTACGATTCTCCTTACAGATGCTCCCAAAGTGGCCATTACGATCTTCGATTATAACGGTGACGCTCTGCCTTCGTGTTCTCATAAAAAAGATGAAATATGCTTTCGCGAATTAGATTTGATTTCAAACTGATAAGAGAGCGGCCAGGGGGAGAAGATAATTTATTCAACCAAATAAAATCTGTCGAGCCGTGCGAAACGATCCCTGCCCGCGGACCCATAATTATAATTATATTCTCCACGAAACTTTACGGCCGTTCTTCATTAGAACGACGCCCGAAAGATGCTAGGGCGAAAAAAAAAATATTAAGGGCGGTCTTGATCGACCACCGGAAAGTCTCGGAATTTATCGTCCGAATAATGGGTAAAATAATAAAACAGCGAACGGGACCCCGGATATTAATGGCACTTCCGTCATGAAAATCTGTTCGATGCAAATAATTTTGGTTTTATCGGCGCCGACTGGTCGTCCCGGATAATTGTGAAAGTTTACGACGACACTTCACTCGTAAACGGAAGAGTTGCCCGTAAGAATTGCATACCCGGAACAGATCAATCACTTCAAACGTTAAAATCACCAACAAAATCAGTGCACGATCCAGGATCATCTCCCAATACACTCTTTTAAAGACACTATTCGGTAAGACGTAGTCCTGCATTCTTTCATTTACCTAATGTTAGACTGTAAATCGTAGTCTATTCGTTTGGGAACTTAGGAGATATTTCGGTAAAGCAGTCTCCTTTCGTTTCAACCTCTCGAAGATGAAGGGTTTTGCCTATTGTCGAAAAATTTCCCACGCCAAAAAGATGGGGACCCGACCATTGACTGAAGATAAAATAGACTAGACATCTTACGGGGTTTGGTGTCAGGTGAGACTGGATGTCGCGTACACCCGTAGATCAAGTTACCGACTGAAAAATGCAAATCCTATGAATACACCGAAAGATGGTGTTGATTATTAAACAAAACAATGAACGGGAAAGTTTACGTGATAACTTACCTATGTGAAGTTAGCCCTACAACTTTGACTTAACAAATTTTTGCCTATACCATTATTTTGGTGGTTTTTTGGTGGT